>CM038682.1:711524021-711659992 GCA_021605205.1 Aegilops longissima
CTAATTTAGTCTTTGAATTATGAACGTATAGGAAATGTCATCATCGGACGACGAAAGTCTCCCGGGGTGCGACTGGTGCCACGACGATCGAGGTGAGTGCGACAGGCCTCACCTGGACGATGGTCGGCGCTTCACCATTAAGCTCGAGGAGACTTTCGAAGTTGAAACGGTGATTTTCATCTTTTACAATTCGAGTATAGTTTTTTTTTCATAATTAAGCATGACTTCAACTATTTCAACGTGTAATTTTCATCTTTTACAATTCGAGTATAGTTGATCCCATGCCATGCAAGACGCCATGTCTTGGAGAGGATGGATTTTGAAGACCATGAAAATTTTGAAACAAAGAAAATTCACCTAAGGACCCATCATGATGTGGATTTTGAAGTAAAGTTGTATAATGCTGAGAGCGTAACCCATTTTGGTTGCAAAAATTGGGAAGCATTTTGCAAATTGTATGGTTTTGATGAGGGTATGCTTGTCACCATGGATCTTGGTGATCCTGAAATCGAGCAAAACAATATGGACATTTGGGTCCTTGTTGATACTCCTCCAGTTCTACCGCTATGTGAGTTTCCCAAACATAGTTAACTATTAATAGAACTTATATTGTTCATTTCAAAATAGTTGACAGCTTATTTCCATTGACAGCTTATTTTGAAGTATCAAAGAATGTGCAGAATATGGTAGATAGAACTTACTACACCGATGGCTCTGAGTTAACTTACAAGGAGAAAACTCATCTGGTTGGATTTTGTAATGATATTGAGAATTACAATATCTACAATCGAACTCCTCAACATTATGGTCAATACGTGCCACTAGTGCACGTGTTGAACTCTGTAACTACCATGGAGATACCCTGGTAAGTTTTTTTACTATTACGACATCCGTGCATCTTTTGCGTGCTTTCTAAAACTAGTACATCATTGCTAATTACGAAGTTATTACTATGTTTTTCAATAGCTTATCCCAGAGAATTGTGTGCCTCATTTGATGTATCGAATGGCGGCAGCGTTAGTGTTTGAACATATATCCAGGTCATCCTCTGAATCTCAACTGTCCATACCAAATTTCTAAAAGAAGTGGAGACATGACAATCAAAGGATGAAAAAATGTATGGACAGTCGTAAGGAGCTTCTTGGAAGCAAAAGGAAGCGAGGCGCAAGAATTGAGACAGGACGATCTCCATTCTTCATAATGGAGAGTCGGGGTCTATATTGTTTTATGCTATTTTACCTTAAGTGTGTTTAGGTCCGATCCTACCGATCATGATGATCATGTGCTAAGAACAATTATGTAGGGTTGGGTTCGATGACTATGAGGATGATGATCGTATGACTTATTATTAATAACGAGTAGAAGTTGTATGATGATGCTTGATTAATTAGCTAATAGGACTTGTTATTATATATGATGATGTATGATGCGAGCATGCGTGAGTTATTATATATATATCCGGGGTGAAACGAAAAAGAATTAAAATGGAAAACACAAAATTAATTGAAAAGAAATCATAAAACCAAACCCCCCAAACATTTTAGTACGGTTGGTGTTACCAACCGGTACTAAAACTCCTGCCCTGGAGCTGGCTCGTGCCACGTGGTGGCCCTTTAGCACCGGTTCATGCTGAACCGGTACTAAAGGGGGGGGGGGCCTTTAGTGCCCACACTTTAGTGCCGGTTCCTAAACCGGCACTAAAGGGCCTTACGAACCGGTGCTATTGCCCGGTTCTGCACTAGTGTCTCATTGCTAGATTAGCTCTTGCAATGGTTTATATGTGGGTTTTAGTAATTTGGGGGGAATTATATGTGGTAGTATTTGATTTATATGCAATCTGAGGTCAAAATAACACTTAGTTTGCATATGTAGGTGTGGTTTACTTAGTGCCTTGTAAATCTCCGTCGTAACCACCGTCGATCGCCCGCACCGTCCTGTCGCCGGCACCACCTTGTGGTGAGCCTCTTGTTCTTATCTTTTTTATAAAAAAAGTCATGTTCGTGTGATTTGGATATATAGTTACTCGTATAATTATCTTACCCGTACGTTGTTTGTTAAACATAGTGCCACGGTTTTGATATCCGTCCCCGTCGGCCCTCGTCCGTGTTATGATTCGGCTGGTTGCAGACACGTGCCATGCATGACGCCGCTATTGAAGATGACATGTAGTTGCTATCCTAGTTACCATCTTCGAATATAATGAATTTCAAAGGGTACGAGATAAATGGGAATACATTTTACACGATCGCCCAAGATAAGAAGAGCACCAAGCAAAACAGTTGTATCCGCTTTGATGCAGCAACCAAGACGGGAAATGAAACATATTATGGTTACACAGAGGATATATGGGAACTTGACTATGGACGTGGTTTGAAGGTCCATTTGTTTCGTTGCCAATGGGTGAATATGACACGAGGCGGGGTAACGGAAGACCCACAGTACGGAAGGACAACAGTGGATCTCAACAATCTTGCATATGCAGACGAACCATTTGTCCTAGCCAATGATGTGGCGCATACTTTCTATGTGAAGGACATGTCCACCAAGCCGAGAAAAATAAAAGATAAGGTAGCGAACGCATCATACGATGAGCCAAAGCGCCACATAGTTCTTTCTGGGAAAAGAAACATCGTGGGAGTGGATGACAAGATAGACATGTCAGAAGATTATGAAAAGTTTCATGAAATTGCTCCATTCACAGTGAATATTGACCCGAGCATCCATTCAAATGATGAAGATTGTCCATGGTTACGGCGCAAAGGGACACACGCGAAGAAAAAGTTTCACACGGCCCAAAGATCCCACTCTAGGATGTGATGGGCTTCACTGTCATCACTTTCTTCTCTAGTGAGTTTCTAGATTTATATATCTGGAAAGTCCCACTTTGGACAAACAGTAGGGAATCTTTGTAATAGTTAGGGTACTTATGTGTTTTGGCATTTGAAACATGTACTTTTTGTGCGTTCAGTATGCACCATTCAAAGCCACGTCATCAACTTTCAACCCTTTCTGACATCATTTGCTACTTTTCATGCAATTACTAATTTTTGAGCTAAATGGCCCTGAAATTAAAAAGCACTACAAATGAACTCTGAAAAGGTTGAAAGTTGGCATGGTATCATCATTTCACCCACATATCATGTGCAAAAAAGTAGAGAGGGTTACGGCAAAAACTGGATGCACTTCGTGTACAAAATGGACGATCTCTTTTCAAAGTATCAGGGTTTCGGACGAAAACTCATCTGTTACAAAGGCATTTCATTTTTTAAATAACCTAAGTTTTACCAAATTGAATATAATGATAAAACACACTAATATTAAAACATAAGAAAAAATAATCACTGAAAAATCTATTTTTAAAGTAAAGTTATTCACAAACTAGTGATTCACACAAAATTTCAAATAATTCAAACTTAAACTATTCAAATTTGATAACTACTGGCACTAACAGAAAGTTTGTAATTTTTTGTACCTAAAGCAAAAATATTCACGAAGAAACTCTAAATACAGCAAAAAACAACTCGAAAATAAATAAAAGAGATTAAATAAAGCAGAAAAGAGAAAAAACTAAATAATAAAAGCCCACCTACTGGGCCACAGCGGCCTGCATACGACTAGAAACCCAACCTATAGTTGGGCCAGGATGCAGGCCCGCAAGCCCAATAGGCCCCACAGGGCAGAGTAGGAGAGGTAGGCCCAGAAGGCCTGCATTAGAGAGGAGCTCAATGCAATGCCTACGCCGGGCTTATAAACAGGTCTTGGCGCTCCTCAACTAGCGAGGTGGGACTAAACTTGCCGTCCCGCACCTGCGCCAGCGCACAACTTTAGTAACGGGTCTTTAGTACCGGTTGGAGCCACGACCCGGTACTAAAGGCCTGCCCTTCCGGCCGCTCGGCCTGGCCAAAATAGACCTTCAGTACCGGTTGGTAGATCCAACCGGGACTAAAGGTCCCTCCTATATAAAAAACACTCGGAAAATTTCATTCTCCCTCTGTTTCTCCATCGACGACGTACCGCCTGCCTCGCAGGATCGACGTCATCGCCGCCCCCGTCCCGCACCGTCCTCGTCGCCACCCCCGTCACGCGCTGTTGTCGTCGCTGCCCCCGTCCCCGTCGCCGCCCCCGGCCTGTCCCCGTTGCACAGTCCCCGCGTCGTCGCCCCCATCACACCCCAGGCGTCGCCGCCCGTCACTCCACGCACGTCGCCGCCCCGTCTCCACCCCCGTCGTCTCGCCTCGCCCGTCAGCGTCGCTCCGTTGTGAGCTCCCCCCCTCCCCCTCCCTCGCCCGGCCACCATGGCCGCCCTCCCTAAGCCCACACGCACACACACATGCATGATGAACACACACACACACACACACACACACACACATTTTCTTAAGTTAATTAGTATATATGTATTTTCTATGTTTAATTAGTTTAGATGTTTTAGATTATTATTTCTTCACTAGTATATATGTATGAATGCATGTTAGATGGATATAATTAGTGTTTAATTAGTATGGAATTTTTGTATATAATGTTGTTTTTCTATTTTTTAATGGATGTATAGAAGTTGCTTTTTCTGGTTTTAGTGTTAGATGCTTAATTAGTGTTTCTGTTTCTGTTTTTAATTTTATACAATGTTGTATATCCTAGTATAGAAAAAAATTGCATATAAAAAAGTTGCATAGGAAAATTTTGACCATATATATATATAGGACACCTAGGTGCCTGGGCACCTAGGCTTTTATGGTAACTCATATTCATTAGTGCATGGCATACAATTGATAATTAATGGCTTTTTATTTCTTTTGCATGCACTAGTAACCTAAATGGTCAATGATTTCTTTCCCAAACAAAAATAATCTGAACACTCATACCTAGGTGCGTATACACGTACATGTAACAAAGAGATAACCACGTGTACATGTTATTTGACCATGACACCAGTTAATGGGTATTATACCTAATGAAAATATGTACGTGTTGTTTTATACTCAATAAAAATATACACATAAATGTCATAAATTTTAATAAGTACGTGTTGGTGTTATATTTAATGGAAATATACACATACATATAGATACCTTAATGTGAATATACACATGAATATACATACCTCGATGTTAATATACACATGAATATATACGCATTGGTGTTATACCCAATGAAAATATTCACATAAATATATATAACTCAATGTAAATTTTATTTGTATATACCCATAAATTTTACACCTTTTAATAAGTGGTACATGTACCCGAGAAATCCACATATACATTTTATTAGACCGTGATACCAGTTAGCGAGTATTATACCTAATAAAAATATGCACATGTTGGTGTTATACCCAATGAAAATATGTATGTGTTGGTGTTATACCCAATGAGAATATATATACGTGTTGGCGTTATACTCGATCAAAATGTGTACGTGCTAAAAATGTTGGGAATTATTTTTCTAATAAATGTATCTTGCATCTACCATTCATGCGAAAAATTATGATAAATAAATAATTACAATTTCCAATCAAGAAGGGACAAATAATGGCACATATTAATTAGCCAACCATTATTACTTCTCATAACAATAACGCCATGCAAACAAATAGGAAAGTAGTAATGCAGGTATGCATGCAAAATTTAAACACATCTTATCAACAAAATCTAGTATGATCCAACGGTATGTAGGCAAGGAGCCTGGGCACCTAGGTGTCCCAAACTGTCGTCCTATATATATATATAGGGAAAATTCATCCTACCACCCGGTGGTAGTTACCCCACATGTCTCATATACTACCATGTGGTACTATATATATACTATTTTATTATTTTAAATATGTTCATATAATATATCTAAGATATTCCAAAGCAAGTTACATGAAAAAATTGCATATGAGCCCATAGTTTTTTTATATTTGTGAAATACGTACATATTTGTACGTAAAAAAGAGCATACTCAAAAAATGGTACATACTATCTAAAAATTAGTATATATACTATCTAATCATTATTATATACTACATATTACACGTACATACTCTCGGTTTCGACAGATACTACATACAACATACAAAACGCAAGTGGTGGTAACTACCACTGATAATTAGATACTGACTCAGTTATCCCCCTGACTCAAACAACTTCCGTGGCGGTAGTGATTTTCGTTACCCACTAATATCTAGCCAGGCCGACTCGGAGGACGTCGGCGATCACCGGCGGATTCAATCACGTATGATATTCGCTGGATTTAATCCGCAAGATACAGGAGCGTGCAGCTCATCTTGTGGCCATCGAAGCACAACCTATTGGGAGGTGAGCTGATTGTTAATTTATTGATCTATCCGGTAGCAATGAGCTGATTGTTTCCTTCACATGCATCTACCACCTCATGCCACTAGTTTAATCCTTGATGTTCCTGGTTTTCTACAAGCGATCCAAATTCTATCTGCCGCTGGCCGATGGATCAGAGAGCACGACACGATGTTGATTGGAATCTGAGGTCAACGCAATTTGTTCTTGAACTTTCTGTGCATGCTGATTCCGTGGCTAGATCTGTAACATCTTCCTATCCATTGATCATAATCCTCTTGCTTTACTTCCAGATCTGAAGAGTGGCATACGAATATATGATCCCTTCAAGGAGATGGGTCTCAATATCGTTTGCCGACGTTAATTCTGTGAACGGAAGAATATTTGTGTGCTCTGTGGTTGTTTCTATAAGCTTGTGGCTGACGGCGTCTAGAATGGAAGAATCAGTTCAGTGGCTTCTGGTGGTCGATGGAGGCAACATCACTCGCGGTGTGCTTGTCGATCTCCAAGGAATTCTCACGGTCATATGGCCAGCGGCGCCCAGCTAGCCGTAAACCTGATTAGCATAATTCCTAATTACTCTTGTTAGTGGATAAATGATAAAATGTATAGTTTTGTGTACAGCTGTTGTCTCGTGGTATACCCAACAAAAGGAGCAGTAGCTCCGGTTGCTAAACTACTGTGTAGAAAACTACTAATTTGATTCAAGCTAGAGGATCCTACTTGTTTAGTTGTCGAAGAGTGCACTACCTTGCTTCCTTTATGTAAATATCAGTTTTCTGAAATTGCTGCTTTAATTTTCCATTTGTAAAAGGGTACATGCATTTCCCTGCTTCAACCGGTGTTTCATTTTGCTTCGCACAAGCCTTGTGTGCTTCGTGTCATATAAAACAAGTTAATACCCCCATTTTTTATATGGTTTCTTACTCTCTTATTTATGCTCTTGTTTGCTCAGTGCCATACAAATTATACCCATATTTGCTCAATCTTCATTCTGAATACTCCTTAGTTTGCAGTTATTTGTATTTCCAAGTGGATTATACTTCATTTCTAAGTAAACAATAATGTGAAGTATATTGATATAAATAGCATATGTTCCTTTACCCAAAAAAAGAGTCGCAATTTTTGGTATATACCCCATTAAAAAATACCCCAAAAAAGAGTTGCAATATGTGGTATATACCCCATTAAAAAAACAGGGTATACTCATAGAAAAAGTATATGCTTCCAGACCAACATAGTAGTAATATATACTACTCCCTCCGTCTCAAAATAAGTGACTCAACTTTGTACTAACTATGTACTAAAGCTAGTACAAAGTTGAGTCACTTATTTTGGGACGGGAGGGAGTACAATATAAAACATGTACATACTCATATACAAAAGGTAGTATATACTCCTTACCAAAAAATAGTATATATTTGCCGTGCACAAATAATACATATTTGTATATAGAAAAACTCTATAAACCACAATGCAGATAGCAGTATATATACTCTGTAAAAAAGATTATGTTCTTCCATAAGAAGTTGTATATATATACTCACATACTAAAAGTATATGCTTCCAGACCAAAGAAAGGAGTATATGCTGCAATATGAAAAATAAGTATATACTTACATAAAAAATTGTATGTACTTCTTGCCAATAAAAATTAGTATATATTTTCCGTGCACAAATAGTACAAAAAACTATATGTAAAAATATATTTTACATATAGTTGTATGTAGAAAAAGTTCTATATATACTACAATGCAAATAGCAGTATACATACTCTACAAAAAATGATCTTCCATAAGAAGTGGTATATACTACGTGAAAAAAAGTAGTATACCTGATCGCAAAAAAAGAAGAAGAAGTATATATCGCCATGCATATCAGTCTTTTCTATAAAAAAAGTGAACTACCAACTCGTGGTAGACTTGAACGAGCGCAACCTTATCCATTTAGGAGGATCCTCAAATATCTCCATTTGTTAATGCATGCACGCTATAAAAAATCATTTATTCAATCCGCCTAACAGCCGATCTAACAACCACTAGCCCGTTTAGCCTATGGGAGTACATACACTTGGGAGTATAAAATATGAGTCATACATATATATATATATATATATATATATATATATATATATATATATATATACATAACAACCACTAGCCCGTTTAGCCTATGGGAGTACATACACTTGGGAGTATAAAATATGAGTCATACATATATATACATAACAACCACTAGCCCGTTTAGCCTATGGGAGTACATACACTTGGGAGTATAAAATATGAGTCATACATATATATATATATATATATATATATATATATATATATATATATATATATATATATATATATATATATATATATATATATATATATATATATATATAGACGAAGGACAAGGAGAAGTTGCATAGAAAAAAGTTGCTCAAAATTTCCTAATAAAATGACATTGCATATATATGAATTTTTTTAAAAGAATTTGTTATCGACATCAACGATGCCCGGCCCGCATCCTCGCCGTTGACCCGTTCGCGACGACGTCCTGCTTCAGAGGACTCATGTCCGGGACTGGGCTCCGCGGGGCTGGCACTAGGAGGTGCTACCTTCAGGGGCTCGCCGCTTGGTGAGGAACCCGGCCCCGGGTCCCGTCGTCGACCCTGAGCTCCTTTGGTGGCGTTCGCGTGGGCCACGTTTGGTGCAGAGGGAGCCGGCCCACCGAAGGTGGTGCGTCGCCGTGTCAGGGAGGAGGACGAGCACGTCCATCGCTGCATGGCTGCTATGGACGTCAGGTTCTCCAATACCTGGCATGTTCTTTGGGGAGATGACCGGAGCTATGATCCTGTGATGGTTCCTTCTCTTTGGGTGTCCACCGCCCGCACCTAAGGAACCGCGAGTGGCCTAGATTCTTCTGTAGTATTCGATCTTTATTAGCTAGCTAGCTAGTGATGTATTCGATATATAATATTCGAGACAATGTATTCGAGATTATATATATTATTCGAGACGATGTATTCGAGATTATGTACTATGATTCAGTTTTTACTTATTGATTGCATGCATGCATTGTAATTTGAATACTAAATTGTTTTATATTTCTTCTTGATTAGTTAAATAAAAGCTATGGCGGACAATGCCGGCAGAGAGGGAGAAGAGGCCCTGTTCGAGATCATACGCTCCCCTCGCGGGCCAGATGATCAGAATGAAGAAGATGACGGCTCCCAATATCTGAACAATACCGGGGAGAGTGATGATATGATATTCGATCGCGACGACCGAATTGATGAAGTCATGAACTATGATTATGATGACGCCGAAAATGTTGATCTTGAAATAACAGAGAACAGCGAGGTATATTTATATAAGCAGGCATCTGGTGATCATCACATATTTTTAATGATTTGAAGATATATTAACGAATCGATCTTTCTTCTTTCAGCCCTCCGGATCGAGCAAATCTTCTACAGGCAGCAGGACAGTGCGAGGCCCGGGCAAAAAGTTGAAGGAGGGCGTAAAGTACAACATTGATGCCATCAAAACTAATGGTGAACCTAGCGCGCCTAAGAACATTGCGAACAAGTTCATTCTTCAGTGCGGAGTTCTTGTGAGGGACCAACTCCTGATCTCCATTCAAGAATGGAAAGAGCCAACAAAGAAACGTCCAGATGTTACTTGGGTCGACGACAGAGAAAAATCAACGCTTTGGGAATCTCTCATGGAACATTTCACCCTACCAGATCATTTCACTGATGCAGATATGCAGAAAGTCAAGGTCGCTGCTCTTAGGAAGATGGCAATTGCATTCAACACCCACAAGAAAACTATATGGATCAAGTACGTCGAAGGACGAAAGAAGACTCCAGAATTCAAGGGAACACTGGAGAAGCAAAGAGAACTGGACCGCTTTCGTGAAATTCAAGGAATCAGAATTATCTAAGGAACGGTCGAGAAAAAACTAAGCCAATGCCGCAAAAAAGGAGCAGTTCCATAGGCTGGGGCCAGGTGGCTACACGGTGGCAATGCCTAAGTGGGATAAGTCTGAGCAAGAGATGCAGGTTGCACAGGTCACTCCAGTTACATTGAGCTGGCCCCCCAGGTGCAGAACTTGGTTCTATGCGCATGGGGGGCGTTGGACCCAAAGGCAGGCCATGTTTCGAAGAAGGCATGTCTCAAAGGAGCCGAAGATAAGTTAATTGATGCAATAGAAGATGCTCGAAAGGGGGTGTTGATACGTCTCCAACGTATCTATAATTTTTGATTGCTCCATGCTATATTATCTACTGTTTTGGACAAAATTGGGCTTTATTATCCACTTTTATTGGGACTAACCTATTAACCGGAGGCCCAGCCCAGAATTGCTGTTTTTTTACCTATTTCCGTGTTTCGAAGAAAAGGAATATCAAACGGAGTCCAATTGACCTGAAACTCCACGGAACTTATTTTTGGACCAGAAGAAGCCAACGGAGTACCGGAAGCTCCCCAGGGGAGTCTCGGGCTGCCCACAAGGGTGGGGGCGCGCCCACCCCCCTTGGGCACGCCCCCTGCCTCATGGACAGCCCGGAGGTCCACCGACATACTTCTTTCACCCATATATACCCACGTACCCTAAAACTTCCGAAGAGGAGAATAGATCGGGAGTTCCGTCGCCGCAAGCGTCTGTAGCCACCAAAAACCAATCGGGACCCTGTTCCGGCACCCTGCTGGAGGGGGGAACCCTCACCGGTGGCCATCCTCATCATCCCGTCGCTCTCCATGACGAGGAGGGAGTAGTTCACCCTCGGGGCTGAGGGTATGTACCAGTAGCTATGTGTTTGATCTCTCTCTCTCTCTCTCTCTCTCTCTCTCTCTCTCTCTCTCTCTCGTGTTCTTGATTTGGCACGATCTTGATGTATCGTGAGCTTTGCTATTATATTTGGATCTTATGTTGCTTCTCCCCCTCTACTCTCTTGTAATGGATTGAGTTTTCCCTTTGAAGTAATCTTATCGGATTGAGTCTTTAAATATTTGAGAACACCTGATGTATGTCTTGCCGTGCGTATCTGTGGTGACAATGGGATATCACGTGATTCACTTGATGTATGTTTTGGTGATCAACTTGCGGGCTCCGCCCATGAACCTATGCATAGGGGTTGGCACACGTTTTCGTCGTGATTCTCCGGTAGAAACTTTGGGGCACTCTTTGAGGTTCTATGTGTTGGTTGAATGGATGAATCTGAGATTGTGTGATGCATATCGTATAATCATACCTACGGATTCTTGAGGTGACATTGGAGTATCTAGGTGACATTAGGGTTTTGGTTGATTTGTGTCTTAAGGTGTTATTCTAGTACAAACTCTAGGGCTGTTTGTGACACTTATAGGAATAGCCCAACGGATTGATTGGAAAGAATAACTTTGAGGTGGTTTCGTACCCTACCATAATCTCTTCGTTTGTTCTCCGCTATTAGTGACTTTGGAGTGACTCTTTGTTGCATGTTGAGGGATAGTTATATGATCCAATTATGTTATTATTGTTGAGAGAACTTGCACTAGTGAAATTATGGACCCTAGGCCTTGTTTCCTACCATTGCAATACCGTTTACGCTCACTTTTACCATTAGTTACCTTGCTGTTTTTATATTTTCAGATTACAAAAACCTATATCTACCATCCATATTGCACTTGTATCATCATCTCTTCGCCGAACTAGTGCACCTATACAATTTACCATTGTATTGGGTGTGTTGGGGACACAAGAGACTCTTTGTTATTTGGTTGCAGGGTTGCTTCAGAGAGACCATCTTCATCCTACGCCTCCCACGGATTGATAAACCTTAGGTCATCCACTTGAGGGAAATTTGCTATTGTCCTACAAACCTCTGCACTTGGAGGCCCAACAACGTCTACAAGGAGAAGGTTGCGTAGTAGAGATCAAGCTCTTTTCTGGCGTCGTTGCCAGAGAGGCTAGGTAAGCGGCACTCACACCCCGGCAACTAAGCTCTTTTCTGGCGCCATTGCCGGGGAGGTTAGTGCTTGAAGGTATATCTTTAGATCTTGCAATCGAATCTTTTTGTTTCTTGTTTTAGCAGTAGTTTAGTTTATAAAAGAAAACTACAAAAAAATGGAATTGAGTTTGTCTCATACGCTTCACCTTTTTAATATCTTTCGTGAGTATGATGGGAAGGAAAATTGTGCCAAAGTGTTAGAATAAGAATGTGTTAAAATGTTTGGCACTAAATATTTGAATGATGAGCATGATTGCAATGTTGTTAGTATGAATTCCTTGAATATCCATGATGCTAATGATATGCAAAGCCACAAGCTTGGGGAAGCTATGTTTGATGAATATGCTATTTTTAGTCCCCCAAGTTTTGATGAGCAAATTTATTATGATGAAAGCATGCCTCCTATCTATGATGATTATTGTGATGACACGTATGCTTTAAAGAATAATGATAACCATGAAACTTGTCATCTTGATCTTAATTTTCAATCACATGATAGTTATTTTGTTGAGTTTGCACCCACTATTGTTCATGAGAAGAATTTTGCTTATGTTGAGAGTAATAAAGTTTCTATGCTTGTAGTTCATGGAAAAAATGCTTTAGGTGCTGGTTATATTGTTGAATTCATTCATGATGCTACTGAAAATTATTATGAGGGAGGAATATATGCTTGTAGGAATTGCAATAATATCAAGTTTCCTCTCTATGTGCTTAAAGTTTTGAAGTTATGCTTGTTTTACCTTCCTATGCAAGTTGATTATTGTTCCCATAAGTTGTTTGCTCACAAAATCCCTATGCATTGGAAGTGGGTTAGACTTAAATGTGCTAGTCATATTCTTCATGATGCTCTCTTTATTTTTCAATTCTTATCTATTATGTGAGCATCATTGAAATCATCATGCCTAGCTAGGGGCATTAAACGATAGCGCTTGTTGGGAGGCAACCCAATTTTATTTTAGTTTCTTGCTTTTTGGTTTTTTTAGGAACAAATAATCCATCTAGCTTCTGTTTAGATGTGTTTTTATGTTTTAGTTAGTGTTTGTGCCAAGTAGAACCTTTGGGAAGACTTGGATGAAGTCTTTATGATCATGCTGTAAAAAACAGAAACTTTCGCGCTCACGAGATTAGCTTCAACTTTTTACTGGAGAGTGCTATTTAGTTGATTCATTTTTCAGAAGATTACTAGACAAATTCCTCAGGTCCACCAGTTTAGTTTAGAATTTTTGGGGTTCCATAAGTTTGCGTTAGTTACAGATTACTACAGACTGTTCTGTTTTTGACAGATTCTGTTTTTCGTGTGTTGTTTGCTTATTTTGATGAATCTATGGCTAGTAAAATAGTTTATAAACCATAGAGAATTTGTAATGCAGTATGTTTAACACAAATACAAATAAATAATGAGTTCATTATAGTACCTTGAAGTGGTGCTTTGTTTTCTTTCGCTAACGGAGCTCACGAGATCTTATGTTAAGTTTTGTGTTGTGAAGTTTTCAAGTTTTGAGTAAAGATTCGATGGGCTATGGAATAAGGAGTGGCAAGAGCATCTAAGCTTGGGGATGCCCAAGGCACCCAAGGTAATATTCAAGGATAACCAAGAGCCTAAGCTTGGGGATGCCCCGGAAGGCATCCCCTCTTTCGTCTTCGTTCATCGGTAACTTTACTTGGAGCTATATTTTTATTCACCACATGATATGTGTGTTGCTTGGAGCGTCATTTTATTTTGTCAGTATTTGCTTGCTGTTATTTAGAATAATGTTTTGCATCTTTAATTTCAATAAAAATGTCAAGGATAGCCTTTACCATGCTTATTTTGCAAGTATACATGTTGCTGTTTCAAAACAGAAAGTTTACCGTTGTTGCAAAAATTCCCTAGAAAAGTCAGAATGTGATAAAATGTTGAAACCTTTTGCATAATAAGCTCTGATAAATTTAATACAGTGGGAATTTTCTTTCATAATTTTTGGAGTTAGGGAAGTATGATGAATCTTGCATTCTTTATAGACTGTACTGTTCTGGCATATTGCTGTTATGTTTGCATATGTTTGCTTGTTTAATGATTCTATTTGATGACAGGAGTATTAAATATGCAGAGGCATTTAGTATGCAATGTTGAATAATAATTTTAGTGATTTACTACAGTATAGTATGATAAGGTTTTTGCATTGGTTTATACTAACTTATCTCACGAGTTCTTGTTGAGTTAGGTGTGGATGAAGCTTTTGAGATTTAGGAAACCGTGATATGAGAGAAATTAAGGAGACACAAAATCTCAAGCTTGGGGATGCCCAAGGCACCCCAAGATAATATTTCAAGAAGTCTCAAGCATCTAAGCTTGGGGATGCCCCGGTAGGCATCCTGCCTTTCTTCTTCAACCATTATCGGTTAGTATCGGTTGAACCTAAGTTTTTGCTTCTTCACATGAGGCTTGCTATCCTTGAAATGTAATTTTATTTAGCTTTGCTTGCTGTTTGAATAAAGTACCAAGATCTGAAATTCTTAAATGTTTTAGAGAGTCTTCACATAGTTGCATAATTATTCGACTACTCATTGATCTGCACTTATATCTTTCGGAGTAGTTTGTCGTTTTCTCTAGTGCTTCACTTATATCTTTTAGAGCACAATGGTAGTTTTATTTTGAAGAAATAGATGAACTCTCACGCTTCACTTATATTATTTTGAGTCTTAAATAGCATGGTAATTTGCTTAAATAATCCTAATATTCTAAGCATACAATATTTGTAATAATTCTTATGAGTGTGTTGAATACTAAGAATAGTTTGATGCTTGATAATTGTTTTGAGATATGAAGATGGTGATATTAGATTCATGCTAGTTGACTAGTTGTGAATTTGATAGATACTTGTGTTAAAGTTTGTGATTCCCGTAGCATGCACGTATGGTGAACCGTTATGCGATGAAGTCGGAGCATTATCTATTTATTGATTGTCCTCCTTATGAGTGGCGGTCGGGGACGAGCGATGGTCTTTTCCTACCAATCTATCCCCCTAGGAGCATGCGCGTAATACTTTGCTTTGATAACTTGTAGATTTTTGCAATAAGTATATGAGTTCTTTATGACTAATGTTGAGTCCATGGATCATACGTACTTTTCTCATCCTTCCACCATTGCTAGCCTTTCTAATACCGCGCACTTTTCGCCGGTATCATACACCCACCATATACCTTCCTCAAAACAGCCACCATACCTACCTATTATGGCATTTCCATAGCCATTCCGAGATATATTGCCATGCAACTTTCTGTTGGGTAACGTAGTAATTTCAAAAAATTTCCTACGAACACGCAAGACCATGGTGATGGCATAGCAACGAGAGGGGAGAGTATCCGTCCACGTACCCTCGTAGACCGAAAGCGGAAGCGTTATATCAACGCGGTTGATGTAGTCGTACGTCTTCACGATCCGACCGATCCAAGCACCATTACTCCGGCACCTCCGAGTTCTTAGCACACGTTCAGCTCGATGGCGATCCCGGGCTCCGATCCAGCAAAGCGTCGGGGAGGAGTTCCACGAGACGACGGCGTGGTGGCGATCTTGATGTTCTACCGTCGCGGGCTTCGCCTAAGCACCGCTACAATATGACCGAGGTGGAATATGGTGGAGGGGCACCGCACACGGCTAAGGAACGATCTCGAAGATCAACTTGTGTGTTCTAGGGTGCCCCCCTGCCCCCGTATATAAAGGAGCAAGGGGGAGGGCCGGCCAGCCCTAGGGGCGCGCCAAGGGAGGGGGGAGTCCTCCTCCTAGTAGGAGTAGGACTCCCCTTTCCTAGTCCTACTAGGAAGAGGGAGGGGGAAGGAAAGAGAGGGAGAGGGAGAGGGAAAGGGGGGCCGCGCCCCCCCCCTCCTAGTCCAATTCGGACTCCTCATGGGGGGCGCGCCACCTCCTGGTGCAGCCCTCTCTCTCCCCTCTTGGCCCAATAAGGCCCATAACTTCCCGGGGTTCCGTAACCCCTCCGGCACTCCGTTTTCTCCGAAACTTCGGAACCTTTCCGGTGTCGAATATAACCATCCAATATATCAATCTTTATGTCTCGACCATTTGAGACTCCTCGTCATGTCCGTGATCACATCCGGGACTCGAACTCCTTGGTACATCAAAATACATAAACTCATAATATAACCGTCATTGAAACCTTAAGCGTGCGGACCCTACGGTTCGAGAACTATGTAGACATGACCTAGAACCATTCTCGGTCAATAACCAATAGCGGAACCTGGATGCCCATATTGGTTCCTACATATTCTCTGAAGATCTTTATCGGTCAAACCGCATAACAACATCGTTGTTCCTTTGTCATCGGTATGTTACTTACCCGAGATTCGATCGTCGGTATCCAATACCTAGTTTAATCTCGTTACGGAAAGTCTCTTTACTCGTTCCGTAATACATCATCTCACAACTAAATCATTAGTTGCAATGCTTGCAAGGCTTATGTGATGTGTATTACCGAGAAGGCCTAGAGATACCTCTCCGACAATCGGAGTGACAAATCCTAATCTTGATTCATGCCAACTCAACATATACTTTCGGAGACACTTGTAGAGTACCTTTATAATCACCCGATTACGTTGTGACGTTTGGTAGCACACAAAGTGTTCCTCCAGTAAACAGGAGTTGCATAATCTCATAGTTGCAGGAACTTTGTATAAGTCATGAAGATAGCATAAGCAACATACTAAGCGATCAAGTGCTAAGCTAATGAAATGGGTCATGTCAATCACATCATTCTCCTAATGATGTGATCCCATTAATCAAATGACAACACATGTCTATGGTTAGGAAACATAACCATCTTGATTAATGAGCTAGTCTAGTAGAGGCATACTAGTGACTATCTGCTTGTCTATGTATTCACACATGTATTATGTTTCCGGTTAATACAATTCTAGCATGAATAATAAACATTTATCATGATATAAGGAAATAAATAATAACTTTATTATTGCCTCTAGGGCATATCTCCTTGAGTCTCCCACTTGCACTAGAGTCAATAATCTAGATTACACAAGAATGATTCTAACACCCATGGAGTCTTGGTGCTGATCATGTTTTGCTCGTGGAAGAGGCTTAGTCAACGGTCTGCAACATTCAGATCCGTATGTATTTTGCAAATCTCTATGTCTCCCACTTGGACTTGGTCCCGAATGGAATTGAAGCGTCTTTTGATATGCTTGGTCCTCTTGTGAAATCTGGATTCCTTTGCCAAGGCAATTGCACCAGTATTGTCACAGAAGATCTTCATTGGTCCCGATGCACTAGGTATGACACCTAGATCGGAAATGAACTCTTTCATCCAGACTCCTTCATTTGCTGCTTCCGAAGCAGCTATGTACTCCGCTTCACATGTAGATCCCGCCACGACGCTTTGTTTAGAACTGCACCAACTGACAGCTCCACCGTTTAATAAAAATACGATCCGGTTTGCGATTTAGAATCGTCCGGATCGTGTCAAAGCTTGCATCGACGTAACCATTTACGACTAGCTCTTTGTCACCTCCATATCGAGAAACATATCCTTAGTCCTTTTCGTATTTCAGATGTTCTTGACCGCTGTCCGATGATCCACTCTGGATTACTTTGGTACCTTCCTGCCAACCTTACAGCTAAGCATACGTCAGTCTGGTACACAGCATTGCATACATGATAGAGCCTATGGCTGAAGCATAGGAACATTTTCATTTTCTCTCTATCATCTGCTGTGGTCGGGCATTGAGTCGACTCAATCTTACACCTTGTACTACAGGTAAAAACCTTTCTTTGCTGATCCATTTTGAACTTCTTCAAAACTTTATCAAGGTATGTGCTTTGTGAAAGTCCTATTAAGCGTCTTGATCTATCTCTATAGATCTTGATGCCCAATATATAAGCAGCTTCACGAGGTCTTTCATTGAAAAACTTTTATTCAAGTATCCTTTTATGCTATCCAGAAATTCTATATCATTTCCAATCAACAATATGTCGTCCACATATAATATCGAAATGCTCTGAGCTCCCACTCACTTTTTTGTAAATACAGGCTTCTCCAAAAGTCAGATAAAACCATATGCTTTGATCACACTATCAAAGCGTTTATTCCAACTCCGAGAGGCTTGCACCAGACCATAAATTGATCGTTGGAGCTTGCAAACTTTGTTAGCACCCTTTGGATCAACAAAACCTTCTGGTTGCATCATATACAACTCTTCTTCTAGAAATCCATTCAAGAATGCAGTTTTTACATCCATTTGCCAAATTTCATAATCATAAAATGCGCAATTGCTAACATGATTCGGACGGACTTAAGCATCGCTACGGGTGAGAAAGTCTCATCGTAGTCAACCCCTTGAACTTGTCGAAAACCTTTTGCAACAAGTCGAGCTTTGTAGACAGTTACATTACCATCAGCGTCAGTCTTCTTCTTAAAGATCCATTTATTCTCAATAGCTTGCCGATCATCGGGCAAGTCTACCAAAGTCCATACTTTGTTCTCATACATGGATCCCATCTCAGATTTCATGGCTTCAAGCCATTTTGCGGAATCTGGGCTCACCATCGCTTCTTCATAGTTCGTAGGTTCACCATGATCTAGTAGCATGACTTCCAGAATAGGATTACCGTACCACTCAGTGCGGATTTTGTTCTGGTTGATCTCTGAAGTTCAAGGACAACTTGATCTGAAGTTTCATGATCTTCATCATTATCTTCCTCACTAACTGGTGTAGGTGTTACGAAACTGATTTACGTGACGAACTACTTTCCAATAAGGGAGCCGGTACTATTACCTCATCAAGTTCCACTTTCCTCCCACTCACTTCTTTCGAGAGAAACTCCTTCTCTAGAAAGGATCCATTTTTAGCAACGAATGTCTTGCCTTCGGATCTGTGATAGAAGGTGTACCCAATTGTCTCCTTTGGGTATCCTATGAAGACACATTTTTCCGATTTGGGTTCAAGCTTATCAGGTTGAAGTTTCTTCACATAAGCATCGCAACCCCAAACTTTCGAAACGACAACTTTGGTTTCTTGCTAAACCATAGTTCATAAGGCGTCGTCTCAACGGATTTTGACGGTGTCCTATTTAACGTGAATGCGGCCGTCTCAAGAGCATAACCCCAAAATGATAGCGGTAAATCTGTAAGAGACATCATAGATCGCACCATATCAAGTAAAGTGCGATTACGACGTTCGGACACACCATTGCGCTGTGGTGTTCCGGTGGCGTGAGTTGCTGAAACTATTCCGCATTGTTTCAAATGTAGACCAAACTCGTAACTCAAATATTCGCCTCCACGATCAGATCGTAGAAACTTTATTTTCTTATTACGATGATTTTCAACTTCACTCTGAAATTCTTTGAACTTTTCAAATGTTTCAGACTTATGTTTCATTAAGTAGATATACCCATATCTGCTTAAATCATCGATGAAGGTGAGAAAATAACGATATCCGCCACGAGCTTCAACATTCATCGGACCACATACATCTGTATGTATGATTTCCAATAAATCTGTTGCTCTCTCCATAGTACGGAGAACGGGTTTTAGTCATCTTGCCCATGAGGCACGGTTCATAAGTGCCAAGTGATTCATAATCAAGTGACTCCAAAAGTCCATCAGCATGGAGTTTCTTCATGCGCTTTATACCGATATGACCTAAACGGCAATGCCACAAATAAGTTGCACTATCATTATCAACTCTGCATCTTTTGGTTTCAACATTATGAATATGTGTATCACTACTATCGAGATTCATTAAAATAGACCACTCTTCAAGGGTGCATGACCATAAAAGATATTATTCATATAAATAGAACAACCATTATTCTCTGATTTAAATGAATAACCGTCTCGCATCAAACAAGATCCAGATATAATGTTCATGCTCAACGCGGCACCAAATAACAATTATTCAGGTCTAAAACTAATCCCGAAGGTAGATGTAGAGGTAGCGTGCCGATCGCGATCACATCGACTTTGGAACCATTTCCCACGCGCGTCACCTCGTCCTTTGCCGTGTTAAGCAATCCGTAGTCCCTGCTTGAGTTGCAAATATTAGCAACAGAACTAGTATCAAATACCGGTACTCTGCGAGCTCTAGTAAGGTACACATCAATAACATGTATATCACATATACCTTTGTTCACCTTGCCATCCTTCTTATCCGCCAAATACTTGGGGCAGTTCCGCTTCGGTGACCAGTCTGCTTGCGGTAGAAGCACTCGATTTCAGGTTTAGGTCCAGACTTGGGTTTCTTCTCCGATCAGCAACTTGTTTGCTGTTCTTCTTGAAGTTCCCTTCTTCTTCCCTTTGCCTTTCTTCTTGAAACTAGTGGTCTTATTGACCATCAACACTTGATGCTCCTTCTTGATTTCTACCTCCGCAGCCTTTAGCATTGCGAAGAGCTCAGGCATAGTCTTTACTAACCCTTGCATATTATAGTTCATCACGAAGCCTTTGTAGCTTGGTGGCGGTGATTGAAGAATTCATCAATGACACAATCATCCGGAAGATTAACTCCCGTTGATTCAAGTGATTGTAATACCCGGACATTTTGAGTATGTGCTCACCGATGAACTATTCTCCTCCATCTTGCAGCTATAGAACTTATTGGAGACTTCATATCTCTCAATCCGGGCATTCTGTTGAAATATCAACTTCAACTCCTGGAACATCTCATATGCTCCATGACGTTCAAAACGTCGTTGAAGACCCGGTTCTAAGCCGTAAAGCATGGCACACTGAACTATAGAGTAGTCATCAGCTTTGCTCTGCCAGACGTTCTTAACGTTGTCGGTTGCATCATCAAGAAGAGCACGGCACCTAGCGGTGCATCCAGGGCGTAACTCTTACGTGCAGCAATGAGGATAATCCTCGAGTTACGGACCCAGTCCGTGTAATTGCTACCATCATCTTTCAACTTTGCTTTCTCAAGGAACGCATTAAAATTCAACGGAACAACAGACGAGCCATCTATCTACAGTAAATATAGACAAGCAAAATACTATCGGTACTAAGTTCATGATAAATTTAAGTTCAATTAATCATATTACTTAAGAACTCCCACTTAGACAGACATCTCTCTAGTCATCTAAGTGATCACGTGATCCAAATCAACTAAACCATAACCGATCATCACGTGAGATGGAGTAGTTTTCAATGGTGAACATCTTATGTTGATCATATCTACTATATGATTCACGCCGACCTTTCGGTCTCCGTGTTCGAGGCCATATCTGCATATGCTAGGCTCGTCAAGTATAACCTGAGTATTCTGCGTGTGCAAAACTGGCTTACACCGTTGTAGATGGACGAGAGCTTATCACACCGATCATCACATGGTGTCTCGACACGACGAACTTTGGCAACGGTGCATACTCGGGAGAACACTACTTGATAATTTTAGTGAGAGATCATCTTATAATGCTACCGTCAATCAAAGCAAGATAAGATGCATAAAGGATAAACATCACATGCAATCAATATAAGTGATATGATATGGCCATCATCATCTTGTGCTTGTGATCTCCATCTCCAAGCACCGTCATGATCACCATCGTCACCGGCGCGACACCTTGATCTCCATCGTAGCATCGTTGTCGTCTCGCCAACTATTGCTTCTCGACTATCGCTACCGCTTAGTGATAAAGTAAAGCAATTACATGGCGTTGCATTTCATACAATAAGCGACAACCATATGGCTCCTGCCAATTGCCGATAACTTCGGTTACAAAACATGATCATCTCATACAATAAAATATAGCATCACGTCTTGACCATATCACATCACAACATGCCCTGCAAAAACAAGTTAGACGTCCTCTACTTTGTTGTTGCAAGTTTTACGTGGCTGCTACGGGCTGAGCAAGAACCGTTCTTACCTCGCATCAAAACCACAACGATACTTCGTCAAATAGACTCCGTTTAACCTTCTCAAGGACGGGCGTAGCCACTCAGTTCAACTAAAGTGAGAGAGAGAGACACCGCCACCACCTTTAAGCAACGAGTGCTCACAGCGGTGAAACCAGTCTCGCGTAAGCGTACGCGTAATGTCGGTCCGGGCCGCTTCATCTCACAATACCGCTGAACCAAAGTATGACATGCTGGTAGGTAGTATGACTTGTATCGCCCACAACTCACTTGTGTTCTACTCGTGCATATGACATCAACGCATAAAACCAGGCTCGGATGCCACTGTTGGGTAACGTAGTAATTTCAAAAATTTTCCTACGAACACGCAAGACCATGGTGATGGCATAGCAACGAGAGGGGAGAGTATCCGTCCACGTACCCTCGTAGACCGAAAGCGGAAGCGTTATATCAACGCGGTTGATGTAGTCGTACGTCTTCACGATCCGACCGATCCAAGCACCGTTACTCCGGCACCTCCGAGTTCTTAGCACACGTTCAGCTCGATGACGATCCCCGGGCTCCGATCCAGCAAAGCGTCGGGGAGGAGTTCCGTCAGCACGACGGCGTGGTGACGATCTTGATGTTCTACCGTCGCAGGGCTTCGCCTAAGCACCGCTACAATATGACCGAGGTGGAATATGGTGGAGGGGGGCACCGCACACGGCTAAGGAACGATCTCGAAGATCAACTTGTGTGTTCTAGGGTGCCCCCCTGCCCCCGTATATAAAGGAGCAAGGGGGAGGGCCGGCCAGCCCTAGGGGCGCGCCAAGGGAGGGGGGAGTCCTCCTCCTAGTAGGAGTAGGACTCCCCTTTCCTAGTCCTACTAGGAAGAGGGAGGGAAGGAAGAGAGAGAGGAGAGGAGAGGGAAGGGCCCCCCCCCCTAGTCCAATTCGGACTCCTTATGGGGGGCGCGCCACCTCTTGGTGCAGCCCTCTCTCTCCCTCTTGGCCCAATAAGGCCCATAACTTCCCGGGGGTTCCGTAACCCCTCCGGCACTCCGGTTTTCTCCGAAACTTCCGAACCTTTCCGTGTCCGAATATAACCATCCAATATATCAATCTTTATGTCTCGACCATTTCGAGACTCCTCGTCATGTCCGTGATCACATCCGGGACTCAACTCCTTCGTACATCAAAATACATAAACTCATAATATAACCGTCATTGAAACCTTAAGCGTGCGGACCCTACGGTTCGAGAACTATGTAGACATGACCTAGAACCATACTCGGTCAATAACCAATAGCGGAACCTGGATGCCCATATTGGTTCCTACATATTCTATGAAGATCTTTATCGGTCAAACCGCATAACAACATACGTTGTTCCTTTGTCATCGGTATGTTACTTACCCGAGATTCGATCGTCGGTATCCAATACCTAGTTTAATCTCGTTACGGAAAGTCTCTTTACTCGTTCCGTAATACATCATCTCACAACTAACTCATTAGTTGCAATGCTTGCAAGGCTTATGTGATGTGTATTACCGAGAAGGCCTAGAGATACCTCTCCGACAATCGGAGTGACAAATCCTAATCTTGATTCATGCCAACTCAACATATACTTTCGGAGACACTTGTAGAGTACCTTTATAATCACCCGATTACGTTGTGACGTTTGGTAGCACACAAAGTGTTCCTCCGTAAACGGAGTTGCATAATCTCATAGTTGCAGGAACTTTGTATAAGTCATGAAGATAACATAAGCAACATACTAAACGATCAAGTGCTAAGCTAATGAAATGGGTCATGTCAATCACATCATTCTCCTAATGATGTGATCCCATTAATCAAATGACATCACATGTCTATGGTTAGGAAACATAACCATCTTCGATTAATGAGCTAGTCTAGTAGAGGCATACTAGTGACTATCTGTTTGTCTATGTATTCACACATGTATTATGTTTCCGGTTAATACAATTCTAGCATGAATAATAAACATTTATCATGATATAAGGAAATAAATAATAACTTTATTATTGCCTCTAGGGCATATTTCCTTCACTTTCCACCGTTCCATTTGTTATGACACGTTCCATCATTGTCATATTGCTTTGCATGATCATGTAGTTGACATCGTATTTGTGGCAAAGCCACCGTTCATAATTGTTTCATACATGTCACTCTTGATTCATTGCATATCCCGGTACACCGCCGGAGGCATTCATATAGAGTAATATTTTTTTCTAAGTATCGAGTTGTAATTGTTGAGTTGTAAGAAAATAAAAGTGTGATGATCATCATTTTTAGAGCATTGTCCCAGCGAGGAAAGGATGATGGAGACTATGATTCCCCCACAAGTCGGGATGAGACTCCGGATGAAAAATATAAAAAAATATATATAAGAGGCCATAAAAAGAGAAAAGGCCCAAAAAAGGGAATAAAAAATATTAAAAAATGAGAGAAAAAGAGAGAAGGGACAATGCTACTATCCTTTTACCACACTTGTGCTTCAAAATAGCACCATGATCTTCATGATAGAGAGTCTCCTATGTTGTCACTTTTATATACTAGTGGGAATTTTTCATTATAGAACTTGGCTTGTATATTCCAATGATGGGCTTCCTCAAAATGCCCTAGGTCTTCGTGAGCAAGCGAGTTGGATGCAAACCCACTTAGTTTCTTTTGTTGAGCTTTCATGTACTCATAGCTCTAGTGCATATGTTGCATGGCAATCCCTACTCACTCACATTGATATATATTGATGGGCATCTCCATAGCCCGTTGATACGCCTAGTTGATGTGAGACTATCTTCTCCTTTTTGTCTTCTCCACAACCACCATTCTATTCCACATATAGTGCTATGTCCATGGCTCATGCTCATGTATTGCGTGAAGATTGAAAAAGTTTGAGAATGTCAAAAGTATGAAACAATTGCTTGGCTTGTCATCGGGGTTGTGCATGATTTAAATATTTTGTGTGGTGAAGATAGAGCATAGCCAGACTATATGATTTTGTAGGGATAACTTTCTTTGGCCATGTTATTTTGAGAAGACATAATTGCTGAGTTAGTATGCTTGAAGTATTATTATTTTTATGTCAATATTAAACTTTTGTCTTGAATCTTTCGGATCTGAATATTCATACCACAATTAAGAAGAATTACATTGAAATTATGCCAACTAGCATTCCACATCAAAAATTATCTTTTTTATCATTTACCTACTCGAGGACGAGCAGGAATTAAGATTGGGGATGCTTGATACGTCTCTAACGTATCTATAATTTTTGATTGCTCCATGCTATATTATCTTTTGTTTTGGAAAAAATTGGGCTTTATTATCCACTTCTATTGGGACTAACCTATTAACCGGAGGCCCAGCCCAGAATTGCTGTTTTTGCCTATTTCAGTGTTTCGAAGAAAAGGAATATCAAATGGAGTCCAATTGACCTGAAACTCCACGGAACTTATTTCCGGACCAGAAGAAGCCCACGGAGTACCGGAAGCTCACCAGAGGAGTCCCGGGCTGCCCACGAGGGTGGGGGCGCGCCCACCCCCCTAGGGCGCGCTCCCCTGCCTCGACAACCCGGAGGTCCACTGACGTACTTCTTTCACCCATATATACCCACGTACCCTAAAACTTCCGAAGAGGAGAATAGATCGGGAGTTCCGCCGCCGCAAGCCTCTGTAGCCACCAAAAACCAATCAGGACCCTATTCCGGCACCCTACCGGAGGGGGGAACCCTCACCCGTGGCCATCTTCATCATCCCGGCGCTCTCCATGACGAGGAGGGAGTAGTTCACGCTCGAGGCTGAGGGTATGTACCAGTAGCTATGTGTTTGATCTCTCTCTCTCTCTCTCTCTCTCTCTCTCTCTCTCTCTCGTGTTCTTGATTTGGCACGATCTTGATGTATCGCGAGCTTTGCTATTATAGTTGGATCTTATGTTGCTTCTCCCCCTCTACTCTCTTGTAATGAATTGAGTTTTCCCTTTGAAGTAATCTTATCGGATTGAGTCTTTAAAGATTTGAGAACACTTGATGTATGTCTTGTCGTGCGTATCTGTGGTGACAATGGGATATCACGTGATTCATTTGATGTATATTTTGGTGATCAACTTGCGGGTTCCGCCCATGAACCTATGCATAGGGGTTGGCACACGTTTTCGTCGTGATTCTCCGGTAGAAACTTTGGGGCACTCTTTGAGGTTCTATGTGTTGGTTGAATGGATGAATCTGAGATTGTGTGATGCATATCGTATAATCATACCCACGGATACTTGAGGTGACATTGGAGTATCTAGGTGACATTAGGGTTTCGGTTGATTTGTGTCTTAAGGTGTTATTCTAGTACAAACTCTAGGGCTGTTTGTGACACTTATAGGAATAGCCCAACGGATTGATTGGAAAGAATAACTTTGAGGTGGTTTCGTACCCTACCATAATCTCTTCGTTTGTTCTCCGCTATTAGTGACTTTGGAGTGACTCTTTGTTGCATGTTGAGGGATAGTTATATGATCCAATTATGTTATTATTGTTGAGAGAACTTGCACTAGTGAAAGTATGGACCCTAGGCCTTGTTTCCTACCATTGCAATACCGTTTACACTCACTTTTACCATTAGTTACCTTGCTGTTTTTGTATTTTCAGATTACAAAAACCTATATCTACCATCCATATTGCACTTGTATCATCATCTCTTCGCCGAACTAGTGCACCTATACAATTTACCATTGTATTGGGTGTGTTAGGGACACAAGAGACTCTTTGTTATTTGGTTGCAGGGTTGCTTGAGAGAGACCATCTTCATCCTACGCCTCCCACGGATTGATAAACCTTAGGTCGTCCACTTGAGGGAAATTTGCTACTGTCCTACAAACCTCTGCACTTGGAGGCCCAACAACGTCTACAGGGAGAAGGTTACGTGATAGACCTCAGGTGTTCACGCCCAACAGATGGAACGACGAGCTTACGCGCGCCCTGGGAAATCCTGAACACCCGGGAAGAACACGAGGCAAGGGCGTTGTTCCGTGGTATGAGGGCTTTTCGGACTGGAACGCCGACTACAGAAGCCATGCGAGAAGGAAGAAGCTGGAGGAGGAGCAGAGGAAGCAGGAAGCAGAACGCCTTCAAGGCCTAGAATCAGCGCATGCGGACTTGGCACTCAAATTCTAGTGGCAGCAGAAGCACTTAGCCA
The DNA here is from genome assembly GCA_021605205.1 of Aegilops longissima. Lineage (NCBI taxonomy): Eukaryota > Viridiplantae > Streptophyta > Magnoliopsida > Poales > Poaceae > Aegilops > Aegilops longissima. The sequence continues at coordinate 711,551,345 of CM038682.1, forward strand.
GGAAAGGGGGTCTCAGCAGCGGCAGCAGCTAGCGGATGATCCGGCATTGGATAGCACCGTCCCTTCCATGTCGAGATGCAGCATTGGTTCCGCCCCGGGCGACGCACTGCTGGATAGATACCCTGTGGATGACATCATGGAGAACACTAACTGTGAGCTACACTTCAAAATGAAGAACATATCCATGAATGTGGCGGATGCCATTGCTTATACAAATCCCCCCGATGCAACCTTCCATTGCAACCTGATTCCAACCGGCTATGCTCGTGTTGTGGTTGATGAGGTGGTGGTCCAATATTCGGGGCTAGAGCTTGACATTCCTGGAGGTGACGAGGAGCACACACTGGGAGAGGCCAAACATCGTATCATCCTATGGAGAAAGGATTGCATCATCTTTCGAATGCCCAAGTGGACGCCCATTTTGGACCAAAACCGGCACTGCCGCCAAGGGAGAAAGTGCCTGAGGAAAAGATTGACAACTTTATTCGTATGGCTAGAGCACCAGCTCCCAAGCCTGTTAACTCAGACTATGAGCACCAAATCAGGAAGGCCCATCGAGCATGACTACAGAAGGATTCGAGCTCGAGCTTGAGCCAAGCAGCTGGCAAAAAATGCGGGAAAACCATTACCCAGTCGGGAGAACAGGCGACGCAATCGATCCCCCCGCTTGTTGTACCAACACATGAGAGTACCGGCGCCAGTCAGCTGGTAATAACCGACGAGCATAGAAGGTAGGCTAAAATGCACTGTTGGACAACTCCTCGAGATCGAGCCCATGTCTCCGCTTAGAGAGGAGGACATAAAACGGAAATATGTCCGCGACGAACCTTTGGTCGAGCCTGAGGAGGTCAAGAACCTCCCAACGAGAATGTATGAATTGCATGATTGGTACATGAAAATTACCAAGAGTTCCAATCGAGAGTCCCTCATGGTGAACGTCAAGAGAGAGCATTACTTCCATAAGCTAGCTCTGTCCGTTGACTATTCAGAACTATTTAAGTTATTCAATCAAGAAGCACTCGACAAATCTCTCGTCAGTTTCTATTGTCTGTAAGTGATTTCTTTCTGTAATTGAAGTCTCAAGCTAGCTGTAGTGCTCATTGATCGATCATTACCTGTAATTAACCTCACTATATTCTGGTATTATGCAGGATGAAGATGTATGAAATGAAAAAAGCTGGACGCTATGGCATTTGGTTCATTGACCCAAATACCATTAATGAACACACATGGAAATTGGATTCGTATAAAGCAAATGTAGAGAATAAAATGCTAGAGTTCTTGAAGCGCCTCAATACCAATGAAGATATACTACTTCCTTATAACTTCCTGTGAGTCACACTGTCTTGTACTACAAATTCTGTTTCTGCTTACTAGCTAGCTAGATGTTGATGAGTGTTATGCACATGCCCGCTTAATTAAGACATGCAAACATGTGCGCATGCAGTTACCAATGGATCTTGTTAATCATTAAAGTTGAAGAAGGAACAGTTGAACTACTGGACTCACTACTTAAAAAAGAAAGTGACTTCACCATCTTGAAGGGGATAGTCGACAGGTAATTTCAATCATTATTAACTATATCTCGGCCTATTTAGTCCGTCATTTCCTGATATCAACTATTTAATAAACCCTTTATTCATTTTCTTTGTCGGTGGGCAGGGCTTGGGCAAAGTTCATCAAGGTGACTCCAGGCAAATGGCGACAAAAGCTGTTTTCATTTCGACCCAAGGTAAGTAATTAAGTAGTACTAGCTAGCTACCATCTCTTTAATTCTTGTTTCAATACCATTAATTAATTATCATGCTTGATTAATTATTATCTGATTAAATTATATTCTCGTAAAGGCCCTGAAGCAGGCGTCGGGGACTGAAGTGTGTGCATACTATGTTTGCGAGAACATTCGCATGATGGCGTCCGAAAGGAGCAAATCTGATAGACAGCAATGGGTACGTTTGCCAGAACACTATTCACAATTTTTACATGATTATCGATATCTAGTCACACAACTAATGCACATGCATATTGATCTCCTTCTTAACAGTTCAAAGATGTGCGGGAGCAGCTCCTATCAATGGAGCGCATACAAACACTTCAAGAGGAAATAGCGGCATTTATGCTCGACCAGGTCATAGATCCCAAAGGAGAATACTATTACCCGCTACCGCCCCCATGAACCACTCCCAATTGTCATCGTGCTCCGAAGGCACCAAGGCAACATGTAGGAGAAATTGTATCTATACCTAATTGTGTGTGTGTCTATATATATATATATATATATATATATATATATATATATATATATATATATATATATATATATATATATATATATATATATATATATATATATATGATCGGTTCTACGAGAAATTCTATTTATATATACCATAACGTGTACAATATGTAGTATCGTAAAATACCAGCAAACAAAAAATAATTAAATGGAAAACACAAAATTAAAAGAAAAAGAAATCATGAATCCAAAACCCCCCAAACATTTTTAGTACCGGTTGGTGTTACCAACCGGTACTAAAGGGCTTCCCGCCCCCGGCGCTGGCTCGTGCCACGTGGTGGCCCTTTAGCGACGGTTCATGCAGAACCGGTACTAAGGGGGGAGGGGGGGGGGGGCTTTAGTCCCCACCCTTTAGTGCCGGTTACAGAACCGGCACTAAAGGCCCTTACGAACCGGTGCTATAGCCCGGTTCTGCACTAGTGTTCTCATAGCTTTGCTTCAGCTCAACAGCAGCGCAATAGAATCTCTCATCCTAAGGATGACACATAATAGTGGGTGGAAGGTACTAGCTCTATGAATCCACATATTCACCCTACTTTTAATAATCTTGCTTATGAGGTGCATGACACAGATCAAGAGTCTCTTTAGTAGGTGAAACAGAAGGTGACACAAATCAAAGAGTGGATGTCATATCCTCGTCACGTCCATTCTTTGTGCCATCCCAGTTCACACAATGCTACCCTTGGATCTACCGACGAAGACTTTGGCGGTGCTCACCAAAATATCTCGTGGTTTCCTTTGTGCAGGAAGAAGGAGGAGAACGGTGGGGACTGTACAGTCACTTGGGATATGGTATGCAAACCAAAGTGGGCTGGAGGACTTGGGATAACGAACTTGCAGTGGCCGAACAAGGCGCTACATGCGCGATGGGCATGGCTCCAGTGGGTTGATAAGACCAGGTCGTGGATGGAATTTGATATATTGGTACCGGCAGATTCCCTGGCATTGTTCCACGCTGCTGGTGGAGTCACGATGGGCAACAGCCAGAGCACACTTTTCTAGGAGGACAGATGGGTCTAGGAATTCAGGATTTGTGAACCGGCGCCGAAGATCTATGAGAGAGTTCCAAGATGCTTGCGAAGGACCAGATCGGTCTCAGCAGCGCTTGTGATGGACTCCTGGGCTGGGGACATAGGGCCGGATCTAGATGCAACAGCCCCGAACCGGTTCTTGGGCCTCTGGACGTGGGCAGCAGAGACACAGTTGTTGGAGGGTGTGGAGGATTTGAATAGCGGGACCTGCGAAAAAGATGGGCACTTTTCGGTTCGATCAACATATGCAGCCAAGTTCATGGGGCTGGAGGTGGCGCCGACGGCTGCTTTCACTTGGAAGTCCAAAGCACCTCTACAATGTCATTTCTTTGCTTGGCTAGCGCTAACAGGCCGGCGCTGGACTTCGGACAGATTGGCCAAATAGGGACTGCCGCATCAAGAATGCCCGCTATGTGACCAGTGGATGAGACCACCAACCACCTTGTGATCTTGTGTGTCTTTGTGAGGGAAGTGTGAAACTGGTTCGGTGTGGCCACCGGCAGACCAGAGTTCATGCCCCATGATGGAGTGGTGCATCACGCAAGACCAGTGAAGCAAGCATGGGAGATCTACGTGCGTGGAGTGCCTCCTTGGCATGTGGATGTTATGGAAGCATTGAAATGACATAGTCTTTGATTGAGCCTCTCCCTCCTTATCTCGGGTCATACTCCGGCATATCGAGGAGGAAGGGCGATTCTAGAAGGAAGCCGACCTAATCAAGGGCGATGATGAGGCATTTGGCGTGGGGTAGCAGCGCGGGTAGCTGGCCAGTAGTTCGCTTAAATTTCCTAGGTGGTGCCAGTTGGCTACAACCACTAGTCAATATCTTGTGGCCATGTGAATTTCTGAGAATCTCTCCCACTCTTCTTTAATGAATGATACACATACTTGTACGTATTCGAGAGAAAAAATAAAAGATGAATGATATACTGCTAGATCCATACACATAAAGATATTTAAAAAACAATATATAGTATTCGGGGCCTCAAGGCCCTGGGACCAGATGGATTGCATGCAATTTCCTATAGGGAATATTGGCATATACTCCCTCCATTCCTAAATATTTGAATTTCTAGAGATTTCAATAAGTGACTACATACGGAGCAAAATGAATGAATCTACACTCTAAAACATGTCTATATACATCCATATGTGGTAGTCCATTTGAAATCTCTATAAAGAGAATGTCAGATTTCGGGTTCCAGCAAAACCCTTGAGGTTCGAACACTGGGGTGCGCACGAAGATCTCTCCCTACCTAATCACGCCCTCATCCTAACCGCGATCTCAAAGCTTAGCGCATCGAACCCGCAGAAAGAGAGACACAAGAGTTTATACTGGTTCGGGCCACCGATGTGGTGTAATACCCTACTCCAGTGTGGTGTGGTGGATTGCCTCTTGGGCTGAGGATGAACAGTTACAAGGGAAGAACAGCCTCCTGAGGAGAGGTGCTCTTGTGCTTGGTGACTTGTGTGTGGTTGAGGATGATCTGAATTAGTTGCCTCTCTATGGTGGTGGCTAGTCCTATATATAGAGGCCCTGGTCCTCTCCCCAAATATTGAGCAGGAAGGGATCCAACAACGGCCAAATTCGAAGCGAGACAACTAGTACAAGTTATCTTGACTAAAGGTAGTCTTCGCCAGCAAAAGGCTCTGGTGGTGACGCTGTCTTGGGCTCCACGGTGACCTCCGTCCTGCCGTCCTGCTGGTCTTGGTCTCGTTGCACCGATATGGGAACCTTTTCCTGATGCCTCGGGACTCCTCGCCTGCGCTTTCCCATTTAGCACCTAAGAGGAAACGAGGACATTGCGCGCGATGGCGCCCGCCTGGAGCCCTCCTGGCTCCAGTCGTCATGGCTTGCGTCACAGAAACCTCGCGAGGTGCCCCTTGCCTTGATCTATCCGCCCCTCGTGAGCCAGCCTGGTGAGGCAGCCCCCGAGGAGGTCTTGTGTCGTCCGCCTCGCGAGGATTGGCCCCTCGCAAGGGTCTTGAGTGCTTGCTGGTGAAGATGGGCTGTACAGGGCCGCTGGTAGGGCCACGCTGTGGGCTGCAGGTAGGCAAGTCTGGCGACCCCCGTTCCTAGGACGCCGACAGTAGCCCTAGGCCCAAGGCGCGCTCGAACTTGGCTTCGGGGCGAAGCCAAAGGGCAAGTGCGGAGCGCCGCGAGCCCCAACAGCCTGCGCCCCCTGCTCGACGCGTGGCAATTGATTGGACATGGGCGTCTCCGCTTCCCCACGCTGCCTCGGCAACTGCCCGATTTGACGAGTCCCTGCTGCATGCAGAGAAAAATCATCATTACCTGTGATTGTGGGGATTACCGGTTGGCCTTCTCCCGCTATAAATGAGGAGGGGGCGGAGCCCCCGTCGCTCATCTCTTCCTGCTCCGCTCGCTTCTCCTTCCTCGCTTATTGCTAGCAGCAACTTCGCATGGCGCCGATTCGGAGGTTCTCGGCCACAAAGAAGGGAAAACCGCCCACGACGAGCCCGGGCCACTTACGCCGAAGAAGAGGCCAAGCCACCGCCGCGTCATGGTCGTGAGGCCGGAGGTGTCGAGGCCTTGGTACGAGCGGCTTCCTCCTGGGTACCCGCTGCCTTTGTACGCTCAACCTGAGGGCTCCGGAGGAAGAGGCGACGAGCGCCGCCGCCCGCGTCACAGTCGTGGTCGCTGCGCCGCGGTGACGCACGCCGTCGCCCCAGGAGTCGACGCCGCGGACTCCTCACGCGAGCTCATGATGTGGGCGGCGATGCCTCCGCACACCTGGATCCGCTTCCCGCAGTTCTTCTCTGCCGAGATGCCGCCGAGGAGCCCCCTCGAGCTTTGGCTGCAGCACTCCGACTGCGACATCCCGGCGACTGGAGCTGAGGTGGAAGCCGTCTTCCCAGGCAAGATCTTCATGATCCGCGGCTGGGGCGAGGTTGCTCGAATCTGCCGCGCAGAAGGCGCCCTCGCCATTCACTTCAGGTACGATGGCGCCTCCATGATGTTCTTCAAGGTCTTCGACGTGGAAGGCCGCCGCTTGGAGTGCTGCCCTGGAGGGGATCGTCGAAGCGCTGCAGCGGCCAGCACCGAGCTTGCCGCTGGCTTTGCCAGCGGCTCCTCCAGCAGCAGCGGTGGCGCTTGGGAGTCCAGCGACTCTCCCGAGCCCTACGAGACCCTGGAGACGAGCGATGACAGCTACGTGCCTCCGAGCTCTCGCCAGGCCTGGAGCAAGGCCGCAGCGTCCGGTCGCCGCCATCGCTGATCTGGATGGGGTTGGCGCCGGCCTCTCGTGGCCCACTATTGATGATGGCGTCAGCGGCGCGGGGGCATGTAGATAGGGCTCCTAGGAACTCCCTTCTTTTGTTCCCTGCAAGGAATCGAAACGGTCCCCGTGGGGGCGTGTAAAGGATCTGTAATGTCTTTTGTTCATATTATCCCTAATATGACAATTTGTGAACGCATGTCTTGTTTCGGCTCGGTCTCCCCTTTCCAACCCCTCGGCAGCTTGGTGCTCTACGCCGACAGGTCCGGGTCCCAGGCAGGCTGCAGCCGTTGCTGGTATGCCAAGTCGCGATGCCGTGGTCAAGGCCAGGAGGTGAGCGGCCCGAGGTCCAGTAAGAGCTCCTAAGGTGCGGTGCTCAAGAGGTCCCCTTTAGCGCTCAAGCAACTACCGAGAGGCAGGAAAGGGTGGCGATGTTGCCGTAACAAGGCTGCCACAGGTGGGGATCCTATGCTGTAGCGCTGGTTGATCCAGGCGCGAGACTTATCTTGGCATTCTGGAGCTGGTTCCTTGTGTTGCGCCAGACTTGCGTGTCGACTATTGTTGAGTAGCTAGGTTAGGCCCGTGCGAGCCTCCCCCTCTTCTCCACGCTCTTCTATATGCTCTAAATCCTCAGGTCCCGGCCCTCGAGCGAGCTCAGCCGCCGCTGGTATGCCAGGTCGCGATGCCGTGGTCAAGGCCAGTGGGTGAAGGCTGGAGAGCCAGTAAGAACTCCTGAGTCACGATGCTCAGGTGCCCCCCTTTTAACACGCAAGAAAATTGCATGGGAGAAGAAGGAGCCTGTGGTACTGCCTGCTATCGTCCTAAGGAGGTTCCTGCAGGTTAGCGCGAGGAGGGACACAGATTGCCACGATGATTGCCGGTCTGCCGCAGGTCGCTCTGCAAGAAGATGAAGGCACTGAGGGCCTGGTGAGGTGACATGCACGGGGCGTGCCGCGAGCCAGAGCTCGGCCGCTCAGATTTTTCGACATTGCAGGGACGGACCCGAGCACAAGCACCGTGCCAGCATGTGTAGCTCCCGTGGTGGGTGACAATCAAGTAGGTGATAACCATAGATATATTACGCATGAAAAGCAAACTAGCTCAGGTAAATGGAAGAACATACATGCCACTGGGTCGGACCCGAGCGGCCTGGGGATGATGCAGCCCGAGGGGCGCCCCCAGCAAAGTAAACTAAAGACGTAAAAGGGATACATGCCACAGGGACGGGCCCACGCGGACAGGGAATGATGCAGCCCGGGGGGTTCTCCCAGCTAAATAAACTTGGAAAAAGTCACCTGGTTCCATTGTCGAAGGGGTGTTGGAGTAGCTGCAGACACGTGGCGAAGGGGTTGCTCCTCACAAGCCAGCGGATCCCTGAGCCTCGGGAGGTCCTGAGGGTCCATGCGGTTCCTCACAGAGCGTCTCCATCTCATTCAAGACTGCGTGATGCCTGGCCTCCTGAGTCGCCAGGACGCTCTGCAGGTTGCGCTGGAAGGCGGCTGCCAGGCTCGGCAGGCCGAATGGCATGCGAATATAGCTGTGAGGTGGGCCCTTGCAATGTCCCACGCGTGAAGGCTAGAAGATCTCCTGAGATGCGGCCCTGTTGAGCTCTAGAATGCCGACGCAGACATGCAGCCCGCCATCCTTGCCTGGATGGGGAGCTGCGCCAGGTGGGTGGCGGTCATCGCGCATGGTTCTTGCATCCTGCAGCTCCTGAGTGACCTTGGTGATGAACTCCTGAGCGCCGGGTGCTCCTCGCCTGATATCCTCCTGAGGGAAACGTGCCGCGAAGCACGCCTTCACGTGGTGCCCGAGCGCCTCCCTCGTGATGTGGGCTAGGTCAGAGGTCCTCCAGAAGAGAGCCCCCGAGCCCTGCCCAAGGAGGGCACCGGGCGCGCCTTCCTATGCGAGGGAGGGAGGCGCCCCAGGCGCGGGCTCCGATCCTGATGTTGCGCTGCCAGAGGCACCACTCCCCTGAGGCCCTGTGCGGAGTAGCTGCTGTTGGGGAACGTAGTAATTTCGAAAAATTTCCTACGCACACGCAAGATCATGGTGATGGCATAGCAACGAGAGGGGAGAGTATTGTCCACGCACCCTCGAGACCGTGGCGAAGCGTTATAACAACGCTGTTGATGTAGTCGACGCCTTCACGATCCGACCGATCCAAGTACAACGCACGGCACCTCCGAAGTTCAGCACACGCTCAGCTCGATGACGATCCCCGGCCCGATCCAGCAAAGCGTCGGGGATGAGTTCCACAAGACGACGGCGTGGTGACGATGATGATGCTCCATCGCGGGGCTTCGCCTAAGCTCCGCGACGATATGACCAAGTGGAATATGGTGGAGGGGGCACCGACACGGCTAAGGAACGATCCGTAGATCAACTTGTGTGCCATGGGGTGCCCCCTGCCCCAGATATAAAGGAGGGAGGGGAGGTGCGGCCGCCCTCATAGGGTGCGCTGAGGAGTCCTACTCCCACCGAGTAGGACTCCCCTTGCCTTGTTGGAGAAGGAAAGGGGAGGGAAGAGGAAGGGCGCCGCCTCTCCTTGTCCTATTCGGACTAGGGGGAGGGGCGCGCCTGCCCTGGCCGGCCCTCCTCTTCTCCCTCATGGCCCACTAAGGCCCAACATCCCCGGAGGGTTCCGGTAATCCCGGTGTTCCAGTAAAATCGATTTCATCCGGAACCATTCCGATATCCAAATATAGGCTTCCAATATATCAATCTTTATGTCTCGACCATTTCGAGACTCCTCGTCATGTCCGTGATCACATCCGGACTCAACAAACTTCAGTACATCAAAACTTATAAACTCATAATAAACTGTCATCGTAACGTTAAGCGTGCGGACCCTACGGTTCGAGAACTATGTAGACATGACCTAGAACTATTCTCGGTCAATAACCAATAGCGGAACCTGGATGCCCATATTGGTTCCTACATATTCTTCAAGATCTTTATCGGTCAAACCGCATAACGACATAATGTTGTTCCCTTTGTCATCGGTATGTTACTTGCCCGAGATTCGATCGTCGGTATCCAATACCTAGTTCAATCTCGTATCGCAAGTCTCTTTACTCGTTCCGTAATACATCATCTCACAACTAACTTATTAGTTGCAATGCTTGCAAGGCTTATGTGATGTGTATTACCGAGAAGGCCTAGAGATACCTCTCCGACAATCGGAGTGACAAAACCTAATCTCGAAATACGCCAACCCAACATGTACCTTTGGAGACACCTGTAGTACTCCTTTATAATCACCCGATTACGTTGTGACGTTTGGTAGCACCAAAGTGTTCCTCCGTAAACGGAGTTGCATAATCTCATAGTTACAGGAACATGTAGAAGTCATGAAGAAAGCAATAGCAATATACTAAATGATCAAGTGCTAGGCTAACGGAATGGGTCATGTCAATCACATCATTCTCCTAATGATGCGATCCCATTAATCAAATAACAACACATGTCTATGGTTAGGAAACATAACCATCTTTGATTAATGAGCTAGTCAAGTAGAGGCATACTAGTGACTATGTGTTTGTCTATCTATTCACACATGTATTATGTTTCCGGTTAATACAATTCTAGCATGAATAATAAACATTTATCATGATATGAGGAAATAAATAATAACTTTATTATTGCCTCTAGGCATATTTCCTTCAGCCTCCCACTTGCACTAGAGTCAATAATCTAGTATTACACAAGAATGATTCTAACACCCATGGAGTCTTGGTGCTGATCATGTTTTGCTCGAGGAAGAGGCTTAGTCAACGGGTCTGCAATATTCAGATCCGTATGTATCTTGCAAATCTCTATGTCTCCCACTTGGACTTGGTCCCGAATGGAATTGAAGCGTCTCTTGATATGCTTGGTCCTCTTGTGAAATCTGGATTCCTTTGCCAAGGCAATTGCACCAAAGATTGTCACGAAAGATCTTCATTGGTCCCGATGCACTAGGTATGACACCTAGATCGGAAATGAACTCTTTCATCCGACTCCTTCATTTGCTGCTTCCAAGCAGCTATGTACTCGCTTCACATGTAGATCCCGCCACGACGCTTTGTTTAGAACTGCACCAACCGACAGCTCCACCGCTTAATAAAAACACGATCCGGTTTGCGATTTAGAATCGTTCGGATCGTGTCAAAGCTTGCATCGACGTAACCATTTACGACTAGCTCTTTGTCACCTCCATATATGAGAAACATATCCTTAGTCCTTTTCGGTATTTCAGATGTTCTTGACCGCTGTCCAAAGATCCACTCTGGATTACTTTGGTACCTTCCTGCCAAGCTTATTGCTAAGCATACGTCAGTCCGGTACACAGCATTGCATACATGATAGAGCCTATGGCTGAAGCATAGGAACATCTTTCATTTTCTCTCTATCTTCTGCTGTGGTCGGGCATTGAGTCTGATTCAATTTCACACCTTGTAATACAGGTAAAATCCTTTCTTTGCTCTGATCCATTTTGAACTTTTCAAAACTTTATCAAGGTATGTGCTCTGTGAAAGTCCAATTAAGCGCCTTGATCTATCTCTATAGATCTTGATGCCCAATATGTAAGCAGCTTCACCGAGGTCTTTCATTGAAAAACTTTTATTCAAGTATCCTTTATGCTATCCAGAAATTCTATATCATTTCCAATTAATAATATGTCGTCCACATATAATATCGTAAATGCTACTGAGCTCCCACTCACTTTCTTGTAAATACAGGCTTCTCCAAAAGTCTCAGAAAACCATATGCTTTGATCACACTATCAAAGCGCTTATTCCAACTCCGAGATGCTTGCACTGACCATAAATTGATCGTTGGAGCTTGCACACTTTGTTAGCACCTTTTGGATCAACAAAACCTTCTCGTTGCATCATATACAACTCTTCTTCTAGAAATCCATTCAAGAATGCAGTTTTTACATACATTTGCCAAATTTCATAATCATAAAATGCAGCAATTGCTAACATGATTCGGACAGACTTAAGCATCGCTACGGGTGAGAAAGTCTCATCGTAGTCAACCCCTTGAACTTGTCGAAAACCTTTTGCAACAAGTCGAGCTTTATAGACAGTTACATTACCATCAGCGTCAGTCTTCTTCTTAAAGATCCATTTATTCTCAATGGCTTGCCGATCATCGGGCAAGTCAACCAAAGTCCATACTTTGTTCTCATACATGGATCCCATCTCAGATTTCATGGCTTCCAGCCATTTTGCGGAATCTGGGCTCACCATCGCTTCTTCATAGTTTGTAGGTTCACCATGGTCAAGTAACATGACTTCCAGAATAGGATTACCGTAACACTCTGGTGCGGATCTTACTCTAGTTGACCTATGTAGTCAAGTAGAAACTTGATGTGAAATTTCAAGATCATCATCATTAACTTCCTCACTAATCGGTGTAGGTGTCACAATGTAACGACCTGACCCAAAATCGGTCAAATCTCTGTGTCTGTACCATCCCAAGATCATGCTGGTACTCACAGTACATCGATGAAATAATCAAAGTTCAATTACACCTGAATTTATTACACGATTATCATATAGAGTCTTTATTACAATAGAATAAATTCGGCCAAAGGCCAACTCATGAGAAATAAACTACTAAAGCTGCGGAAGCATAGAAGAATAGCGAGTCCATCCGACTCCAAAGGGCAATCGCCAAGCGCGGAGCGTAGCCTCACTCCTGATCGGAATATACCTCTGCAACATAAGACGTTGCAGCCGTGTAGGTCAGCTTTTTGAATAAGCTGGCAAATCATGAAGAGAATAACAATAATAAAATTCTACACTATATGCATTTGGCTGTGGGGCTCTAAGTTTCATCATTTTGCGAAAAGCCAGTTTTTTCCTACTACAGTGGACTTACTTGCAAATTACTACAAATTGGTAGTTATTGAGATGGTTCCGCCAACCAATGTCTCATTCCCAAATTATTAAGTCATAACCCCCTCAAATTAATTTATTAGTTTTAGTGTTGAGATTTCGAATACTTCCAAGTTCCAGAGGCTCAAATTGTCCGTAATCGGGACGCGCTAATCGATTAGATCTTTAACTCTGCAGAGGTTTATGACTTTACCCGCAAGAATCATTCCTCCTTTTAAGTCTTCGCACTTCATGGTGTTTGAAGACGGATGAATGAAACAGGTCTTCCAAGAGTTCTTCCGCCACCGCCGTACCCATCCAATCCTACCGTTCTTCTACATCTCGTAGTACCGTCCAGCCAGCGTCACAACTAGGGTTGACCCAGCCAGAGCCCATAATGGCTTGCGGCTGCACAGTAAGCTTCCGGTCAATGGGGCATCCATCCGCCTCTTCGTGGCTGGGTGAAGCTTTCCGCAAGATGTCATGGCACTTCTCCATGCATCCCGCCAACCACCGGGTTCTCCAGGTGCCCGTCAACAGTCCTCCACCCAGTAGTGAATTCCGAAGTTCATCTTGATCTTGAAGTTCATGGGGTTGTCATCATCTTGACTCTCACATCTTACTTATGAATTCACTCAACCAATCCCGTCTACGAGCATAGCAAAATAAACTACTTCATCCCGGTCATGGTAACAAGGGAATTGGTTCATCCTACCACATGATACTACTCAAGATTATAACTTCAAATTTCAACTACTGCATGCATGGTGGGGAGGTAAAATTCTAATGCAACAAAATCATAGGTATTGAAAATAAACATGGTCAATGACTTGCCTTGCTGACGATCTTCGTAAGCTAGGGAATCGAGTAGCAAGCTTCAGACTCAGAAACTCTACCGAGACAAACAATAATTCACAATAAGCATATAGCATATGGTCACTTTCATAACAGCATAGTAATATGAAACACACCAAACAAACAAATCAAAAACCCAAAGAAAACTCAAGAAATCCAACTCAAAGTTCTTTTTCCTACTTCAAGCAACAACTAAAAATAGTTTTACATAACAAAAATTTTCTCAACATAACCTAATCATGGGTTTTTGTTAACTTAACAGAAAAGAATGCATCAAGCAACTAGGAGCAAAAAGAATTAACTTAAAAGCTAATATAAAACTCCTATTAGGCCTAATTCAATTTCTATTAAGAAAAATAAAATAAAAGTTTTATTTATTATAAATAAAAGTTCATGCTCTAAAGTGACAGAAACTAACCTAGAATAATCAATCACATGTGAAAAATAAATTTATTTGCTAATTAAAATAATAGGAAAACAGTAGCTAGTTAATTAATTAGGATTAACAAGATTCTGCTAGAAACTAATTTTTTTATTAATCCTAAAATACCCAAATTAATTCCTACGGTTAGGCAATGTCAAAACAAAGTTGGGACAAAAAGAATCATCCAAAAATAATTTTCCTAACTCATTTTATAGCAGATTTACTATTCTGACTAAATCTAAAATAAAGCAATTATAAATAATTTTAACATAGCTAATTATATTTTCTGCAGAAACTATAAGAAATTTGCAAACCAACAAAAAAAGAATCACTAAAAAATATTAAGTAGAACAAAAGATATGAATTTTTCAAATCAGAAACTATTCTGTTAAAACGAAAATAAAGAAAAACGGGCTAAATGGGCCTAACTAACGCACTGAGCGTAACTTAACTAAAACGGGCCCTAGGGTTAAACGAGTCGGGCCGATCTAAAAAAAACCCTAACTTAAAATTAACCGGAACTAACCGGAGCGAACCGATTTTATTTAAAGAAACGTACCCCTTCGAGGGGTTCTAATCTAAGCCATATATAACGAATCGGACGGCGGAGAGAAGCTCCGGTGTCTTACCGGAGTTCGACGGCGGCGGCGGCTCGGGCGGCGAGTGTGTCGGCATCTCCGGTCGTCGGGGAGGTCGGCGGAGTGCTCCGGCGGGTGCGGACGGGCTCGGGGGTGGGACTGGTGGAGTTGGTGGAGCTCGGGATGGGCTAGGGCGACGGTGGCGAGGCAAATGGCGGCGGTGGTGAGCTCGGGCTCCGGCGAGCGCGTGAGGAGGGAGAGAGGGATCCGGCGAGGGGGCGAGGGGGGGGAATGGGGTGCGGGGAGGGGTTTTATAGGCGGAGGCGACCGGTTGCGCAAGGGGGTGAATCGGGAGTGGATCGAATCCTGGATCCTTCGGGATTCGGCGAGCGGCGGCGCGGCGAGGTGGCGTGGGCGAGGGGTTGAGGGAGGTGGGGGCCCGCCTGTCGGTGAGAGAGAGGGGAGTGCGGCGCGGTCGGTCGACCGACGCGGGAGCGATTCGGGCGAGGGGGCGCGTCGGTTCATTGGGCCTCGCTCATTGGGCGCTGGCCTGGCTCGGTGGGCCGCTGGTGTTGGTTGGGCAGTTGGCTGGCGGGCGCCTGGGGGTTTTTTCTTTTTTCCAAATTTTATTTTTTGCAAATAAACACAGAGTTATAAAATATAAAATATAAATATTTTATATAGGACATATATATATATATATCAAAATGATCAGGGGAATATTCCCTATCATTTGAACATTTTTCCAAAGGCAAAATCCAAACTTTATAAAATTCATTTTTTCAAATTCAAATAAAACTCAAATTTGAATTCAAAACTTTTGGCATTGTTTTCCTCTGATATTTTTGGAGTGTCATGTTTACTCCTCTCATACTTTTGCTCAAGTATTTATCAGGCATAGTTTTTGAAATGATTCCCACTTGCCAAATTTTGAATTCAAATTCCAAAACTCAAAATCCTCTGAAACTTCCAATGGCACTCAAATTCAAACAGAATGCATAGATGCTTAGCTATAATTGTAAAACATTCCAAATAGGAAATTTGGGATGTTACAAACCTACCATTTTAAGATGAATCTCACCCTCGAGATTCGGGTTGGCTAGCAAATAGGTGCGGGTGGTCTCAAGAAGGTCTTCTTGGCTCCCTGTGTGGCTTCTTCCTTGGAGTGATGACTCCACAAAGACCTTGCAAAACTTGATGACCTTGCTGCGGGTGACTCGCTCGCAGCCTCTCGAATTCGGACGGGTTTCTCCTTATAAGTCGATCACCGCAAGTCTGTATGGCCTCTAGGGGCACCGTGTCTCTCAACGGAATATCGCCATGTCGGCATGACATTTCTTCACCGAGAAACATGGAAGACATCATGAACTCCGGACAATCCTTCCGGTAATTCCAACTTGTAAGCAACTTCTCCACGACGTTCGAGGATTTTGTACGGGCCAATGAATCGGGGTGCTAACTTTCCTTTGACACCAAACCTCTTGATCCCACGAAGTGGAGACACACGAAGATATGCTCGGTCTCCCGCTTCGTAAGTCACTTCCTTGCGCCATCGTCGGCATAGCTCTTCTGCCTCGACCGAGCTATCTTGAGTCTGTCTCGAATCAGCTTGACTTTCTCTTGAATCTCGATAAGATCGGAACCGAAAAGTTATCGATCTCCAACACCATCCCACAAAGAATGGTGTTCTCGCACCTCCTTCCGTATAGAGCTTCGATAGGGCCATCTTCGATCGGATTGATAATCTGTTGTTGTATGAAAACTCTGCGTATGGCAAATTATCATCCCAGCTAGACCCATAGTCTAGCACACAAGCTCTCAACATGTCTTCCGTAATCTGGTTGACTCTCTCGGTCTGTCCATCTGCTCATGGATGAAAAGCTGTATCAATTCCAGCCTCGCACTCCAAAGTTTCATGCAACCGATTCCAAAACTTTGAGGTAAACTGTGTTCTCTATCCGACACGATACTCCTCGAACTCCATGCGCATAAACGATCCTGGTCATGTATATCTTGGCCAACTTAGCACTGGTATAGGTAGTCTTCACGGAATGAAGTAAGCTACCTTGGTCAAACGATCAACCACTACCCGATAGAGTCATAACCTGAACGGGTCCCGGGTAATCCTGTGATAAAGTCCATTCCAAGTTTTTCCCATTTCCAATCGGGAATCGGCAAAGGTTGAAGTAACCCTCGGCTTCGATGTTCTGCCTTTACTGCTGACAAACATCGATACTGCTATGTATTCGCAATATCCTTCTTCATACCGTCCACCGTAAACTTTCCTTCAAATCCGGTACATCTTGGTGTTACCGGGGTGAATCGAATACGGTGAATCATGAGCCTCCTGAAGAATTAGCTTCCTGAGTTCGGGATCATTGGGCACATAAATACGATCCTCAAACCATATAGCTCCGTGTTCATCCTTACGGAACCCTTTAGCTTTTCCTTCATTCATCTTTTGCTTTATCTCATCAATTTCCTTGTCCGACTTCTGAGCTTCACGAATCCTTTCGGCCAAAGTGGACTGAACTTCCAGAGTTGCAACATATCCTCTCGAACTATCTCCATCGGAGATCTCGAGGTCATCGACTAACTCCAGGGTAAACCTCCCGCCGTAAGAGTATTCACATAACTCTTACGGCTCAAAGCATCTGCTACAACATTAGCTTTCCACGGTGGTAATGCAATCTCATGTCATAGTCCTTGATTAACTCTAGCCATCTCCTCTGCTGAGGTTCAACTCTTTCTGCGTGAAAATATACTTCAAGCTCTTGTGATCTGTAAACATCACAACGGTTTCCGGCGAGGAAATGTCTCTGTGTCTTGAGTGCATGCACTCTGCTGCTAACTCCAAATCATGTGTGGCATAATTCATCTCGTGAGGTCGAGCTGTCCGGAGGTATAAGCTACAACCTTTCCTTCCTGCATGAGTACTCCTCCGAGTCCTTGACGAGAAGCGCCACAATAAACCTGGTATTCCTTGTGTATATCCGCAAAATCGGTCTTCGGGCTGTGACCAAACGCTTCTTCAATTCCTGAAAACTGGCTTCACAATCCTCGGTCCAAATGTACTTGGCTTCCTTCTTCAACAGCTCACCATGGGTTTGGCAATCTTCGCAAAGTTCTCAATGAACCTCCGATAATATCCTCGCGAGTCCGAGAAAACTGCGGATCTCCTTGATCGAGGTGGGGGACCGCCAATCGGTGATCGATTCAACCTTGGCGGGTCAATGCTATTCCTTCTCCCGAAATAACATGTCCGAGGAATCCAACTTCCTTCAGCCAAAATTCACATTTGCTGAACTTGGCATACAACCGATGTTCTCAAGTTTCTCGTAACTAGACGCAAATGTTCCTTATGCTCTTCCTCGCTCTTGGAGAAAATCAGATATCATCGATGAACACCACGACAAACTTGTCCAGATATTCCATAAATACCTTGTTCATCAAATTCATGAAGTATGCAGGAGCATTAGTCAATCCAAATGACATGACGGTATACTCATATAAACCATACCGTAGTGAATGTTGTTTTGGGTATATCCTTTTCACGGATCTTCAATCGATGATACCCGATCAAGATCGATCTTGGAGAATACCTTGGCTCCAACTAGCTGATCAAACAGATCATTAATCATCGGCAGAGGATACTTGTTCTTGATGTTCACCTCGCTTAGCTTAACGATAATCCACAACCATTCTCAAGGTTCCATCCTTCTTCTCTACCAAAAGAACTGGGCTCCCCAAGGTGATGAGCTTGGCGAATATATCCTTTCTCCAATAACTCATTAATTTGGTTCTTGATCTCCTTCAAATCGCTCGGAGGCATCCGATAGGGTCTCTTGGATATCGGGCTGTGCCGCAATAACTCAATCAGAAATTCAATGTCTCTGTCCGGTGGCATTCTGTAATTCCTCCGAAACACATCGGAAAATCTTGCACCATCGGCACTTCCTCCGAACAACTCCCGTGAGAGAATGCACTGATTCTTCATCCGGCTATGCTCGGCTACATACTTGATCCTCTTACGCTCCGGGGTGGTGAGCAGAATCGACTTCTTGGCATAGTCTATGTTTCCTTCAAACTTCGTCAACCAATCCATGCCTAGGATTACATCCAAGGTCCGGGTTTCCAATACTATGAGGTCTGCGGAAATTTATGGTTCCCGATGTTGAGGGTTGCATGACAGCCTAAACCTGCCATCATTTCTCCTCTGCGAATCGACGCCAAGGGGGCTTCTAAGGGTTTTGGTGGGCAACCCGCATTTTTCCACAACTACCCTTGATATGAATGAATGCGTTGCACCGTAATCAAAGAGTACCAATACTGAACGTGAATTCAATAAAACTTACCAACCACGATTGTCCGGCTGATCATAGACGTCCTCCACGTCAATGTGGTTCACCTGAGCACGAGGGAAAGGGTTGGGCTTCTTCGCTGAGCTTCCATTGCCGTTTCCATTCCTCTACTTGGCCTCCGGGCAATCGGTGGCATAGTGCCCTGTCTTATGGCACTTGAAACAGGTGATGTGGCTCAGATCCTTCGGAGCCGGGGCAGGACGATGCTGGTTGCTATTGCCATTGCCTGACTTGTTGTCCTGGTTGCGGTTGTTCCCATTTCCTCCATGGTTATGACCTCCATGGTTGTGATGGGTATGCCATCCGGAGTATGGTGCATAACGAGGCTTCTGCTGAGCTCCTGAGTTGTGCTTCCCCTGGCTGTACTTCCGCTTGCGGTTATCAATCTGCTGCTGCTTGCCTTCAAGTATGGTGGCCTTGTCTACCAGCTCCTGGTAGTTGTTGAAGGTAGCCACCATAAGCTGCATGCCCAGCTCATCATTGAGTCCTCGAGAAACTTCTCCTGCTTATGCATCCGTGGCCACATCATCCGGGGCATAGCGAGCTAGCTTGCTGAACTCATCCACGACAGCGCCACAAGATGGTTTCCGGGCGTAAGTTGCGGAACTCACGCTTCTTGCACTCATGGCTCCAAATGAAACATGAGCGGTGCGGAAGGCTCTGGAACTGATCCCACGGATGGTGCCGATGGGATAAGTGGTGGTGTAGTTCTCCCACCAAGAAGCTGCAGGTCCATCAAGTTGATGTGCAGCAAAGCGCACCTTCTCTCGTCGGTGCATCCAACAGTGATTAGCTCTCTTCCGACCTTGCGGAGCCAATCATCGCCACAATTGGCTCAAGGTCGCTAGAGAACACCGGCGGATTCAGCCTTAGGAATCGAGTCAAGTTGTCAACAGGGGTGGTGGCGGTGGATTGTTGTTGTTGTTCGATTACGGATGAGTATCTCGCATGAGGGCATTCTGCTGCTGGAGTAGCTGGGTGAGCTCCGGTGGAAAACCGTGTCACGCCTCGGAGGCATCTGGTGTTTTGGAGTGGATGAAAAATTTAGAATAGAACAATGGTCTAATGAGAAATAACACTACCCATATGAATGCACAATCATAAACACACCAATCATTTATTCATTCCACTCAAACATGGTTCAATCTCGATTACAAAAGCTCATGACTAATCAAAAATATCGGCCTAACTGATCGACGAAAAAGTAAAATAACATGGTGGTCGACTAAATGTCTTCATCAATAATCCTTGCATCCTCTGGTGCGATGTCCTCCGGTGTGGTGTCCTCTGTTGCGGCGCCTCCTCTTGCGGCTTTCTCCAGTGGAACTCCCTTCAAAATCCTGATCATTGCTCACGAGAGGTCCATCATCTCCACTCGGATAAAGGTCCTCTCCCAAGTCCATCTTTTCTTCTATTGCGGCAAGCTTCATCTTCAGGTCATCGACTCTCTCCATGAAGTCCGCGATTTCTTCCTCATGGCCAAGGAAGTCTGCGTGCTTTCTCCTCCGGTTCAATTCACTAACAACAGCCTCCTGTGTACCTTCGAAGTTACGGCGAGTCCGGATCTCCCGCTTCTGAGGAGACACTCCAAGTCTTGGACATAAGAGAGAATGGAGTCGCCCTCTATGGTACGGATGATATCTCCATTCCTTGCTCGCGAGAAACCATGGCGAGGTCTCGATGGATCGAGCTCGCCTCTGTACTCTTCTCGGAGATGTCCGAGTGCACGATAGATCGCCATGTCTCTTCCGATGATCCAATTGAACTCAGAAACTCAAAGTCAATTGGCTCAGATGCCCTCCGGTTCTCCTCGAATGTGCGCCTCGACCAGAGAAGCGGGTATCCGCGGAAGCGCATTGGTAGGCTTCCGGTGATCGAGGGAAGAGCAATCTTCACTTCTTCACCATCTGGACCAGCTTCCGCCAAGGGCATCGTTTCATCGGGCCGCAAAACTTCGTAGCAAACCGGGGTGAACTCGACGCCATCTAGAATGTTGAAAATCGGAGAGAAGTCGAAATGAACAGGGAGGATTACGGAATGATAAGGATATAAAGTAAATAGTCTCTTCCTATGGCTTTCCGATCCTAGGGGTTACGCCCTCACGGTCAACAGTGCTCGATACCATCTCTCAGAGCGACCTGACCCAAAATCGGTCAAATCTACGTGTCTCGTACCATCCCAAGATCATGCCGGTACTCACAAGACATCGATGAAATAATCAAAGTTCAATCACACCTGAATTTATTACACGATTCTCATATAGAGTCTTTATTACAATAGAATAAATTCGGCCAAAGGCCAACTCATGAGAAATAAACTACTAAAGCTGCGGAAGCGTAGAAGAATAGCGAGTCCATCCGACTCCAAAGGGCAATCGCCAAGCGCGGAGCGTAGCCTCACTCCTGATCGGAATATACCTCTGCAACATAAGACGTTGCAGCCGTGTAGGTCAGCTTTTTGAATAAGCTGGCAAATCATGAAGAGAATAACAATAATAAAATTCTACACTATATGCATTTGGCTGTGGGGCTCTAAGTTTCATCATTTTGCGAAAAGCCAGTTTTTCCCTACTACAGTGGACTTACTTGCAAATTACTACAAATTGTTGGTAGTTATTGAGATGGTTCCGCCAACCAATGTCTCATTCCCAAATTATTAAGTCATAACCCCCTCAAATTAATTTATTAGTTTTAGTGTTGAGATTTCCGAATACTTCCAAGTTCCAGAGGCTCAAATTGTCCGTAACCGGGGACACGGCTAATCGATTAGATCTTTAACTCTGCAGAGGTTTGCGCACTTTACCCGCAAGAATCATTCCCTCCTTTTAAGT
This sequence comes from Aegilops longissima, assembly GCA_021605205.1. NCBI lineage: Eukaryota > Viridiplantae > Streptophyta > Magnoliopsida > Poales > Poaceae > Aegilops > Aegilops longissima. The sequence continues at coordinate 711,572,829 of CM038682.1, forward strand.
CTTCGCACTTCATGGTGTTTGAAGACGGATGAATGAAACAGGTCTTCCAAGAGTTCTTCTGCCACCGCGGTACCCATCCAATCCTACCGTTCTTCTACATCTCGTAGTACCGTCCAGCCAGCGTCACAACTAGGGTTGACCTAGCCGAGCCCATAATGGCTTGCGGCTGCACGTAAGCTTCCGGTCAATGGGGCATCCATCCGCCTCTTCGTGGCTGGGTGAAGCTTTCCGCAAGATGTCATGGCACACTTATCCATGCATCCCGCCAACCACTGGGTTCTCCAGGTGCCCACAACCGCCCTCCACCCAAAGAGTGAATTCAAGTTCATCTTGATCTTGAAGTTCATGGGGTTGTCATCATCTTGACTCTCACATCTTACTTATGAATTCACTCAACCAATCCCGTCTACGAGCATAGCAAAATAAACTACTTCGTCCCGGGTCATGGTAACAAGGGGAATTGGTTCATCCTACCACATGATACTACTCAAGATTATAACTTCAAATTTCAACTACTACATGCATGGTGGGGAGGTAAAATTCTAATGCAACAAAATCATAGGTATTGAAAATAAACATGGTCAATGACTTGCCTTGCTGACGATCTTCGTAAGCTAGGGAATCGTAGTAGCAAGCTTCGCACTCCGTAAACTCTACCGAGACAAACAATAATTCACAATAAGCATATAGCATATGGTCACTTTCATAACAGCATAGTAATATGAAACACACCAAACAAACAAATCAAAAACCCAAAGAAAACTCAAGAAATCCAACTCAAAGTTCTTTTTCCTACTTCAAGCAACAACTAAAAATAGTTTTACATAACAAAATTTTTCTCAACATAACCTAATCATGGGTTTTTGTTAACTTAACAGAAAAGAATGCATTAAGCAACTAGGAGCAAAAAGAATTAACTTAAAAGCTAATATAAAACTCCTATTAGGCCTAATTCAATTTCTATTAAGAAAAATAAAATAAAAGTTGTATTTATTATAAATAAAAGTTCATGCTCTAAAGTGACAGAAACTAACCTAGAATAATCAATCACATGTGAAAAATAAATTTATTTGCTAATTAAAATAATAGGAAAACAGTAGCTAGTTAATTAATTAGGATTAACAAGATTCTGCTAGAAACTAATTTTAAATACCCAAATTAATTCCTACGGTTAGGCAATGTCAAAACAAAGTTGGGACAAAAGAATCATCCAAAATAATTTTCCTAACTCATTTTATAGCAGAGTTACTATTCTGACTAAATCTAAAATAAAGCAATTATAAATAATTTTAACATAGCTAATTATATTTTCTACAGAAACTATAAGAAATTTGCAAACCAACAAAAAAAGAATCACTAAAAAATATTAAGTAGAATAAAAGATATGAATTTTTCAAATCGGAAACTATTCTGTTAAAACAGAAAAACGAAAATAAAGAAAAACGGGCTAAATGGGCCTAACTAACGCACTGAGCGTAACTTAACTAAAACGGGCCCTAGGGTTAAACGAGTCGGGCCGATCTAAAAAAAACCCTAACTTAAAATTAACCGGAACTAACCGGAGCGAACCGATTTTATTTAAAGAAACGTACCCCTTCGAGGGGTTCTAATCTAAGCCGTATATAACGAATCGGACGGCGGAGAGAAGATCCGGCGGCTTACCGGAGTTCGACGGTGGCGGCGGCTCGGGCGGCGAGTGTGTCGGCGTCTCCGGTCGTCGGGGAGGTCGGGGAGTGCTCCGGCGGGTGCGGACGGGCTCGGGGGTGGGTCTGGTGGAGTTGGTGGAGCTCGGGGTGGGCTAGGGCGACGGCGGCGAGGCAAATGGCGGCGGTGGTGAGCTCGGGCTCCGGCGTGAGGAGGATAGAGGATCCGGCAAGGGGCGAGGGGGAATGGGGTGGGGGAGGGGTTTATAGGCGGAGGCGACCGGTTGCGCAAGGGGGTGAATCGACGGATCGAATCCGGATCCTTCAGATCCGGCGGGGCGGCGCGGCGAGGTGGCGTGGGAGGGGTTGAGGAGGTGGGGCCCGCTGTCGGTGAGAGAGAGGAGGCGGCGCGGTCGGCCGACCGACGCGGAGCGATTCGGGCGAGGGGGCGATCGGTTCACTGGGCGGCTCGGCTTGCTGGGCTGGGCCTGGCTCGGTGGGCCGCTGGGTGTTGGTTGGGCAGTTGGCTGGCAGTGCCTGTGGGTTTTTCTTTTTTCCAAATTTTATTTTTTTGCAAATAAAAACAGAGTTATAAAATATAAAATATAAATATTTTATATAGGACATATATATATCAAAATGATCAGGGGAATATTCCTATCATTTGAACATTTTCCAAAGGCAAAATCCAAACTTTATAAAATTCATTTTTTCAAATTCAAATAAAACTCAAATTTGAATTCAAAACTTTTGGCATTGTTTTCTCTGATATTTTGGAGTGTCATGTTTACTCCTCTCATACTTTTGCTCAAGTATTTATCAGGCATAGTTTTTGAAATGATTCCCACTTGCCAAAGTTTGAATTCAAATTCCAAAACTCAAAATCCTCTGAAACTTCCAATGGTACTCAAATTCAAACAGAATGCATAGATGCTTAGCTATAATTGTAAAACATTCCAAATAGGAAATTTGGGATGTTACACACAGGAACCGATTTCTGTGATGAACCATTTTCCAATAAGGGAGCTGGTACTGTTACCTCATCAAGTTCTACTTTTCTCCCACTCACTTCTTTCGAGAGAAACTCCTTCTCTAGAAAGGATCCATTCTTAGCAACGAATGTCTTGCCTTCGGATCTGTGATAGAAGGTGTACCCAACTGTTTCCTTTGGGTATCCTATGAAGACACATTTTTCTGATTTGGGTTCAAGCTTATCAGGTTGAAGTTTTTTTTTTCACATAAGCATCGCAGCCCCAAACTTTCAGAAACAACAACTTTGGTTTCTTGCCAAACCATAGTTCATAAGGAGTCGTCTTAACGGATTTTGATGGTGCCCTATTTAACGTGAATGCGGCCGTCTCTAAACCATAACCCCAAAACGATAGCGGTAAATCGGTAAGAGACATCATAGATCGCACCATATCTAGTAAAGTACGATTACGACGTTCGGGCACACCATTACGCTGTGGTGTTCCAGGTGGCGTTAGTTGCGAAACTATTCCGCAATTTTTCAAATATAGACCAAACTCGTAACTCAAATATTCTCCTCCACGATCAGATCGTAGAAATTTTATTTTCTTGTTACGATGATTTTCAACTTCACTCTGAAATTCTTTGAACTTTTCAAATGTTTCAGATTTATGCTTCATTAAGAAGATATACCCATATCTGCTTAAATCATCTGTGAAGGTGAGAAAATAACGATATCCGCCACGAGCTTCAACATTCATCGAGCCACATACATCTGTATGTATGATTTCCAACAAATCTGTTGCTCTCTCCATAGAACCGGAGAACGGTGTTTTAGTCATCTTGCCTATGAGGCACGGTTCGCAAGTACCAAGTGATTCATAATCAAGTGATTCCAAAAGTCCATCAAGATGGAGTTTCTTCATGCGCTTTACAATCGATATGACCTAAACGGCAAGGCCACAAATAAGTTGCACTATCATTATTAACTTTGCATATTTTGGCTTCGACATTATGAATATGTGTATTACTACTATCGAGATTTAATAAAATAGACCACTCTTCAAGGGTGCATGACCATAAAAGATATTACACATATAAATAGAACAACCATTATTCTCCGCTTTAAATGAATAACCGCCTTGCATCAAACAAGATCCAGATATAATGTTCATGCTCAACGCTGGCACCAAATAACAATTATTAAGGTCTAAAACTAATCCCAAGGTAGATGTAGAGGTAGCGTGCGACCGCGATCACATCGACTTTGGAACCGCTTTCCACGCGCATCGTCACCTCGCCCTTTGCGGTGCTCGCTTATTCCGTAGTCCCTGTTTTGAGTTGCAAATATTAGCAATGTAACCAGATCAAATACCCAAAAGTGCTACTACGAGCTCTAGTAAGGTACACATCAATAACATGTATATCACATATACCTTTGTTCACCTTGCCATCCTTCTTATCCGCCAAATACTTGGGGCAGTTCCGCTTCGGACCAGTTTGTTTGCAGAGAAACACTCGCTTTCAGGCTTAGGTCCGCACTTGGGTTTCTTCTCTTGAGCAGCAACTTTCTTGTTGTTCTTTTGAAGTTCCCTTCTTCTTCCCTTTGCCCTTTTCTTGAAACTAGTGGTCTTGTTGACCATCAACACTTGATGCTCTTTCTTGATTTCTACCTCCGCAGCTTTTAGCATTGCGAAGAGCTCGGAATTGTCTTGGTCATCCCTTGCATATTATAGTTCATCACGAAGCTCTTGTAGCTAGGTGGCAGTGATTGGAGAATTCATCAATGACACTATCATCCGGAAGATTAACTCCCAGTTGAATCAAGTGATTATTATACCTGCACATTTTGAGTATATGTTCACCGACGTAACTATTCTCCTCCATCTTGCAGCTATAGAACTTATTGGAGACTTCATATCTCTCAATCCGGCATTTGCTTGAAATATTAACTTCAACTCTTGGAACATCTCATATGCTCCATGACGCTCAAAACATCGTTGAAGACCCGGTTCTAAGCCGTAAAGCATGGCACAATTGAACTATAGAGTAGTCATCAGTTTTGCTCGCCAGACGCTCACAACTTCGGCGCGTTGTTCTGTAGCAGGCCTGGCACCCAGCGGTGCTTCCAGACGTAATTCTTCCAGCAGCAATGAGGATAATCCTCGTTACGGACCCAGTCCGTAATTGCTACCATCATCTTTCAACTTTGCTTTCTCAAGGAACGCATTAAAATTCAACGAACAACAAAGACGAGCCATCTATCTACAAAGGTACATAGACAAGCAAAATACTATCAGTACTAAGTTCATGATAAATTTAAGTTCAATTAATCATATTACTTAAAACTCCCACTTAGACAGACATCTCTCTAGTCATCTAAGTGATTACGTGATCCAAATCAACTAAACCATAACCGATCATCACGTGAGATGGAGTAGTTTTCAATGGTGAACATCACTATGTTGATCATATCTACTATATGATTCACGCCGACCTTTCGGTCTCCGTGTTCCGAGGCCATATCTCGCTATGTGATTAACACCCAAAGAGTACTAAGGTGTGATCATGTTTTGCTTGTGAGAGAATCTTAGTCAACGGGTCTTTCACATTCAGATCCGTTGTGTATTTTGCAATTTTCTATGTCTACAATGCTCTGCACGGAGCTACTCTAGCTAATTGCTCCTACTTTCAATATGTATCCAGATTGAGACTTAGAGTCATCCAGATTAGTGTCAAGAACTTGCATCGACGTAACCCTTTACGACGAACCTTTTGTCACCTCCATAATCGAGAAATATATCCTTATTCCACTAAGGATAATTTTGACCGCTGTCCAAAGGATTCACTTCCTAGATCACTATTGTACTCCCTTGCTAAACATGTTGTAGGGTATACAATAGTTCTGCACAATCGCATGGCATACTTTATAGAACCTATGATCGAGGCATAGGAATGACTTTCATTCTCTTTCTATCTTCCGCCGTGGTCGGGCTTTGAGTCTTTACTCAACTTCACACCTTGTAACACAGCAAGAACTCTTTTCTTTGATCGCTTCATTTTGAAATACTTCAAAATCTTGTCAAGGTATGTACTCATTGAAAAAACTTATCAAGCGTTTTGATCTATCTCTATAGATCTTGATGCTCAATATGTAAGCAGCTTCACCGTGGTCTTTATTTGTAAAACTCCTTTCAAACACTCCTTTATGCTTTGCAGAATAATTCTACATTATTTCTGATCAACAATATGTCATTCACATATACTTATCAGAAATGCTACAGAGCTCCCTATCACTTTCTTGTAAATACATGCTTCTCCAAAAGTCTGTATAAAACCAAATGCTTTGATCACACTGTCAAAGCGTTTATTCCAACTCCGAGAGGCTTGCACCAGTCCATAAATGGATCGCCGGAGCTTGCACACTTTGTTAGTTCCTTTGATCGACAAAACCTTCCGTTGCATCATATACAACTCTTCTTCCGTAAATCCATTTAGGAATGCAGTTTGACATCCATCTGCCATATTTCATAATCATAAAATGCGCAATTGCTAACATGATTCGGATGACTTAAGCATCGCTATGGGTGAGAAGGTCTCATCGTAGTCAACCCTTTGAACTTGTCGAAACCTTTCGCGATTTAGTCGAGCTTTGTAGACAGTAATATTACCGCCATCATAATCTTCTTCTTGAAGATCCATTTATTTTCAATTGCTTGCCGATCATCGGCAAGTCAACCAAAGTCCACACTTTTTTCTCATACATGGATCCCATCTCAGATTTCATGGCCTCAAGCCATTTTATGGAATCTAGGCTCACCATCGCTTCTTCATAGTTCGAGGTTCATCATGGTCTAGTAACATGACTTCCAAAATAGGATTACCATACCACTGGTGCGGATCTTTACTCGTTGATCTACGAGGTTCAAGAATAACTTGATCTCAAGTTTCATGATCATCATCATTAGCTTCCTCACTAATTGGTGTAGTAGTCACAGAACATATTTCGTGATGAACTACTTTCCTATAAGGGAGCAGGCATGCCATTCTCAACAAGTTCTACTTTCCTCCCACTCACTTCTTTCGAGAGAAACTCCTTCTCTAGAAAGGATCCATTCTTAGCAACAAATATCTTGCCTTTGGATCTGTGATAGAAGGTGTACCCAACAGTTTCCTTTGGGTATTTTATGAAGACATATTTCTCCGGTTTGGGTTTGAGCTTATCAGGATGAAACTTTTTCACATAAGCATCATAGCCCCAAATTTTAAGAAACTACAACTTTGGTTTCTTGCCAAACCATAGTTCATACGGTGTCGTCTCAACGGATTTAGATGGTGCCCTATTTATCGTGAATGTAGATGTCTCTAATGCATAGCCCCAAAACGATAGTGGTAAATCGGTAAGAGACATCATAGATTGCACCATATCTAACAAAGTATGGTTATGACATTCGACACACCATTACACCGTGGTGTTCTGTGGCGCCAAGAGTGAAACTATTTCACATTGTTTTAACTAAAGTCCAAACTCAGAACTCAAATATTTTACCTCTGCGATCATATCGAGAAACTTTTTATTTTCTTGTTACGATGATTCTCCACTTCACTCTGAAATTCTTTGAACTTTTCAAATGTTTCGATTTGTGTTTCATCAAGTAGATATACCCATATCTCGCCAAACCATCCGTGAATGTCTAAAATAACGATATTTGCTGTGGAGCCTCAGAACATCCCAAATTTCCTATTTGGAATGTTTTACAATTATAGCTACATCCTATGCATCCTGTTTGAATTTGAATGCCATTTGGAGTTTCAGAGAAATTTTGAGTTTTGAATTTGAATTCAAACTTTGCCAAGTGGGAAACATTTCAAAAAACTATGCCCGATAAATACTTGATCAAAAGTATGAGAGGAGTAAACATGACACTCCAAAAATATCAGAGGAAAACATTGCAAAAGATTTGGATTCAAATCTGAATTTTATTTGAATTTGAAAAATGGATTTTATAAGGTTTGATTTTGCCTTTGGAAAATGTTCAAATGAAAGGGAATATTCTCGATCATTTTGGTATATATATACCCTATATAAAATATTTATATTTTAAAAGTTATATCTGTTTTGTTTTATTTTAAAAATAAAATTTAAAAGAGAAAACCCCCAGCGCCACCAGCCCTCTGCCCAACCCAACAAGACCCACCAACACTGCCCACCAATGCCCACCTGCCAACCGAGCCTGCCCACCAACTGGCCTCACCTCGCCAATCGCCTCCGCCCAGATCGGGTCCGCCCCGGCTCCCCCTCTCTCTCATCGATCAGCGGGCCCACCCCATCGCCAACCCCCACCTCACGCGCCACACGCCACAGATCGCCGGAACCTCAAGGATCCGGATCCCGATCCGCCTCGATTGCTTCCTCAAGCAGCCGAGGCCCCACCTATAAAACCTGGCCGCCTCAGACCCCATTCCCTAGCCTCGCTGAACCCCTCTCCTCTCGCTCGAGCTCACTGAGTCTCAAGCTCCAACCGCCGCCATTGTCGCCGCCGCCCCTAGGCCACCCCGATCACCCCGACCCACCAAGCCCCCACACGCCCAACACCTCCTGCCATTTCTCGACCTCACCGACGACCGAACCTCGCCAGACTTCCGCCACACGGCCAACTCCTAGAGGTCGCCGAACCCTCCGCCGTCCGATCCCCATCTACGGCTAGGATTAGACCCCGAAGGGGTATGTTTTTTATAAAAAACCGGCCCGGTTCTTTCCGGTTTAATTAGTTAGGTTTATTTGTTTTAGCCCGGCCCGTTTTAGTTTAAACCTAGGCCCGGTTAGGTTATTTGACGCACAGTGCGTAGTTTAGGCCCATTAGGCCTTTTTCTTTTATTTTTGTTTTTCTGTTTTGAAAAATTCATATCTTTTATTCTGTTTAATATTTTTAGGTGATTCTTTTTTTGTTGGTTTGCAAATTTTATGTAGTTTCTGTAGAATATATATATTTGGCTATGTTAAAATTAATTAAAATTGTTTTAATTTAGTTTTAGTCAGAATAGTAAATCTGCTATAACTTGAGTTAGAAAAATTATTTTTGGATGATTCTTTTGTCCCAACTTTATTTTAACATTGCCAAACCATAAAAATTAACTTGGGTATTTTAGGATTAATAAATAAATAGTTTTAAGTAGAATCTTATTAATCCTAATTAGTTAACTAGCCCTGCTTTTCCTAATATTTTAATTAGTAAATAAATTTATTTTTAACTTGTGATTGATTATTCTAGGATAGTTTCTGTCACTTTATAGGATGAACTTTTATTTATAATTAATAAAAGTTTTATTTTATTTTTCTTAATAAAATTGGATTAGGCCTAAAAGGAGTTTTATAATAGCTTTTAAATTATTTCTTTTGCTCCTAGTTGCTTAGTGCATCCTTTTCGTTAAGTTAACCTAAAACCATGATTAAGTTATGTTAGGAAATTTTATTATATAAAACTATTCTAGCTATTGTTTGAAGTAGGAAAACTTTGAATTGGTTTTCTTTGAGTTTTCCTTGGATTTTGATTTGGTTGTTTTGGTGTGTTATGTTACTTGTTATGCTATTGTGTTATGTGATCCCATTGCTATATGCTTATTGTGATTTGTTTGTCTCGGTAGAGTTTCCGGAGTGCTAAGCTTGCTACTACTTAATCTTTAGCTTACGAGGATCATCAAGAAGGCAAGTTTTGATCATGTTATTTCTATACCTATGTTTTTGTGCATTAGAATTGTCACCACCCCACCATGCATGCAGAGTTGAAATTTTGAAGTCATTAAACTTGAGTAGTATCATGTGGTAGGATGAACCAATCCCTTGTTACCATGACCCCGGATTAAGTAGTTACTTTGCTATGCTCAGAGATCGGTTTTGGGTTGAGGAAATTCATAAGCAAGATGTGAGAGTCAATGATGATGACAACCCCATGAACTACAAGAATCAAGATGGACTTCGAATTCACTATCGGGTGGAGGATTTGCTGACGGCACCCGAGAACCCAAGGTTGGCCGGGATGCATGGAGAAGTGCTATGACATCTGCGGAAAGCTTCACCCAGCCACGAAGAGAAGGATGGATGCCCCATGACCGAAGTTACTCGCAGCCGCAAGCCATTATGGGCTCGCTGGTTGACTTTAGTAGTGACGCTGGCTGGACGGTACTACGAGATGTAGAAGAACGGTAGGATTGATGGGTACCGCAGAGCTGTAAGAACTCTTTGAAGACCTCGTTTCATCTGGCCCCATCTTCAAACACCATGAAGTGCTAAGACTTTAAAGGAGGGAATGATTCTTATGGGAAAAGTGCGCAACCTCTACAGAGTTAAAGATCTAATCGATTAGCCGTGTCCCCTGCTACGACAATTTGAGCCTCGAACTTGGAAGTATTTGGATATCTCAACACTAAAACTAATAAATTAATTTGAGGGTTTTATGACTTAATAATTTGGGAATGAGATATTGGTGGCGGAACCATCTCAATAACTACCAACAATTGTAGTAATTTGCAAGTAAGTCCACCGAGTAGGGAAAAATTTGCTTTTCGCAAAATGATGAAACTTAGAGCCCACAGCCAAAATGCATATAGTGATAGTAAGTTTATTATTGTTGTTCTTCATGACTTGCCAGCTTATTCCAAAAGTCGATTCACATGGCTGCAACGCCTTATGTTGCGTAGGTATATTCCGATCAGAGGAGGCTACACCCCGCTTGCGCATTGCCTTTGGAGTAGGATGGACTCGCTTACTTCGACGCTCCGAAGCATTAGTAGTTTATTTCTCATGAGTTGGCCTTGAGCCTAATTTATTCCCTTGTAATAAAGACTCTATATGAGAACCGTGTAATAATATTCAGGTGTGATTGAACTTTGATTACTTTATCGATGTAATCGTGAGTACCAAAGATGATCTTGGGATGGTATGCATACGTAGATTTGACCGATTTTGGGTCAGTCGCCATGTAGATGGTATCGAGCACACGCCATCGTAGGATCGTGAACCCTAGGATCGGAAAGCCACAGGAAGAGACCATTTACTTTAAACCTTTTCATTCCGTAATTCTCCCCGCTCAATTCTGACTCTTCTCATATTTTCAACATTCTAGATGGTCCGAAGTTCACCCCAGCTTTGCTACCGGAGTTTTGCCACCGATGAGACGATGCCTTCGCAGAAGCTGGTCCAGATGGTGAAGCAGCTGAAGATCGCCTACCTCGATCACCGAAGCCAACCAATGCACTTCCGACGACACCCGCCATGTGATTGAAGTGCATATCCTGGGAGAACCTTCGGAGGACACACGGAGCCTATTGACTTTGAGTTCACCGAGTTCAACTAGATCATCGGAAGGGACGGGCAATCTATCGAGCACTTGGACATCTCCGAGAGGAGTACAGGCCGAGCTCGATTCCTCGACTCGCCATGGTTTCACGCAGGCAAGGAATGGAGATATCATCCGCACTGCTGATGACGACTCCACTCTCTCTTACATCCAGACTTGGAGTGTCTTCTCAGAAACGGAGATTCGCACTCACCAGAACTCAAGACACACCGGAAGCTTTTGTTCCGCGAATCGAACTGGAGGAGAAGGCACGCAGATTTCCTTGGCTATGAGGAAGAAATCACGGACTTCATGGAGACAAATGACGACCAAGATGAAGCTTGCCGCAATAGAGGAAAGGATGGACTTGGGAGAGGACCTTTATCCGAGGGAGATGAAGGACCCTCGTGAGTAATGATCAGATTATGAAGGAGTACCACCAAGGAAGTCATAAGAGGAGGCGCCACAACAGAGGACGCAAGGATTATTAATGAAGACTTTTAGTTGACCACCATGTTATCTTTTACTTTTTCGCCAATCGCTTAGGCCGATATTTTCCTTCGATTAGTCTTGAGCTTTTGTAATCGAGTTTGAACCATGTTTGAGTGGAATGAATAAATGATTGGTGTGTTTATGATTGTGCATTCATATGGGTAGTGTTATTTTCATAGACCATTATCCTATTCTAATTTTCTCATCCACTCCAAAACACCAGATGCCTCCGAGACGTGATATCGGTTTTCCGCCGAGCTCACCCAAATGCTCCAGAAGAGAATGCACCGATGCAGCTACTTATTCGTAATCGAACAACAACGCCAACAACCCACCGCCACCACCCCTCGTGGACAACTTGACTCGATTTTTGAGGTTGAATCCGCCAGTTGTTCTCTAGTAGCACCGAGCCGATTGTGGTGATGATTGGCTCCGCAAAGTCGGAAGAGAGCTAATCGCGTTGGATGCATCGATGTCGAGAAGGTGCGCTTTGTCACAAGATCAACTGGATGGACCTGCAGCTTCTGGTGGGAGAACTACACCGCCACTTATCCCATTGGTGCCATCACATGGGATCAATTCCAGCAGGGTCTTCAGACCGCCATGTCTCAAACGAGCCATGAGTCTCAAGAAGCGTGAGTTCCGCAACTTACGCCAGGGAACTGCATCGTGGCACAAGACGTGGATGAATTCAGCAAGCTCGCCGCTATGCCCCCGATGATGTGGGCCACAGATGCCGCCAAGCAGGAGAAGTTCCTTGAGGGACTCAATGATGAACCGAGCATGCAGCTTATTGTGGCTACTTCAACAACTACCAGAGCTGGTAGACAAGGCCACCATACTTGAAGGCAAGCAGCAGCAGATCGAAGTCGCAAGCGGAAGTACAGCCAGGGAAGCACAACTCGGAGCTCAGCAGAAGCCCCGCTTATGCACCATACTCAGGAGGGCACACCCATCATAACCATGGAGGTCATAACCATGGAGGAAATGGGAACAACCGCAACCAGACAACAAGTCGTGCCATGGCAATGGCAATGGTAATGGTAATGGCAATCAGCACTGTTTGCCCCGGCCCGGGATCTGAGCCACATCACCGCTTCAAGTGCCGTAAGACAGGCACTATGCCACCGACGCCCGGAGGCCAAGCAGAGGAATGGAAATGGCAATGGAGGCTCAACAAGAAGCCCAACTGCTGCCTCGCTCAGTGGAACCACATCGACGTGGAGGACGCCTATGATCAGCCGCATAATCGTGGTTGGTAAGTTTTATTGAATTCACGCTCAGTTTTGGTTCTCTTTGATTCCGTGCAACGATTCATTCATATCAAGGGTAGTTGTGGAAAAGTACGGTTGCCCACTAAAACCCTTAGAAGCCCTTCGCCGGGCCCAGCAGAGGAGAAATGATGGCAGGTTTAGGCTGTCATGCAACCTCAACATCGGGAACCATAAATTTCCGCAGACCATAGTGTTGGAAACCCAGACCTTGGATGTAATCCTAGGCATGGATTGGTTGACAAAGTTTGAAGGAACATAGATCGTGCTCAAGAAGTCTATTCTGCCACCACCCCGGAGCGTAAGAGGATCAAGTATGTAGCCAGCACAGCCAGATGAAGAATCAGTGCATTCCTCACGGAGTTGTTCAGAGGAAGTGCCAGAGTGCAAGATTTTCCCGATGTGTTTTGAGGAATTACCAGAATGCCACCGACAGGACATTGAATTTCGATCGAAGTTATTGCCCAAGACAGCCCCAATATCCAAGAGACCTTATCGGATGCCACCGAATGAGTTGAAAGAGATCAAGGATCAAATTAATGAGTTATTGGAGAAAGGATATATTCGCCCAAGCTCATCACCTTAGGGAGCCCCAGCTTTTTGGTAGAGAAGAAGGTTGGAAGTTTGAGGATGGTTGTGGATTATCGTGCATTGAACGGCAACCATCAAGAACAAGTACCTCACCGATGATTAATGATCTGTTTGATCAGCTAGTTGGAGCCAAGGTATTCTCTAAGATCGATCTTCGATCAGGGTATCATCAGTTGAAGATCCGTGAAAAGGATATACCCAAAACAGCATTCACTACCTGTATGGTTTATATGAGTATACCGTCATGTCATTTGATTGACTAATGCTCCTGCATTTCATGAATTTGATGAACAAGGTGTTTATGGAATATCTGGACAAGTTTGTCGTGGTGTTCATCGATGATATATTGATTTTCCCAAGAGCGAGGAAGAGCATAAGGAACATTTATGCCTAGTTCTCGAGAAACTTCGAGAACATCAGCTTGTATGCCAAGTTCAGCAAATGTGAATTTTGGTGAAGGAAGTTGGATTCTCTGACATGTTATTTCAGGAGAAGGAATAGCAGTTGATCCCGCCAAGGTTGAATCACCACCGATTGGCAGCCACCCACCCTACCAAGGAGATCCGCAGCTTTCTGACTCGCAGGATATTATCGAGGTTTATTGAGAACTTCTCGAAGATTGCAAGCCCATGACCTAGCTGTTGAAGAAGGAAGCCAAGTATGTTTGGACCGAGGAATGTGAAGCCAGCTTTCAGGAATTGAAGAAACGGTTGGTCACAGCCCCAGATTGATTTTGCCGAACATACACAAGGAATACCAGTTTATTGTGACGCTTCGCCAAGGACTTGGAGGAGTACTAATGCAGAAGGTAAAGTTGTAGCTTATGCCTCCGCATAGCTACGACCTCATGAGATGAATTATGCCACACATGATTTGGAGTTAGCAGCGAGTGCATGCACTCAAGACTGGAGACATTTCATCGGAAACCGCTAGATGTTTACACGATCACAAGAGCTTGAAGTATATTTTCACGCAGAAGGAATTGAACCTCAGTGTGAGGAGATGGCTAGAGTTGATAAAGGACTATGACATGAGATTGCATTACCACCTGTAAAGCTAATGTTGTAGCAGATGCTTTGAGCCGTAAGAGTTATGTGAATACTCTACAGCAGGAGGATTACCCTGTGAGTTAGTCGATGACTCGTAGATCTCCGATCGAGATAGTTCCAAAGGATATGTTGCAACTCGAAGTTCAGTCCACCTTGCCCGAAAGGATTCGTGAAGCCCGTAAGTCGGACAAGGAAATTGATGAGATTAAGCAAAAGATGGATGAAGGCAAAGCTAAAGGATTTCATAAGGATGAACACGGAACTATATGGTTCGAGGATCGATTTATGTGCCCAATGATCCCGGAAGCTAATTCTTCAGAGGCTCATGATTCATCAGATTGATTCACCCCGGTAACACCAAGATGTACCGGATTTGAAGGAAAGTTTCGTGGACAGGTATGAAGAAGGATATTGCCGAGCACGTAGCAAGATGCAATGTTTGTCAACGTAAAGGCAGAACATCGTAAGCCAGCAGGTTACTTCAACCTTTGCCGATTCCCGATGGAAATGGGAGAAACTTGGAATGGATTTCATCACAGATTACCCAGACCCGCTCAGTTATGATTCTATCCGGTAGTGGTTGATCGTTTCACCAAGGTAGCTCACTTCATTCCCGTGAAGACTACCTATACCAGTGGCTAAGTTGGCCAAGATATACATGACCAGGATCGATGTCCGCATGGAGTTCCGAGGAAAATCGTGTCGATAGAGGAACGCAGCTTTACCTCAAAGTTTTGGAAGCAAGCATGTAACTTTGGGTACGAGGCTGGAATTCAAGATAGCTTTTCATCCGCAGTATGATGGAAATTGGATTAGGCCTAAAAGGAGTTTTATAATAGCTTTTAAATTATTTCTTTTTGCTCCTAGTTGCTTAGTGCATCCTTTTCTGTTAAGTTAACCTAAAACCATGATTAAGTTATGTTAGGGAAATTTTATTATATAAAAACTATTCTAGCTATTGTTTGAAGTAGGAAAAACTTTGAATTGGTTTTCTTTGAGTTTTCCTTTGGATTTTGATTTGGTTGTTTTGGTGTGTTATGTTACTTCTGTTATGCTATTGTGTTATGTGATCCCATTGCTATATGCTTATTGTGATTTGTTTGTCTCGGTAGAGTTTCCGGAGTGCGAAGCTTGCTACTACGAATCTTTAGCTTACGAGGATCATCAGCAAGGCAAGTTTTGATCATGTTATTTCTATACCTATGTTTTTGTGCATTAGAATTGTCACCACCCCACCATGCATGCAGTAGTTGAAATTTTGAAGTCATTAAACTTGAGTAGTATCATGTGGTAGGATGAACCAATCCCTTGTTACCATGACCCCGGACTAAGTAGTTACTTTGCTATGCTCAGAGACGGTTTTGGGTTGAGGAAATTCATAAGCAAGATGTGAGAGTCAATGATGATGACAACCCCATGAACTACAAGAATCAAGATGGACTTCGAATTCACTCTCGGGTGGAGGATTTGTTGACGGGCACCTGGAGAACCCAAGGGTTGGCGGGATGCATGGAGAAGTGCCATGACATCTTGCGGAAAGCTTCACCCAGCCACGAAGAGAAGGATGGATGCCCCATGACCGAAGCTTACATGCAGCCGCAAGCCATTATGGGCTCGCTGGGTTGACCCTAGTAGTGACGCTGGCTGGACGGTACTACGAGATGTAGAAGAACGGTAGGATTGATGGGTACCGCAGAGCTGAAGAACTCTTTGGAAGACCTGTTTATCTGGCCCCATCTTCAAACACCATGAAGTGCTAAGACTTTAAAGGAGGGAATGATTCTTGGGAAAGTGCGCAACCCTCACAGAGTTAAAGATCTAATCGATTAGCCGTGTCCCCGATACGGACAATTTGAGCCTCTGAACTTGGAAGTATTTGGATATCTCAACACTAAAACTAATAAATTAATTTGAGGGTTTTATGACTTAATAATTTGGGAATGAGATATTGGTTGGCGGAACCATCTCAATAACTACCAACAATTGTAGTAATTTGCAAGTAAGTCCACCGTAGTAGGGAAAAATTTGCTTTTCGCAAAATGATGAAACTTAGAGCTCCACAGCCAAAATGCATATAGTGATAGTAAGTTTATTATTGTTGTTCTTCATGACTTGCCACTTATTCCAAAAGTCGACCTACATGGCTGCAACGCCTTATGTTGCGTAGGTATATTCCGATCAGAGTGAGGCTACACTCGCGCTTGGCGATTGCCCTTTGGAGTAGGATGGACTCGCTTACTTCGACGCTCCAGCATTAGTAGTTTATTTTCTCATGAGTTGGCCTTGAGCCAATTTATTCCCTTGTAATAAAGACTCTATATGAGAACCGTAATAATATTCAGGTGTGATTGAACTTTGATTACTTTATCGATGTACTCGTGAGTACCAAAGATGATCTTGGGATGGCATGTATACGTAGATTTGACCGATTTTGGGTCAGGTCGCTCATGAGATGGTATCGAGCACACGCTGACCGTAGGATCGTAACCCCTAGGATCGGAAAGCCACAGGAAGAGACCATTTACTTTAAATCCTTTTCATTCCGTAATTCTCCCTGCTCAATTCTCGACTCTTCTCATATTTTCAACATTCTAGATGGTCGTCGAGTTCACCCCGCTTTGCTACGAGTTTTGCCACCCGATGAGACGATGCCCTTCGCAGAAGCTGGTCCAGATGGTGAAGCAGCTGAAGATCGCTCTACCCTCGATCACCGGGAAGCCAACCAATGCACTTCCGACGGACACCCGCTACAGGATTGAAGTGCATATCCCAGGGAGAACCTTCGGAGGACACACGGAGCCTATTGACTTTGAGTTCACCGAGTTCAACTAGATCATCGGAAGGGACGTGGCAATCTATCGAGCACTTGGACATCTCCGAGAGGAGTACAGGGCCGAGCTCGATTCCTCGACTCGCCATGGTTTCACGCAGGCAAGGAATGGAGATATCATCCGCACCGCTGATGACGACTCCACTCTCTCTACATCCAGACTTGGAGTGTCTTCTCGTGAAACGGAGATTCGACTCGCCAGAACTCAAGACACACCGAAGCTTTTGTTCCGCGAATCGAACTGGAGGAGAAGGCACGCGCAGATTTCCTTGGCCATGAGGAAGAAATCACGGACTTCATGGAGACAGTCGACGACCTGAAGATGAAGCTTGCCGCAATAGAGGAAAGGATGGACTTGGGAGAGGACCTTTATCCGAGTGGAGATGAAGGACCCCTCGTGAGTAATGATCAGGATTATGAAGGGAGTACCACTGAAGGAAGTCACAAGAGGAGGCGCCACAACAGAGGACGCAAGGATTATTAATGAAGACTTTTTAGTTGACCACCATGTTATCTTTTACTTTTTCGTCAATCAGTTAGGCCGATATTTTCCTTCGATTAGTCTTGAGCTTTTGTAATCGAGTTTGAACCATGTTTGAGTGGAATGAATAAATGATTGGTGTGTTTATGATTGTGCATTCATATGGGTAGTGTTATTTCTCATAGACCATTATCCTATTCTAATTTTCTCATCCACTCCAAAACACCAGATGCCTCCGAGACGTGACACTGGTTTTCCGCCGGAGCTCACCCAGCTGCTCCAGCAGTAGAATGCACTGATGCAGCTACTTATTCAGAATCAGAACAACAACGCCAACAACCCACCGCCACCACCCCCTGTGGACAACTTGACTCGATTTTTGAGGTTGAATCCGCCAGTGTTCTCTAGTAGCACTGAGCCGATTGTGGCTGATGATTGGCTCCGCAAAGTCGGAAGAGAGCTAATCGCGGTTGGATGCACCGATGTTTGAGAAGGTGCGCTTTGTCACAAGATCAACTGGATGGACCTGTAGCTTCTTGGTGGGAGAACTACACCGCCACTTATCCCATTGGTGCCATCACATGGGATCAATTCCAGCAGGCCTTCCGACCGCTCATGTCTCACCGGAGCCATGAGTCTCAAGAAGCGTGAGTTCCGCAACTTACGCCAGGGAACCGTCTTGTGGCACAAGACGTGGATGAATTCAGCAAGCTCGCCGCTATGCCCCCGATGATGTGGCCACAGATGCCGCCAAGGTGAGAAGTTCCTTGAGGGACTCAATGATGAACTGAGCATGCAGCTTATTGTGGCTACCTTCAACAACTACCAGAGCTGGTAGACAAGGCCACCATACTTGAAGGCAAGCAGCAGCAGATCGAAGCCGCAAGCGGAAGTACAGCCGGGGAAGCACAACTCGAGCTCAGCAGAAGCCCGCTATGCACCATACTCGGGAGGGCACACCCATCATAACCATGGAGGTCATAACCATGGAGGAAATGGGAACAACCGCAACCAGACAACAAGTCGAGGCCATGGCAATGGCAATGGTAATGGTAATGGCAATCAGCACCGTTTCGCCCGCTCAAGGATCTGAGCCACATCACCGCTTCAAGTGCCGAAGACAGGCACTATGCCACCGACGCCCGGAGGCCAAGCAGAGGAATGGAAATGGCAATGGAGGCTCAGCGAAGAAGCCCAATCCGCTCCCTCGTGCTCGTGTGAACCACATCGACGTGGAGGACGCCTATGATCAGCCGACATCGTGGTTGGTAAGTTTCTATTGAATTCACGCTCAGTTTTGGTTCTCTTTGATTACGGTGCAACGATTCATTCATATCAAGGGTAGTTGTGGAAAAGTACGGTTGCCCACTAAAACCCTTAGAAGCCCCTTCGCGTCGGCCTCGCAGGAGGAGAAATGATGGCAGGCTTAGGCTGTCATGCAACCCTCAACATCGGGAACCATAAATTTCCCAGACCTCATAGTGTTGGAAACCCGGACCTTGGATGTAATCCTAGGCATGGATTGGTTGACAAAGTTTGAAGGAACATAGATCTGTGCCAAGAAGTCTATTCTGCTCACCACCCCGGAGCGTAAGAGGATCAAGTATGTAGCCAGCACAGCCAGATGAAGAATCAGTGCATTCCCTCACGGGAGTTGTTCAGAGGAAGTGCCAGAGTGCAAGATTTTCCGATGTGTTTCCTGAGGAATTACCAGAATGCCACCGACAGGACATTGAATTTCTGATCGAAGTTATTGCCCGCACAGCCCCAATATCCAAGAGACCTTATCGGATGCCAAGAATGAGTTGAAAGAGATCAAGGATCAAATTAATGAGTTATTGGAGAAAGGATATATTCGTCCAAGCTCATCACCTTAGGGAGCCCCAGTTCTTTTGGTAGAGAAGAAGGTTGGAAGTTTGAGGATGGTTGTGGATTATCGTGCATTGAACGAAGTAACCATCAAGAACAAGTACCCTCAGCCGATGATTAATGATCTGTTTGATCAGCTAGTTGGAGCCAAGGTATTCTCTAAGATCGATCTTCGATCGTGGTATCATCGATTGAAGATCCGTGAAAAGGATATACCCAAAACAGCATTCACTACTGTGTATGGTTTATATGAGTATACCGTCATGTCATTTGGATTGACTAATGCTCCTGCATTTCATGAATTTGATGAACAAGGTGTTTATGGAATATCTGGACAAGTTTGTCGTGGTGTTCATCGATGATATTTTGATTTTCTCCAAGAGCGAGGAAGAGCATAAGGAACATTTGCGCCTAGTTCGAGAAACTTCGAGAACATCAGTTGTATGCCAAGTTCAGCAAATGTGAATTCTGGTGAAGGAAGTTGGATTCCTCGGACATGTTATTTCAGGAGAAGGAATAGCAGTTGACCCCGCCAAGGTTGAATCAGTCACCGATTGGCAGTCACCCACCTCAGTCAAGGAGATCCGCAGCTTTCTCGGACTCGCAGGATATTATCGGAGGTTTATTGAGAACTTCTCGAAGATTGCCAAGCCAATGACTGAGCTGTTGAAGAAGGAAGCCAAGTATGTTTGGACCGAGGAATGTGAAGCCAGTTTTCAGGAATTGAAGAAACGGTTGGTCACAGCCCCAAAGATTGATTTTGCTTAACATACACAAGGAATACCAGTTTATTGTGACGCTTCTCGTCAAGGACTTGGAGGAGTACTAATGCAGGAAGGTAAAGTTGTAGCTTATGCCTCCAGATAGCTACGACCTCATGAGATGAATTATACCACATGATTTGGAGTTAGCAGCCGTGGTGCATGCACTCAAGACTGAGACATTTCCTCATCGGAAACCGCTGTGATGTTTACACGATCACAAGAGCTTGAAGTATATTTTCACGCAGAAGGAATTGAACCTCGTGCGGAGGAGATGGCTAGAGTTGATAAAGGACTATGACATGAGATTGCATTACCACCTGTAAAGCTAATGTTGTAGCAGATGCTTTGAGCCGTAAGAGTTATGTGAATACTCTACAGCAGGAGGATTACCCCAGGAATTAGTCGATGACCTCAGAGATCTCCGACTGGAGATAGTTCCGAAAGGATATGTTGCAACTCTGGAAGTACAGTCCACCTTGCCCGAAAGGATTCGTGAAGCCCAGAAGTCGGACAAGGAAATTGATGAGATTAAGCAAAAGATGGATGAAGGCAAAGCTAAAGGATTTCATAAGGATGAACACGGAACTATATGGTTCGAGGATCGTATTTATGTGCCCAATGATCCCGGGAAGCTAATTCTTCAGAGGCTCATGATTCACCGTACTCGATTCACCCCGGTAACACCAAGATGTACCGGATTTGAAGGAAAGTTTCGTGGACGGTATGAAGAAGGATATTGCCGAGTACGTAGCGTATGCAATGTTTGTCAACGTAAAGGCGTAACATCGAAGCCAGCAGGGTTACTTCAACCTTTGCCGATTCCCGAGTGGAAATGGGAGAAACTTGGAATGGATTTCATCACAGATTACCCAGACCCGCTCAGTTATGATTCTATCCGGTAGTGGTTGATCGTTTGACCAAGGTAGCTCACTTCATTCCCGTGAAGACTACCTATACCAAAGCTAAGTTGGCCAAGATATACATGACCAGGATCGTATGTCTGCATGGAGTTCCGAGGAAAATCGTGTCGATAGAGGAACGCAGTTTACCTCAAAGTTTTGGAAGCATTACATGTAACTTTGGGTACGAGGCTGGAATTCAAGATAGCTTTTCATCCGCAGATGATGATGGATGACCGAGAGAGTCAATCAGATTCGGAGGACATGTTGAGAGCTTGTGTGCTGGACTATGGGTCTAGCTGGGATGATAATTTGCCATACGCAGAGTTCTCATACAACAACAGTTATCAATCCAATCAAGATGGCCCTTCAAGCTCTATACTAAGGAGGTGCGAAACACCATTGTTGTGGATAGTGTTGGAGATCGATCACTTTTCGGTTCCGATCTTATCAGGATTCTAAAGAGAAAGTCAAGCTGATTCGAGACAGGCTCAAGATAGCACAATCGAGACGTAAGAGTTATGCCGACGATGAAGCAAGGAAGTGACTTACTTAAGTGGGAGACCGAGCATACCTTCGTGTGTCTCACTTCGTGGAATCAAGAGGTTTGGTGTCAAGGAAAGTTAGCACCCGATTCATTGGCCCCTACAAAATCCTCGAACGTCATGGAGAGGTTGCTTACAAGTTGGAATTGCGGAAGGATTGTCCGGAGTTCATGATGTCTTCCATGTTTCTCACCAAGAAGTGTCATGCCGACATGGCCGATGTTCCGTTGAGAGACACAAAGGCCCCTAGAGGCCATACAGCTTGACAAAGGATCTCGACTTACAAGGAGAAACCCGTCCAATTCTCGAGACTGCAAGCAGAGTCACCCGCAGAAGGTCATCAAATTTTGCAAGGTGCAGTGGAGTCACCACACCGAGGAAGAAGCCACACAGCGCCAAGAAGACCTTCTTCGAGACCACCCGCACCTATTTGCTAGCCAACCCGAATCTTGAGGGCGAGATTCATCTTAAGGTGGGTAGGTTTGTAACATCCCAAATTTCCTATTTGGAATGTTTTACAATTATAGCTAAGCATCCTATGCATCCTGTTTGAATTTGAATGCCATTTGGAGTTTCAGAGAAATTTTGAGTTTTGAATTTGAATTCAAACTTTGGCAAGTGGGAAACATTTCAAAAAAACTATGCCTGATAAATACTTGATCAAAAGTATGAGAGGAGTAAACATGACACTCCAAAATATCGAGGAAAACATTGCCAAAAGATTTGGATTCAAATCTGAATTTTATTTGAATTTGAAAAAATGGATTTTTATAAAGTTTGGATTTTGCCTTTGGAAAATGTTCAAATGAAAGGAATATTCCCTGATCATTTTGGTATATATATACCCTATATAAAATATTTATATTTTAAAAGTTATACTCTGTTTTGTTTTATTTTAAAAAATAAAATTTAAAAGAGAAAAACCCCAGCGCCACCAGAACCCCTGCCCACCAACAAGACCCACCAGCCTGGCCACCAGCTGCCCACTGCCAGCCGAGCCGAGCCCAAATAACCGGCCTCACTCGCCTCACACTCAATCGCCTCAGATCGGCCGCCGCTCCTCCCCTCTCTCTCTCTCATCGACAGAGGGCCCGCCCCATCGTCAACCCCGCCCCACGCCACTCGCCACGCCGCAGATCGTCTGAATCCAAGGATCCGGATCCCGATCCGCCTGATCGCCCCGGCAAGGTGCCGAGGCCCCACTTATAAAACCCGTCCGCCCAAGACCCCATTCCCCCCTAGCCTCGCTGAACCCCTCTCCCTCTCGCTCGAGCTCACGAGCACGAGCTCCCGCTGCCGCCATTGTCGCCGCCGCCGCCGCCTAGGCCACCCGATCACCCCGACTCCACCAAGCCCCCCACACGCCGCCTCCCGCACCCGCCTGCTACTTCCCGACCTCACCGACGACCGAACCTCGCCGCACTCTCGCTGCTGCCGCCGCCGAACTCCGAGGTCGCCGAAACCCTCCGCCGTCCGATCCCCATCTACGGCTAGGATTAGACCCCGAAGGGGTATGTTTTTTATAAAAAACCGGCCCGGTTCTTTCCGGTTTAATTATTTAGGTTTATTTGTTTTAGCCCGGCCCGTTTTAGTTTAAACCTAGGCCCGGTTAGGTTATTTGATGCACAGTGCGTAGTTTAGGCCCATTAGGCCTTTTTCTTTTATTTTTGTTTTTCTGTTTTAACAGAATAGTTTCTGTTTTGAAAAATTCATATCTTTTATTCTGTTTAATATTTTTAGGTGATTCTTTTTTTGTTGGTTTGCAAATTTTATGTAGTTTCTGTAGAATATATATATTTGGCTATGTTAAAATTAATTAAAATTGCTTTAATTTAGTTTTAGTCAGAATAGTAAATCTGCTATAACTTGAGTTAGAAAAATTATTTTGGATGATTCTTTTTGTCCCAACTTTATTTTAACATTGCCAAACCATAAAAATTAACTTGGGTATTTTAGGATTAATAAATAAATAGTTTTAAGCAGAATCTTATTAATCCTAATTAGTTAACTAGCTCCTGCTTTTCCTAATATTTTAATTAGTAAATAAATTTATTTTTAACTTGTAATTGATTATTCTAGGATAGTTTCTGTCACTTTATAGGATGAACTTTTATTTATAATTATTAAAATTTTATTTTATTTTTCTTAATAAAATTGGATTAGGCCTAAAAGGAGTTTTATAATAGCTTTTAAATTATTTCTTTTTGCTCCTAGTTGCTTAGTGCATCCTTTTCTCGTTAAGTTAACCTAAAACCATGATTAAGTTATGTTAGGAAATTTTATTATATAAAACTATTCTAGCTATTGTTTGAAGTAGGAAAACTTTGAATTGGTTTTCTTTGAGTTTTCCTTTGGATTTTGATTTGGTTGTTTTGGTGTGTTATGTTACTTCATTATGCTATTGTGTTATGTGATCCCATTGCTATATGCTTATTGTGATTTGTTTGTCTCGGTAGAGTTTCCGGAGTGCTAAGCTTGCTACTACTGAATCTTTAGCTTACGAGGATCATCAGAAGGCAAGTTTTGATCATGTTATTTCTATACCTATGTTTTTGTGCATTAGAATTGTCACCACCCCACCATGCATGCAGTAGTTGAAATTTTGAAGTCATTAAACTTGAGTAGTATCATGTGGTAGGATGAACCAATCCTTGTTACCATGACCCCGGACTAAGTAGTTACTTTGCTATGCTCAGAGACGGGTTTTGGGTTGAGTGAAATTCATAAGCAAGATGTGAGAGTCAATGATGATGACAACCCCATGAACTACAAGAATCAAGATGGACTTGAATTCACTCATTGGGTGGAGGATTTGTTGACGGGCACCTGGAGAACCCAGTGGTTGGCAGGGATGCATGGAGAAGTGCCATGACATCTTGGAAAGCTTCACCCAGCCACGAAGAGAAGGATGGATGCCCCATGAGCGGAAGCTTACTGTGCAGCCGCAAGCCATTATGGGCTCGCTGGGTTGACCCTAGTAGTGACGCTGGCTGGACGGTACTACGAGATGTAGAAGAACGGTAGGATTGGATGGGTACCAGCAGAGCCGTAAGAACTCTTTGAAGACCTGTTTCATTCGTCCCATCTTCAAACACCATGAAGTGCTAAGACTTTAAAGGAGGGAATGATTCTTGCGGGGAAAGTGCGCAACCCTCTACTGAGTTAAAGATCTAATCGATTAGCCGTGTCCCGATTACGGACAATTTGAGCCTCGAACTTGGAAGTATTCGGATATCTCAACACTAAAACTAATAAATTAATTTGAGGGTTTTATGACTTAATAATTTGGGAATGAGATATTGGTTGGCGGAACCATCTCAATAACTACCAACAATTGTAGTAATTTGCAAGTAAGTCCACCGTAGTAGGGAAAAATTTGCTTTTCAAAAATGATGAAACTTAGAGCTCCACAGCCAAAATGCATATAGTGATAGTAAGTTTATTATTGTTGTTCTTCATGACTTGCCACTTATTCCAAAAGCTGACCCACATGGCTGCAACGCCTTATGTTGCGTAGGTATATTCCGATCAGAGTGAGGCTACGCCCGCGCTTGGCGATTGCCCTTTGGAGTAGGATGGACTCGCTTTACTTCGACGCTCCGCAGCATTAGTAGTTTATTTTCTCATGAGTTGGCCTTGAGCCGAATTTATTCCCTTGTAATAAAGACTCTATATGAGAACCGTGTAATAATATTCAGGTGTGATTGAACTTTGATTACTTTATCGATGTACTGTGAGTACCAGCATGATCTTGGGATGGTACAGACACAGAGATTTGACCGATTTTGGGTCAGGTCGCTACAGAGCCTTAACACACATCGGACTGCATACATCAGTATGTATTATTTCCAATAAGTCAGTTGCTCGCGCCATTGTTCCGGAGAACAGAGTCTTAGTCATCTTGCCCATGAGGCATGGTTCGCAAGCATCAAGTGATTCTTAATGAAGTGATTCCAAAAGTCCATCAGCATGGAGTTTCTTCGTGCTCTTTACACCAATATGACCTAAACGGCAGTGCCACAAAAAAGTTGCACTATCATCATTAACTTTGCATCTTTTGGCTTCAATATTATGAATATGTGTATCACTATGATCGAGATCCAACGAACAATTTTCATTGGTTGTGTAACCATATAAGGTTTTATTCATGTAAACAGAACAACAATTATCCTCTAACTTAAATGAATAACCATTTTGCAATGAACATGATCAAATCATATTCATGCTCAACGCAAACGCCAAATAACATTTATTTAGGTTTAACACTAATCCCGAAAGTATAGTGAGTGTGCGATGATGATCATATCAATCTTGGAACTACTTCCAACACTCATCGCCACTTCCCTTCAACTAGTCTCCGCTTATTCTCAGAACTCCTGTTTGAGTTACTAATCTTAGCAACCTAACAAGTATCAAATACTCAGGGCTATTATAAACACTAGTAAGGCACACACCAATAACCTGTATATCAAATATACCCTTGTTCACTTTGCCATCCTTCTTATCCACCAAATATTCAGGGCATTTCCGCTTCGGTGACCATTTCCTTTGCGAGTAAAGCACTCAGTTTCAGGCTATGGTCAATCTTTGGGCTTCTTCAAGGAGTGACAACTTGCTTGTCATTCTACTTGAAGTTCCCTTTCTTTCCTTTGCCCTTTTCTTGAAACTAGTGGTCTTGTCAATCATCAACACTTGCTGCTCTTTCTTGATTTCTACCTTCACGATTTCAACATCACGAAGAGCTTGGGAATCGTTTTCGTCATCCCTTGCATACTATAGTTCATCACGAAGTTCTAGTAACTTGGTGATGGTGACTAGAGAACTCTGTCAATCACTATCTTATCTGGAAGATTAACTCCCACTTGATTCAAGCGATTGTAGTACCCAGACAATCTGAGCACATGCTCACTAGTTGAGCGATTCTCCTCCATCTTTTAGCTATAGAACTTGTTGGAGATTTCCTATCTCTCAACTCGGGTATTTGCTTGAAATATTAACTTCAATTCCTGGAACATCTCATATGGTCCATGACGTTCAAAACGTCTTTGGAGTCCCGATTCTAAGCCGTTAAGCATGGTGCAATAACTATCAAGTAGTCATCATATTGAGCTAGCCAAACGTTCATAACGTCTGCATCTGTTCCTGCAATAGGTCCGCTACCTAGCGGTGCATTAAGGACATAATTCTTCAGGCAGCAATGAGGATAAACCTCAGATCACAGATCCAATCTGCATCATTGCTACTAACATCTTTCAACACAATTTTCTAGGAACATATCAAAATAAACATATGAAAGCAACAACGCGAGCTATTGATCTACAACATAATTTGCAAAATACTACCAGGACTAAGTTCATGATAAATTTAAGTTCAATTAATCATATTACTTAAGAACTCCCACTTAGATGACATCTCTCTAGTCATCTAAGTGATCACGTGATCCAAATCAACTAAACCATATCCGATCATCACGTGAGATGGAGTAGTTTTCAATGGTGAACATCAATATGTTGATCATATCTACTATATGATTCACGCTCGACCTTTCGGTCTCCGTGTTCCGAGGCCATATCTGTATATGCTAGGCTCGTCAAGTTTAACCTGAGTATTCCGCGTGTGCAACTATTTTGCACCCGTTGTATTTGAATGTAGAGCCTATCACACCCGATCATCACGTGGTGTCTCAGCACGAAGAACTTTTGCAACGGTGCATACTCAGGGAGAACACTTCTTGATAATTAGTGAGAGATTATCTTATAATGCTACCGTCAATCAAAGCAAAATAAGATGCATAAAGGATAAACATCACATGAAATCAATATAAGTGATATGATATGGCCATCATCATCTTGTGCTTGTGATCTCCATCTCCGAAGCACCGTCGTGATCACCATCGTCACCGGCGCGACACCTTGATCTCCATCGTAGCATCATTGTCGTGTCGCCAATCTTATGCTTCTACGACTATCGCTACTGCTTAGTGATAAAGTAAAGCATTACAGAGCGATTGCATTGCATACAATAAAGCGACAACCATATGGCTCCTGCCAGTTGCCGATAACTTTGTTACAAAACATGATCATCTCATACAATAAAATTTAGCATCATGTCTTGACCATATCACATCACAACATGCCCTGCAAAAACAAGTTAGACGTCCTCTACTTTGTTGTTGCAAGTTTTACGTGGCTGCTAGGGGCTTAGCAAGAATCGTTCTTACCTACGCATCAAAACCACAATGATAGTTTGTCAAGTTGGTGTTGTTTTAACCTTTGCAATGACCGGGCGTAGCCACACTCGGTTCAACTAAAGTTGGAAAAACTGACACCCGCCAGCCACCTGTGTGCAAAGCACGTCGGTAGAACCAGTCTCGCGTAAGCGTACGCGTAATGTCGGTCCAGGCCGCTTTATCCAACAATACCGCTGAACCAAAGTATGACATGCTGGTAAGCAGTATGACTTATATCGTCCACAACTCACTTGTGTTCTACTCGTGCATATGACATCTACGCATAAAACCAGGCTCTGACACCACTGTTGGGGAACGTAGTAATTTCAAAAAAAAATCCTACGCACACGCAAGATCATGGTGATGCATAGCAACGAGAGGGGAGAGTGTGTCCACGCACTGTGAGACCGGCGCGAAACATTATAACAACGCGGTTGATATAGTCGTATGTCTTCACGGCCCGACCGATCAAGCACCAAAACTACGGCACCTCCGAGTTCTAGCACACATTTAGCTCGATGACGATCCCCGGACTTCGATCCAGCAAAGTGTCGGGGAAGAGTTCTGTCAGCACGACGGCGTGGTGACGATCTTGATGTTCTACAGTCGCAGGGCTTCGCCAAAGCACCGCTACAGTATTATCGAGGTGGACTACGGTGGAGGGGGGCACCGCACACGGCTAAGAGATCCAAGGGATCAATTGTTGTATCTCCAAGGGGTGCCCCTCTCCCCGTATATAAAGGAGTGGAGGAGGGGGAGGGCCGGCCCTCTCTATGGCGCGCCCTAGGGGAGTCCTACTCCCACCGGGAGTAGGATTTCCCTTTTCCTAGTAGAACTAGGAGACCTTCCAAGTAATAGGAGTAGGAGAGAAGGAAAGGGAAGGGAGAAGGAGAAGGAAGGAAGGGGCGCACCCCCTCCCTAGTCCAATTCGGACTAGTCCATGGGGAGGGGTGCGGCCACCCTTTGGGCCCTTTCTCTCCTTTCCCGCATGGCCCATCAAGGCCCAATACGAATTCCCGTAACTCTCCGGTACTCCAAAAAATACCCGAATCACTCGGAACCTTTCCGAAGTCCGAATATAGTCGTTCAATATATCGATCTTTACATCTCGACCATTTCGAGACTCCTCTTCATGTCCCCGATCTCATCCGGGACTCCGAACTCCTTCGGTACATCAAAACTCATAAACTCATAATATAACTGTCATCGAAACTTTAAGCGTGCGGACCCTACGGATTCGAGAACTATGTAGACATGACCGAGACACGTCTCCGGTCAATAACCAATAGTGGAACCTGGATGCTCATATTGGCTCCCACATATTCTACGAAGATCTTTATCGGTCAGACCGCATAACAACATACGTTATTCCCTTTGTCATCAGTATGTTACTTGCCCGAGATTCGATCGTCGGTTTCTCAATACCTAGTTCAATCTCGTTACCGGCAAGTCTCTTTACTCGTTCCGTAATACATCATCCCGCAACTAACTCATTAGTTGCAATGCTTGCAAGGCTTAAGTGATGTGCATTACCGAGAGGGCCCATTCTTACCTCTTCGACAATCGGAGTGACAAATCCTAATCTCGATATACGCCAACCCAACATGTACCTTTGGAGACACCTGTAGAGCTCCTTTATAATCACCCAGTTACGTTGTGATGTTTGGTAGCACATAAAGTGTTCCTCCGGTAAACGGGAGTTTCATAATCTCATAGTCATAGGAACATGTATAAGCCATGAAGAAAGCAATAGCAACATACTAAACGATCGGGTGCTAAGCTAACGGAATGGGTCATGTCAATCACATCATTCTCCTAATGATGTGACCCCGTTAATCAAATGACAACTCGTGTCTATGGCTAGGAAACCTAACCATCTTTGATTAACAAGTTAGTCAAGTAGAGGCATACTAGTGACACTCTGTTTGTCTATGTATTCACACATGCATTATGTTTCTGGTTAATACAATTCTAGCATGAATAATAAACATTTATCATGATATAAGGAAATAAATAATAACTTTATTATTGCCTCTAGGGCATATTTCCTTCAAATACGTCTATATACATCCATTTCTGCGACAAGTAATTCCGAACGGAGGGAGTAAAAACAAAAGGGTATACGGACGTGCCCTTCTAGTTCGATCTTATTACATCAATATTAGCACCCCCAGTCCCGCATAGAACCACCGGTCGCAAAAGAAAAAAACAGCAGCGCTCGATCCCCTCCCCCCGCTCGATGCCTCCTGCTCTGTTCTCCGCTCCGCCTAGGGTTCCTCCAGTCACCGCCGCTGTCGTCGCCGCCGGCCCTCCAATCCTCTGGACCTCGACGAGGCCAGCGAGATGGCATGTGGACAGGGCTACATCTTCCACCCCAACTCCCACGGGCGCGACCCCTCCCTCGGCCGCATCCCCTCCGTCCCCTTTGTCCAGGAGCTGTGCATGGCCAGGTCCGCCCAGGGCCCCTCTCCGGCAAACGGCGCCCATCTCTGGCGGTCGGCGACCCCCTTTCCCCCTGCCCTCCTCCTGGCCGTGAGCCACCAAGGTGAGCAGCTCCTGTGATTTTTTTGCAAAAAAAATCATGTATATTAGTTGTAAGCTATTGCTGAAGGATGATGATTTCATCTTGATTGTACTATTGCTGAAGTATGATGATTTCATGTTGATCTCAACGAGCTACTGCTACCATAAAAGCATTCTAGATATTGTTATTAATTCTTCCAATTCTTTTGTATTGACATGATGAAAAATAGATGAAAGCACAATGGGATAATGTGGGTCTTAGAACTTTCATTGATATTTGTGTGGAAGATATTGGAAATATTTGCACTTTTCTGACTAATCTAAACCACGAGTAAACAGTAATCATGGCAAATACGGTATGCATCTCATACCGATATCTAAGCATGGAAGTACGTACAGTACATAGAACTGAAACATCTATGAACAGCATGTATACGGCTAGCACATGAACGAGCAAATAGGGGATGAACGAGTCATACCCTCCGGTTGGCCAGGCCAACACGGCGGCGGCAGCGGCAGCCTCGGCATTGGCCGAGGCCTTCTTCTTGGCGGCGGCGGCGTCAGCCATGGGGTCGATGCAGGGGAAGTAGTGGAAGCAGAGGCGGACGAAGACGGGGACGGATCAGGAGCAGTCGCGTTGAGACACTCCCCAAAATCCTTATTGCCGTTCTACCGGGCAGGATCTCGAATGACAGGGTTCCGGAGGCACCTGCTCTCCCGACCAACCGTGCATGCGGTCGTCGGGATGGGATCGCCGGAAGCAGCACAAAGAGAGGAACAGTAGATGACGGCTAGGGTTGTACGAGAGGGAGTGAGTAACTGAGTTAGAGTTCACTCCACTGGCTAGTGCCTTCTTATATAGGCTGTCAGGTAGATGGGCCTGGGCCAGGCCCACGACCGAGTCCGCGAACAGCCCACGGTCCAACGTCTCGGACAGTCACGCTTCCATAAGCGACTCGTTAATTAATTAACAATTAATTAACCATTCCTTAGTGGCAAAAATAAGCTTCGGCTCGGCTCATTCTCAAGAACTCATGGCGCACGCAGCCTTCAGGCCGTGACGAGGCGAGGCGTGGCGAGGCGAGGCGGGCGACGGAGGAGGAGGAGCGCACGTGTACAGCTCCTATTCCCAAGCTCCCAATAGAAAGTGGTAGAGCATCCCTTATAAAGAGGTCTCACTCTTCATCAGAAAGTATGGGACTAAACTTCCCACACTTCCCACCACTTGCCGTACACATGCATGGGCCTTAGAGATTAACTAGGATTATTGTCTTATATGGGCCTAAGCCCATCCATAATCCATCAATCCCCATCAGATCTCGAGGCACATAAGTTTGTCAACTGTTCCAAACAATGTTTGATATACCAGAATTTTCAAGGAGACTGTTGTTGAACTTCCACCTAGAGCAATAGGATTAGACTTCTTCACAACCGAACAATGGACTATGCCTTGAATTGTCGGGCCCATGGCGTGAAGTTTCGCCTATTGTCAGCTGATACGTGGCTGCCGAAGGCTAAACCCCACGGGTGGAGCTTATTAGTCATACTCCGTACCTTCTCATGAGCTTCCTAGAGATCACCCAATCTCATAGACTGTAACCATCAGTCGGGCTCACATAGGTGAATTCCTCCAAAGAATGCTTTGTAGGTTAGCATCTTGCTTACATAAGCTTTGGAACACATTAAGACAAAAGTCAGCCTGCCTTACATAATTGAGAGTATTATTGCATCTCCAACGGAGTGGGATAATTAAGGATACTCTCCTCTGTTGACCGCTGGATTGTTTTCCCAGGTCCTAATTCACGGGATCTCCGATCACATAGGTTGGGTTACCCCCATGGCAACTTACGTGGGTCTCATACCCATCTCCTCGATGCATTTTCTATCACAATCCATGATAGCCCTTTCAGTAAAAGGGTTTGCTGATTCTTAGTCACTGGATATAATCCAACGCTATTACTCCGGAGTTTCTTGATTTTCTGACAGATTTTAATCTTCTTCTTATGTGCTTTGTGGATTTCAAGTTGTCCTTTGAACTCTTAGCCTTGACAATCACTGTTTGATTGTCACAGTTCATAAGGACAGCCGGGACTGGTTTATCAACCACCGGCAAATCCATCAAAAGCTCTCGGCCATTCTGCTTCGACGCATGATGTGTCTAATGTCAGTGAGTTCTACTTCCATAGTCGATCTGTTAAGATCGTCTGCTTGCAAG
The DNA here is from genome assembly GCA_021605205.1 of Aegilops longissima. Taxonomy (NCBI): domain Eukaryota; kingdom Viridiplantae; phylum Streptophyta; class Magnoliopsida; order Poales; family Poaceae; genus Aegilops; species Aegilops longissima. The sequence continues at coordinate 711,605,535 of CM038682.1, forward strand.
ACTTCCAGAAATAGCACCACCACCAAGTGTGAAGACATATCCACTTGTGGCTTTCATCTCATCAGATCGACATCCGGTTAGAATCACTATACCCCTCAAGTATCGCTCGGTACCCGAATAGTGAATCCGTAGTTCACAAGACCTTGCAAATAGCGCATCACTCGCTCAACAAAGATGCCAATGCACATCTCCGGATTGGACACAAACCAGCTCAGTTTGCACACAGCAAATGAGATGTCAGGGCGAGTAGCACAAGCTAGGTACATGAGTGAACCAACCACTTGAGAATATCTCAATTGATCTATAGTCGTGCCTTCGAACTTTCGAATCCGCGCGCTAGGATCATATGGTGTTGCAGAAGGTTTGCAGTCCGAATATCCAAAACGGCTCAAAATCTTCTCAACATAGTGGGATTGCAAAAGTGTAATTCCACCCTCAGTATTTCTCAGTAGCTTGATGTTCAAGATAACATCAGCCACACCCAGGTCTTTCATCTCAAAATTATGAGATAGAAAATCCTTGACCTCCTCAATGACCTTGAGGTGGGTCCCAAATATCAGTATGTCATCAACATACTGACACAGTATAACTCCTTCGCCCCCACCATAGCGATAGTATACACATCTGTCAGCTTCATTAACAACAAAGCCAGTAGATGTCAAAGTTGTATTAAACTTCTCATGCCATTGCTTAGGCGCTTGTTTCAGGCCATACAAAGATTTCACTAGCTTACACACCTTTCTTTCCTGACCGTTTACAACAAAGCCATCCGGCTGTTGCATGTAAATTTCCTCGTCTAGCTCTCCACTAAGGAAAGCCGTCTTAACGTCCATCTGATGAACGAGAAGACCATGCGAGGCAGCCAAAGCGAGTAACACTCGAATGGTTGTCAGCCTAGCCACAGGTGAGTAAGTGTCGAAGAAATCCTCTTCTTCCTTTTGGGTATAACCCTTGGCCACAAGCCTAGCCTTGTACTTCTCAATAGTACCATCGGGCCTTAGCTTCCTCTTGAACACCCATTTACATCCCAATGGTTGGCAACCATAAGGACGATCAGTGATCTCCCATGTCCCGTTAGCCATGATGGAATCCATCTCGCTACGGACATCATCATTCCAGTAGTCAGCATCTGGAGATGCATAAGCTTCTGAAATGGAACTGGGAGTGTCATCATCCATGAGGTACACGAGGAAATCATCACCAAAAGACTTTGCAGTCCTTTGTCTCTTGCTCCTAACAGGAGCTTCCTCGTCATCTTCTGATGAACTTTCATCATTATTGTGTTTATAATATTCCATCAGAATGGCAGGTTCAGGAGTCTCATCAGATTCCAGTCTAGAAGTGCTTTGCATATCTCTCATGGGGAAAATATCCTCAAAGAATGTAGCATCCTTAGACTCTATAATTGTACCGACCTTCTGGTCAGGTACCTCAGATTTCACCACTAGAAATCTATAGCCAACGCTATTCTTAGCGTAGCCAAAATTAACGCAGTCCACGGTCTTTGGTCCAAGCTTATGCTTTTTGGGGATCGGCACATTGGCTTTCGCCAAACAGCCCAAGTGCGCAAGTAAGAGGGTGTAGTTCTTTTCTTTTCCCATTGCTCATAGGGAGTAGTCTCATTATCCTTCGCGGGAACTTTATTCAGGACATGACATGATGTCAATACAGCCTCCCTATTCACCCCAGTCAAATGGGGTGGCCGAACGGAAAAACCGTACTCTAACAGATCTGGCTAACGCCATGTTAGATACATCTCATGAATAATACCATGTTCCGCACAGAATAAATCAAACTCACTAGAAAAAGTACTCTCCACCATGATCAGACCGGACTCGTTTAATTTTCTTCTCAAGTTGGTTCTCAACTTCAGCCTTATAGATCTTAAAGTAGTGTAGAGCCTCATCCTTTGTGTTTAAAAAATACACATAACAGAATCTAGTGGAATCATCAATCAAAGTCATGAAGTATTTCTTTCCACCTTTAGTCAACACACCATTCATCTCACAGAGATCTGAATGTATGAGCTCTAGTGGTGCCACGTGTCTCTCCTTCGCAGGCTTGTGAGGCTTACGTGGTTGCTTTGCTTGCACAGACGCATGGCACTTAGAGCCTTTGGCTAAAGTGAAACTCGGGATTAGATTCATCTTAGCCAGCCGCGTCATACAACCAAAATTTATGTGACAAAGACGTGAATGCCAAACCTCACATTCGTTCACATTAGAATGAATTTGGTTCACAACTTTATTACAGAAATCCTCCGGGGAAAGGCGGAACAAACCACCACAATCATACGCTTTTCCAACAAATAGTCCATACCGAGATACGACTACTTTGTTAGACTCAAATACTAACTTAAACCCTTCTTTACATAGAAGGGAGCCACTAACGAGATTCTTCTTGATAGCGGGGACATGCTGCACGTTCTTCAGTTGCACGATTTTTTCCGAAGTAAACTTTAGATCTACCGTGCCAACACCATGAACAGAAGCATGCGAGCCATTCCCCATCAGGACGGAACAATCTCGTGCGACCTGGTAAGAAGAAAACAAAGACACATCAGCACACACATGAATATTGGCCCCAGTGTCAACCCACCAATCGTTGGACTGACAAACTGAAAGTATGGTAAACAGATTACCATACCCTGATGCCGAATCATTGTTGCTCAGAGTCACATTGACAGACTTTGCGTCCTGTCCTGGCTTCTTATACTTGTTTGGGCACTTGTTTGCCCAGTGTTCCTCAGAACCACCAGTAAAGCAGCCATCTCTCCTTTTGTCTTTCTTCTTACCCTTCTTCTTAAAGGTAGTATTCTGCTGGACAGAGTTCTTTCCTTTGAACTTGTGGGAGTTCTTCTGCACCACATTCGCACTAGAAGAACCCTCTGCCCCTTTCACGTGTGAGTCCTTTGCTCTCGAGTTCTGCTCAACACTTAGATGACCGATGACATCCTCAACAGAGAATTCACGTCTCAAGTGCTTGAGAGAAGTAGCAAAGTTCCTCCATCCAGGAGGGAGTTTTGCAATAATGCAACCCGCGACAAACTTGTCCGGTAACTCACACTTCAGGAGCTCCAGCTCCTTAGCAATGCATTGTATTTCATGAGCCTGGTCCAATACAGGACGGTTATCAAACATCCTGTAATCATGGAACTGCTCCATGGCATACAACTCACTGCCAGCATCGGTTACGCCGAACTTAGCTTCGAGCGCATCCCACAAATTCTTGGCAACGCGCATATGGAGATATGCGTCGACTAGCTTGTCTCCGATCACAGTAAGAACGGCTCCAACAAAGATGGTGGTTGCCTCCCTAAACGCATTCTCCTGTTCATGAGCAATCGTTATCGTGGGAGACACACCACCAACCCAGAACGCGTTCATTGCTGTGAGCCACAAGGTAATCCTCGTCTGCCAACGCTTAAAATGCGTTCCAGTAAAATTTCCCGGTTTCAGAGTAGCGGGGAAGCCATGAGTCGAAAAGTGCCTAAAATAAGGTTTTTGGATTGTTGGAAATATTTGCACTTTTCCGACTAATCTAAACCACGAGTAAACAGAAATCATGGCAAATACGGTATGCATCTCATACCGATATCTAAGCATGTGAGCACGTACAGTACATAGAACCGAAACATCTATAAACAGCATGTATACGGCTAGCACATGAACGAGAAAATAGGGGATGAACGAGTCATACCCTCCGGTTGGCCAGGCCAACGCGGCGGCGGCGGCGGCGTCCTCGGCATCGGCCGAGGCCTTCTTCTTGGCGGCGGCGTCGTCAGCCATGGGGTCGATGCAGGGGAAGTAGTGGAAGCAGAGGCGGACGGAGACGGGGACAGATCGGGAGCAGTCGCGTCGAGACGCTCCCCGAAAACCTTAATGCCGTTCTCCCGGGCAGGATCTCTAACGACAGGGTTCCGGAGGCACCTGCTCTCCCGACCAACTGTGCACGCGGTCATTGGGATGGGAACCCGCGGCGCGCGCGCGCGTCGTGACGAGGCGTGGCGTGGCGAGGCGAGGCGGGCGGCGGAGGAGGAGGAGCGCGCGTGTACAACTCCTATTCCCAAGCTCCCAATAGCAAGTGGTAGTGCAGCCCTTATAAAGAGGTCTCACTCTTCTTACTGTAGCAGTATGGGACTAAACTTCCCACACTTCCCACCACTTGCCGTACACATGCATGGGCCTTAGAGATTAACTAGGGATTATTGTCTTATATGGGCCTAAGCCCATCCATAATCCATCAGAAGAAGTGAATGCCAATAACCGTGGCAAAGAAGGAACATTGTCACCACTTGGATATGAACATGTTGTGGTGTTTTACAGTCAAAATTATGTTCATATGGGCAACAATAATAAAAAGTATAGCGCAATATCGTTTGATCTGAACAACAGTATAGTTCAAGGGCATTATAGACTTTTCATTGATCATATCACACAGAAGCTGAAAAAACTGACACTGAAAAGAACTGGCTAGCTTATTATCTGGAGCTTATTTTCACAACAGCTTATCTTGAGTTTATTTCCTCAGCACAGCTCAAAAGAACTGGGCCTAAGACAAACGAGTAGACCCGGGGTAATTTATATTCTGCCGATCAAATACAGGGATTAGTAAGACAAATGAGTAGAGATCAAGCGAGGACTCTCTGCACGTACGTACCTGCGGGAGTATTAGGGTATGTTTGCATAGTGACAAGTTTACCCTGCCAAATCTTACTAATTGTTTCGTCAACAAATGTTTGGCCAGCCAATGGTTGGCAAAACTTGGTAACGCATACTACGACATGAACCAAACATACGTGCATACATACACAACCGATCAAGTCACACGGATCAAACAAAGGAGCGGCCCATGCCATATCATATCATACACACGGGATTCAGCTCAGGATGCCGACTGCCGAATCTTCTGCTGCGTGGTTGCATGTCATGCATCGTTGGTGCCACGAATATACAATTGGAAACGCCAAGCCTTCTTTGTTGTTCGTGCTTTGCAGATGAGATATTTTATATTGGTGAGGTTACATTACATACATGGCCTGTGATTCCCGCGTGACCTGGACGTTCCCCAGGGAGGCAGACTGACAGTGAGATGGCACCGACGGTATAGCATCCGATCCGATGTGCGTTGTTGGACCGCCGAACAGCTTCACCAGAACGGACGAGACCAGCAGCATCCAACGATCCTCCCATTCTTGCATCATACAGTACGTGTGTTAGAGCATCTACAGCCAGGCACCCCAAACCCGCCTCAAGCACCCGGACGGACCGGCCGGTCATAAAATTTCAACCTAGCCGGGCGCCTCAAACGCTCGGACTGACAGGCACTCCTCATATTTCAGTCTAAATATGGGGCAGATATGGGGGCGCTTAGGGACGCCCGCAATGTCGGACAGACGTCATGGACCCACGCCAAATCGTCCGAAAGCCCGGTGGTCTGAAGCTCGTCTCCTCTGTCGGACCGATGTCGCCGTGTGGCACCGCTCCAGTGGGCTGTGTAGTGCCTAGCCCGGCTATTTAAGCCGAGCGCTGGCACCCAAACCCTACCCCTCCACATTTCCTCCGCTCGTCCGCCGCCGCCGCCATTTTTCACTCCCCGTCCGCCACTAGTAGTAACCATGCCCCCACGTCGCCGGATAAGGGGCTACCCATTTCTATCGCCGGAGCGCCGGTTGCAACTCCTTGAGCAGATCCGAGCAAGGCGTAGCCCGGGTCGTCGTGGGGCTACCTCCGGATGCAGTGGATCCAAAGGAAGAGTTGGAGGAGGAGGAGGAGGAGGAGGAGGAGGAGGAGGAGAGAGGGGGGGGGGACGAGGAGGAGCCGGAGGAGGATGTGGGGGACGCCAGGGCATGAATCTGCAGGCAGAGGAGCAGGGCATCCTCGATTCCTTCCACTCGGAGTCAGATGCGGAGGTGAGACGGCATCACCGGTAAGAGATGGAGGTGCTGCATGCCATGGAGGAGGATCAGGAGCCCTCCTATGCGCCCGTTGTTGGGGAACGTAGTAATTCAAAAAAATTCCTACGATCATGCAAGATTTATCTAGGAGATGCATAGCAACGAGACGGGAAGAGTGTGTCCACGTACCCTCGTAGGCCGAAAGCGGAAGCGTTTAGTTAACGCGGTTGATGTAGTCGAACGTCTTCACGATCCAACCGATCCAAGTATCGAACGTACGGCACCTCCGTGTTCAGCACACGTTCAGCACGGTGACGTCCCTCGAGCTCTTGATCCAGTAGAGGGTCGAGGGAGAGTTCCGTCAGCAAGCCGGCGTGGCGACGGTGTTGGTGATGTGATCCGCGCAGGGCTTCGCCTAATCACTACGACAATATGACCGAGGTGGTAAATTGTGGAGGGGAGCACCGCACACGGCTAAGAAACAACTGTTGTGCCTCCAAGGGGTGCCCTGCCCACGTATATAAAGAAGGGAGAGGGAGGAGGCCGGCCCTAGGGGGTGCGCTATAAGGGGGGAGTCCTACTAGGACTCCTAGTCCTAGTAGGATTCGGGCCCCCCTCTTTTCCTTCTCATGGAGGCGGAAGGGGGGAAGGAGAGGGAGTAGGAGAAGGAAAGGGGGGTGGCGCCCCCTTCCCTAAACCAATTCGGCCTCCTCCCTTTTGGGGGGTGCACCAGCCCCTTGTGGGTTGGTTAGCCTCCCTCCTACAGCAATATGGCCCATTTCTTTCCCCGACGGGTTTCGGTAAACCCTCCGGTACTCCGGTACGTACCCGATACACTTCGAAACCCTTTCGGTGTCTGAATACTACCTTCCAATATATCAATCTTTACCTCTCGACCATTTCGAGACTCCTCGTCATGTCCGTGATCTTATCCGGGACTCCGAACTCCTTCGGTACATCAAAACTCATAAACTCATAATATAAATCGTCATCGAACATTAAGCGTGCGGACCCTACGGGTTCGAGAACTATGTAGACATGACCGAGACACATCTCCGGTCAATAACCAATAGCGGAACCTGGATGCTCATATTGGCTCGTACATATTCTACGAAGAACTTTGTCGGTCAAACCGCATAACAACATACATCATTACCTTTGTCATCGGTATGTTACTTGCCCGAGATTCGATCGTCGGTATCATCATACCTAGTTCAATCTTGTTACCGGCAAGTCTCTTTACTCGTCCTGTAATGCATCATACCGGAAGTAACTCATTAGTCACATTGCTTGCAAGGCTTACAGTGATGTGCATTACCGAGAGGGCCCAGAGATACCTCTCTGATACACGGAGTGACAAATCCTAATCTTGATCTATGCCAACCCAACAAACACATTCGGAGACACCTGTAGAGCATCTTTATAATCACCTAGTTAGGTTGTGATGTTTGATAGGACACAAGGTGTTCCTCCGGTATTCGGGAGTTGCATAATCTCATAGTCAGATGAATATGTATAAGTCATGAAGAAAGCAATAACAATAAAACTAAACGATCATAATGCTAAGCTAACGGATGGGTCTTGTCCATCACATCATTCTCTAATGATGTGATCCCGTTGATCAAATGACAACACATGTCTATGGTTAGGAAACTTAACCATCTTTGATTAACGAGCTAGTCAAGTAGAGGCATACTAGGGACACTCTCTTTGTCTATGTATTCACGCATGTACTAAGTTTCCGGTTAATACAATTCTAGCTTGAATAATAAACATTTATCATGATATAAGGAAATATAAATAACAACTTTATTATTGCCTCTAGGGCATATTTCCTTCAGTCTCCCACTTGCACTAGAGTCAATAATCTAGTTCACATCGTCATGTGATTTAATACCAATAGGTCACATCTTTATGTGATTAGTTCACATCGCCATGTGACTAACACCCGAAGGGTTTACTAGAGTCAATAATCTAGTTCACATTGCTATGTGATTAACACCCAAATCGTACTAAGGTGTGATCATATTTTGCTTGTGAGAGAAGTTTAGTCAACGGGTCTGTCACATTCAGAGACGTATGTATTTTGCAGATTTTTCTATGTCTACAATGCTCTGCATGGAGCTACTCTAGATAATTGCTCCCACTTTCAATATGTATCCAGATTGAGACTCATAGTCATCCAGATCGGTGTAAAAGCTTGCATCGACGTAACTCTTTACGACGAACAATTTATTACCTCCATAACCGATAAATATCTTCTTAGTCCTCTTAGGTAACTAAGGATAACTTTGACCGCTGTCCAGTGATCCACTCCTGGATCGCTATCGTACCCCCTTGCCAAACTCATGGCAAGGTACACAATAGGTCTGGTACACAACATAGCATACTTTATAGAACCTATGACTAAGGCATAGGGAATGACTTTCATTCCCTTTCTATTTTCTGTCGTGGTCGGGTTTTTGAGTCTTACTCAACTTTACACCTTGCAATACACGCAATAACTCCTTCTTTGATTGTTCCATTTTGAACTACTTCAAAATCTTGTCAAGGTATGTACTCATTAAAAAATCTTATCAAGCGTCTTATTCTATCTCTATAGATCTTGATGCCCAATATGTAAGCAGCTTCACCTAGGTATTTCTTTGAAAAAATCCTTTCAAACACTTCATTATGCTTTGCAGAAAATTCTACATCATTTCCGATCAATAATATGTCATTCACACATACTTATCAGAAAGGCAATAGTGCTCCCACTCACTTTCTTGTAAATACAGGCTTCACTGCAAGTCTATATAAAACTATATGCTTTGATCAACTCATCAAAGCGTATATTTCAACTCCGAGATGTTTGCAGCAGTCCATAGATAGATCGCTGGAGCTTGCACATTTTGTTAGCACCCTTAGGGCTGACAAAACCTTCTGGTTGCATCATATACAACTCTTCCTTAAAAAATCCATTAAGGAATGTAGTTTTGACATCCATTTTCCATATTTCATAAAATGTGGCAATTGCTAACATGATTCAGACAGACTTAAGCATCGATACGAGTGAGAAAATCTCATTGTAGTCAACACCTTGAACTTGTCGAAAAACCTTTTTGTGACAATTCGAGCTTTGTAGATAGTAACACTGCAATCAGCGTCCGTCTTCCTCTTGAAAATCCATTTATTCTCAATGGCTTGCCGATCATCGGGCAAGTCAACCAAAGTCCATACTTTGTTCTCATACATGGATCCCATGTCAGATTTCATGGCCTCAAGCCATTCCGCGGAAGCCGGGCTCATAATCGCTTCCTCATAGTTCGTAGGTTCGTCATGGTCTAGTAACATGACTTCCAGAACAGGATTACCGTACCACTCTGGTGTGGAACGTACTCTAGTTGACCTACGAGGTTCGGTAGTAACTTGATACGAAGTTTCATGATCATCATCATCAGCTTCCTCACTAATTGGTGTAGGAATCACTGGAAATGATTTCTGTAATAAACTACTTTCCAATTCGGGAGAAGGTACAATTACCTCATCAAGTTCTACTTTCCTCCCACTCACTTCTTTCGAGAGAAATTCCTTCTCTAGAAAGGATCCATTCTTAGCAACAAAAGTCTTGCCTTCGGATCTGTGATAGAAGGTGTACCCAACATTTTCTCTTGGGTATCCTATGAAGATGCATTTCTCCGATTTGGGTTCGAGCTTATCAGGTTGAAGCTTTTTCACATAAGCATTGTAGCCCCAAACTTTAAGAAACGATGGCTTGGGTTTCTTGCCAAACCACAGTTCATATGGTGTCGTCTCAACGGATTTAGATGGTGCTCTATTTAACGTGAATGCAACTGCCTCTAATGCATAACCCCAAAACAATAGTGGTAAATCGGCAATAGACATCATAGATCGCACCATATCTAATAAAGTACGGTTACGATGTTCGGACACACTATTACGCTATGGTGTTCGAGGTGGCATGAGTTGTGAAACTTTTTCCATATTGTTTTTAGATGAAGGCCAAACTCGTAACTCAAATATTCGCCTCCGCGATCAGATTGTAGAAACTTTATTTCTTGTTACGATGATTCTCTACTTCACTATAAAATTCTTTGAACTTTTCAAATGTTTCAGATTTGTGTTTCATTAAGTAGATATACCCATATCTGCTCAAATCATCTATGAAGGTCAGAAAATAAAGATACCCGCCGCGAGCCTTAACACTCATCAGACCACATACATCAGTATGTATTATTTCCAATAAGTCAGTGGTTCACTCCATTGTTCCAGAGAACGAATTTTTAGTCATCTTGTCCATGAGGCATGGTTCGCAAGCATCAAATGATTCATAATCAAGTGATTCCAAAAGTCCATCTACATGGAGTTTCTTCATGCTTTTTACACCAATATGACCTAAACAGCAGTGCCATTAGTATGTTGCACTATCATTATCAACTTTGCATCTTTTGGCATCAATATTATGAATATGTGTATCACTATGATCGAGATTCCATAAACCATTCACCTTGGGTGTATGACCATAGAAGGTTTTATTCATGTAAACAGAATAACAATTATTCTTTGACTTAAATGAATAGCCGTATTGCAATAAACATGATCCAATCATATTATGCTCAACGCAAACACCAAAGAACATTCATTTTAGGTTCAACACTAATCCCGAAGATAAAGGGAGTGTGCGATGGTGATCTTATCAAGCTTGGAATCACTTCAACATACATCGTCACCTCGCCCTCAACTAGTATCTATTCATTTTGCAACTCCTCTTTCGAGTTACAAATCATTGCAACTTGAACCGGTATCAAATACCGAGGGGCTACTATGAACACTAGTAAAGTACACATCAATAACATGTATATCAAATATACCTTTGTTCATTTTGCCATCCTTCTTATCCGCCAAGTATTTGGGTCAGTTCCGCATCGAGTGACAATTTCCTTTGCAGTAGAATCACTCAGTTTCAGGCTTGGGTCTAGCTTTGGGCTTCTTCACGTTAGTGACAATTTGCTTGCCATTTTTTAAGTTCCCTTTCTTTCACTTGCCCTTTTTCTTGAAACTATTGGTCTTGTTAACTATCAACACTTGATGCTATTTCTTGATTTCTACCTTTGCTGATTTCAGCATCGTGAAGAGCTTGGAAATCATTTTCATCATCCCTTGCATATCATAGTTCATCACGAAGTTCTAGTAACTTGGTGATAGTGACTGGAGGACTCTGTCAATCACTATCTTATCTGGAAGATTAACTACCACTTGATTCAAGCGATTGTAGTACCCAGACATTCCGAGCATCTGCTCACTAGCTGAGCTATTCTCCTCCATCTTGTAGGCAAAGTACTTGTCAGAGGTCTCATACCTCTTAACACGGGCATGAGTCTGAAATATCATTTTCAGCTCTTGGAACATCTAATATGCTCCATAGCATTCAAAACATTTTTGAAGTCCCGGTTCTAAGCCGTAAAGCATGGTGCACTAAACTATCAAGTAGTCATCATACCGAGCTTGTGAAACGTTCATAACGACTGCATCTGCTCCTGCAATAGGTCTGTCACCTAGCGGTGCATCAAGGACATAATTCTTCTGTGCAGCAATGAGGATAATCCTCATATCAGGGACCCAGTCCGCATCATTGCTACTGTCATCTTTCAACTTAGTTTTCTCTAGGAACATATCAAAAATAAAACAGGGGAGCTATACGCGAGTTATTGATCTACAACATAGATATGCAAATACTATCAGGACTAAGTTCATAATAAAATTAAGTTTCGTTAATCATATTACTTAAGAACTCCCACTTAGATAGACATCTCTCTAGTCATCTAAATGATCACGTGATCCATATCAACTAAACCATGTCCGATCATCACGTGAGATGGAGTAGCTTTCAATGGTGAACATCTCTATGTTGATCATATCTACTATATGACTCATGTTCGACCTTTCGGTCTCAGTGTTCCGAGGCCATATCTGCATATGCTAGGCTCGTCAAGTTTAACTCGAGTATTCTGCGTGTGCAAAACTGGCTTGCACCCGTTGTATGTGAACGTAGAGCATATCACACCCGATCATCACGTGGTGTCTCGGCACGACGAACTTTCGCAACGGTGCATACTCAGGGAGAACACTTATACCTTGAAATTTAGTGAGGGATCATCTTATAATGCTACCGTTGTACTAAGCAAAATAAGATGCATAAAAGATAAACATCACATGCAATCAAAATATGCGACATGATATGGCCGTCATCATCTTGTGCCTTTGATCTCCATCTCCAAAGCACCGTCATGATCACCATCGTCACCGGCGCGACACCTTGATCTCCATAGTAGCATCGTTGTCGTCTCGCCAACTATTGCTTCTACGACTATCGCTACCGCTTAGTGATAAAGTAAAGCAATTACATGGCGATTGCATTTCATACAATAAAGCGACAACCATATGGCTCCTGCCAGTTGCCGATAACTCCGTTACAAAACATGGTAATCTCATACAATAAAATTTAGCATCATGTCTCGACCATATCATATCACAACATATCCTGCAAAAACAAGTTAGACGTCCTCTACTTTGTTGTTGCAAGTTTTACGTGGCTGCTATGAGCTGAGCAAGAACCGTTCTTACCTACGCATCAAAACCACAACGATATTTTGTCTAGTATGTGATGTTTTAACCTTCAACAAGGAATGTGCATAGCCATACTCAATTCAACTAAAGTTGGAGAAACTGACACCTGTGTGTGAAGCACGTCGGTAGAACCAGTCTCGCATAAGCGTACGCGTAATGTCGGTCCGGGCCGCTTCATCAAACAATACCATCGAATGAAAGTATGACATGCTGGTAAGCAGTATGACTAGTATCGCCCACAACTCACTTGTGTTCTACTCGTGCATATAACATCTACGCATAAACCTTGGTCGGATGCCACTGTTGGGGAACGTAGTAATTTCAATAAAATTCCTACGCACATGCAAGATCATGGTGATGCATAGCAACGAGAGGGGCATGTACCCACGTAGACCGAAAGCGGAAGCATTATGACAACGCGATTGATGTAGTCGTACGTCTTCACGATCGACCGATCCTAGTACCGAACGTACGGCACCTCCACGATCTGCACAAGTTCAGCTCGGTGACGTCCCACAAACTCACGATCCAGTAGAGCTTCGAGGGAGAGCTTCGTCAGCACGACGGTGTGATAACGGTGATGATGAAGCTACCGGCGCAAGGCTTCACCCAAGCACTACGATGATATGACCGAGGTGGATTATGGTGGAGGTGGGGCACCGCACACGGCTAAGAGATCAATGATCAACTTGTGTGTCCTAGGGTGCCCCTGCCCCCGTATACAAACAAGCAAGGGGGGAGGCCGACCGGCCTTGGGGCGCGCCAAGGAGAGGTGGGAGTCCTCCTCCTAGTGGGAGTAGGACTCCCCTTTCCTAGTCCACTAGGAAGGAGGAAGGGGAAAGGAAGGAGAGGGAGAAAGGGAGGAAAGAGGGGGCGCCACCCCCCCTCCTTGTCCAATTCGGACTCCCAAGGGGGGGGGTGTGTGCGGCCAGCTCTAGTGATGCGAGCATCCCTCGACTACTCACACCAACACTCCATCACCACCGCAAGCACCAAGTGGAACAATGACAAGAGCACGTGCACGCGCCATCGAGAACGAGGTGAACTCTTTCCTATTCAAGTCTCGTTTGGATTCATGTGAGGATTGGATTCTACCTCAAACGGAAACATTGCTCACTCTTAGGTACGAGGAAGTTGACCGCGAGAAGGAGAAGGCGGAGATGCGAGCCTCCATGGAGCAAGAGAAGGAAGGAGAGAGCGAGAAGAGTGAAGAAGGAGGAAGGGGGGCAAAACCCCCTGAGCACTCCGGGTGGCCGGCCTCCCCAACCCCGGGTGCCCGGCCGCACCACCTGGGAGCTACCCCGGCCTGCCCCGGGTGCTCGGCCCCTTGCCACCCGGGTGCCTGGGCCCTCCTCTCCCAGCCGCTGGCTACACCCTCGGGTGCCCGGGCCTTGGCTCCTCCCCCCCCGGGTGCCCGACCTTGGGACCCCCGGGTGCCCGGCTAACTCGCAGTCGCCCCCCTGCCCAGGCCTGGTGCCCGGCCCCTCTCGCCTCGGGTGCCCGGCCGAACCTGGGCGTCCTCCCTTGACCGGTCCAGGTGTCCGGACGACACCGTGGGCCTGCGTGCCTCCTCTGGGCTTTGCCCTTGTATCCCCCACCTCTCTTATTTCGTCCCCAAACTATATAAGGGCATTGAGGGAGTCCTGGATTAGGGGGTGTTCGGATAGCCGAACTATCACCGTTGGCCGGACTCCTAGACCATGAAGATACAAGATTGAAGACTTCGTCCCGTGTCCGGATGGGACTTTCCTTGGCGTGGAAGGTAAGATTGGCGATACGGATATGTAGATCTCCTACCATTGTAACCGACTCTGTGTAACCCTAACCCTATCCGGTGTCTATATAAACCGGAGGGTTTTAGTCCGTAAGACGAATAACAATCATACCAGAGGCTAGCTTCTAGGGTTTAGCCTCTCTGATCTCGTGGTAGATCTACTCTTGTACTACCCATATCATCAATATTAATCAAGCAGGAGTAGGGTATTACCTCCATCGAGAGGGCCCGAACCTGGGTAAAAACATCGTGTCCCTTGTCTCCTGTTACCATCCGCCCAGACGCACAGTTCGGGACCCCCTACCCGAGATCCGCCGGTTTTGACACCGACATTGGTGCTTTCATTGAGAGTTCCTCTGGGCCGTCGCCATCAGGAAGGATGCCTCATCCCGTCTTTAAAGACGGTACTATCGCCAAAGGAGCCTTGGCCACTGGTCAGACTCTTCGGCTAGGTGGTTTTCTTATGACCGCCAGTTCGGCCACCGCGCCGACGATGACTTCTCGAGTCATTGAAACCAATCTTCACGTTAACTCGGAACTTGCCGAACAGTTAGATCCGATCGAGCTCTCCTTCGTAAACAAGCTCTTGGATCGCATCGCCGCTTTGGGAGTCGCCACAGACTACGACCAGATCGGGCCTTAAACCGATCTGAGAGAGATCAACTCTCCCCAGGCTACCCATCAAGTTGCCGTGATAGAGGAGCAATACGGCGATTCTTCTTCTATCTTAAAGGACTAGCTACGTCCGGATTCCCGATCCCTCCATGCCGGATTCCCGAAGAGGGACGGATGTCGATCAAGCCCTGAACTTAAAGTCAGGCGGCGAGTTGGATTCACTGGATAATATTCAAAAATCCAAACTTCCAAGTTCGGAAACTTCTCGGCCCCTGAGTCTTAATTTAGACGGGGTTCCGGATCTAGTTCCACCCGCCCACCCAAACATTAGCGATCTATCCCGAATTCGGCAAGAGCCCCCTGAAACAGTACATCATTACTGGGCCAGATTCCTCCTGGTTATGGACAGAATACAGGACTGTCGAGAGGAGGACGCAATCTCACTTTTCTGCAATAATTGCACGAACAAAGGAATCCTAAACGCCATAAGTCGTCGCGAAATTACACGCTTTGCTGACTTGGTGACCATAGTACAAAAGTACTGTGTGATGGAGAGTGCTTGGAAAACCGAAAGTAAATTTTGGGATAATCCGGCCCCGAATACATCCCTAGTCCGAAATAAAAGGGTGCATCATTACCAAGCACTTGGATTAAACATCAAAAAACAAAAACCCCCTAAAGGGTAATGGAACCGCATTTGAGGGTTGGCTAAACGGACCTGCAAAATTCATAGCACGAGGGCACCACTCCAACTCATAGCCTTCAAGCATGTTGGATACTACGGCAGTGGCCAAAAGTGGCGAAGAGCTTCTAGCCTCGTAATCCCAGCCCAAAGAACACCAAGACGGTGTTAATAGTCTTGAGACTTTCGCATGAAATAACATGCGGAAACAAACACTCCGCAACCTTGCCGAAGTCTACCAAGTAGCAACAATAAATCCATGGAGTGACACGGCTATTACCTTTAATGCCAGTGATGAACCCAAATTCCGAATAGCCTGAGCACCAGCCGCATTGGTCCTCAGTCCAATAGTGGACGGCTTTCGCCTTACTAAGGTACTCATGGATGGCGGTAGCGGACTAAACCTCATCTACGAGGAAACCCTCCGAAAAATGGAAATAGACTGGAACCGCATTGAGCGAAGGAGCACAACCTTTAGAGGAATAATCCCTAGCCGGAAGCATGCTGCACAGGAAAAATCACACTGGACGTAGTGTTCGCTCACGGACAATTACAGGTCCGAGGAGGTCACATTTCAAGTGGCCCTGCTCAGCAGCGGATATCACGCTTTATTAGGGCGAGAGGCATTCACAATTTTTCAAGCTATACCCCACTATGGGTACATGAAGCTTAAAATGCCCGGACCTAAAGGAATCATCACTCTCGCTAGTGATCCGAACATAGCACTCCGCGCCGAAAACAAGACAGCCGCACTAGCCCTCGAGGCACTATCCGAAGCCCTAGCGGCCGAGGAACTCACTGCGATGCGCTGCACGGTGAACAAGGATGATGTAATACTTGATAAAAGATCCAAGTCCACCTCTTTTAAACCAGCGAACGAAATAGTCAAATTCCAAGTCCACCCAACGGACCCTGCAAAGACGGCCTCCATTGGGGCACAATTAAACCCTCATGTAGACGCCGCACTACGAGAATTTCTACGAGAAAACTGGGACATTTTTTCCTGGCACCCTTCAGACATGCCAGGAATCCCACGTCGGCTGGCCGAGCACAGCCTAAATATCCTAAAAGGATTCAAGCCGACCAAACAGGCTCTTCGCACTTTTCCGAACCCAAGAGACAAAGCCATGTGAGAGGAGCTAGCTAAACTTCGAAGCCGGATTCATCAGATATATAAAACATCCGGACTGGCTAGCAAATCTGGTGATGGTAACAAAGAAGGATAAATCCTGGCGCCTATGTGTTGATTTCAAAGACCTTATTAAGGCTTGCCCAAAGGATCCCTTCCCCCTCCCTTGCATTGATCAAATTATCGACGCTACAGCAGGACACGACTCATTGTGCTTCCTCGACGCGACTCGCTACCACCAAATCAAGATGGCGGAGCTAGACCAAGCAACAACAGCATTCATCACTCCATACGCCCATTCGCTTCAACACAATGCCCTTCGGGCTCAAAACGCCAGCGAACATATCAGCGATGATTCGTACATGTCCGCAAACCAGATCGGCAAAATAGTGGAAGCATATGTAGATGACGTGGTCGCCAAATCCAAGCATGTCGAAACTCTAGTAGACGACTTGAGGCTCACATTCAACAATCTCCAAAATATGACATTAAGCTCAATCTGAAAAATGCGTCTTGGCGCTCCAGCGGAAAGCTCCTGGGCTTCATTGTGTCCGTAGAGGAATTGAAGCAAACCCAGCCAAGATCCGAGCTCTGTCACAATTGGATATTCCAAAAGACCTCAAACAAATACAAAATTGATCGATGCGAGCGGCTCTAAGCCGCTTTATTTCCGCTTGGGAGAAAAGGTGTTACCCTTTACCGCCTCCTCCGGACCGAACACTTCGAGTGGATTTGATGCCGCCACGGCCAGACTCGAAGAAATAAAAGCCATATTGGCAACAAATATGGTCCTGGCCACACCCGACGTGGGAGAACCAATGCTATTATACATCGCCTCAACACATCAAGTTGTCAGCGCGGTGCTCGTCGTCGAACGAGAAACGGACGGACACTAGTTCCCTCTTCAAAAACCGGTTTACTATGTGTCCACTGTCCTAACTCCATGCAAGTCCCGGTACCCACATTAATAAAAGATAGCATATTTTCAAGAGTGTTCGATAACGGTAGCCTCCGAAGTACCTCTTAACGACATTATAAACAACCGCGACGCGACGGGCCGGATTGCTAAATGGGCCATAGAGCTCCTTCCATTCGACATGACCTATAAGCCACGACGAGCTATTAAGTCGCAGGTTTTGGCCGACTTCATGGCCGAATGGACCGAAGCCGAACTCCCTAAAGAGTACGGCACATACTCCAATTGGATCATGCACTTTGACGGCTCCAAAATGTTGGCCGGCCTGGGGGCTGGCGTCGTCCTGACGTCCCCAACCGGGGACACAGTCCAATACGTCCTTCAGATAATGTATACGGACTCCAACAACGCAGCCGAATACGAGGCCCTTCGCACGCCTCCGGATGGCAGTCTCCATGGGCATTAAACGCCTAGAGGTGCGCGATTCAACCTCGCGATATCTCAAATAAACGGAGACTTTGATGCCAAAGATCCGAAATGGCAGCATACCGCAATGCGGTCCTAAAATGTCAAGACGGTTCAAGGGCTCAATTTCATCATATAGCCCGGATAACAACCAGGCGGCGGACGATTGGCACGCATCGGTGCAAAACGCGATGTCATCCCGCCTAACATCTTCCTCGAACGGCTGTTCGCCATCCGCATTATGGGAAGGGAGTCCGAAATAACAATCCGACCCAACCGCACCGCCTCGACACCAACACTTCGACACAATCGGAGGCTCGCCACCGAGATAACACCTCCGCTCACGAAATAATGGCGGTTATCGCCCCATGGACGGAACCATTCCTAGCCTACCTAACTAGGCAGGAACTCCCTGAAGACCAAAATGAGGCTCGCTACATAGTACGGCGATCCAAAGCCTATAAAGTCCATGAGGGAGAGCTCTATAAGAAAAGCACAACAAGAGTCCTTCAAAGGTGTATCTCCGAAGAGGAAGGGCGAAACCTCCTGGTTGAAATTCATGCCGGACTGGGTGGGCACCATGCCGCAGCCCGGGCCCTTGTAGGCAAGGCCTTCCGTACAGGATTTTATTGGCCGACGGCCCGGGCAGATGCGCAGGATTTAGTCCAACGATGCGTCGGTTGCCAGCTTTTGCTAACTAAAGCCACATGCCACCCACCACCCTCAAAACTATACCCATCACCTGGCCGTCATGGTCCGGGGCTTGACATGGTTGGACCCCTTAAGGAGGAACCCACAAGCAAAAATACCTATTGGTCATGGTGGATAAATTCACCAAATGGATAGAGGCCAAGCTCGTTAAAACGGCCGAATCCGGCCGGTGATAGACTTCATATCGGGGTAGTGCACCGTTACGGCGTCCCCACAAGATCATCACCGATAACGGCACCAACTTCACGGCCGATGAGGTCAAATTATGGTGCAAAACATGGGCATCAAGCTCGACACGCCTCGCCTATCACCCTCAAACCAACGGCAAAGTCGAGCGAGCAAACGGTCTAATCATGAGCGGCATTAAACCCGCACTAGTGCGGTCCTCAAGGAATCTAACACACACCGGGTTGAGGAGCTCGACCAGACTGGGGCTGCGGACCACGCCAATCGTACTACCGGATTCACACCATTTTTATGGTGTACGCGCAGAGGCAGTCATGCCTGCGACATAATACATGACTCACCTCGCGGCGCATGTATGAAGAAAGAGAAGCCGAGCTCGATCTGCAGGACAGTTTGGACGCATTGGAGGAGGAGCGCGACGTGGCAAAAGCTCGTTCCGCATTTTATCAACAGCGGGCTCGAAGATATCAAAGCAGGGAAGTACGGGCCAAAGCTTATAACGTTGGTGAACTAGTTCTACGCCTGCCGGACAAGAAAAAGGACAAACTCAAGCCCAAATGGGAAGGTCCCTTCATCATCGACCAGGTCCTGACCGGCGGAGCATACCGTCTGCGAAACGCATCGGATAACCGACTCGAGCCGAACCCGTGGAAAGCAGCCCGTCTACGAAGATTCTACGCCTAAGCACCGGACTCCAAGTTCATCTCCTTCCTCCGTCCACATTTTCTATTTTTGTTGTCTTTTATTTCTCTCCTTCCTCCTCCTTCTTCTTGAAGCCTTTAGAGGCTCGTTTGCGCTTTGCTCGCACATATTTGACACGCTGTCCGCGCTCATTATACCTGGGGGCTTCTTTAACAGAAGCTTATTTATACGGGCTTCATGCCCAACACATGTGTCAAACTTCCGCATGTACCTCTTATTCACCATTATATGCATCGATATGACTTAAGTTTTGGCCAAGCTGGGTTGCTGGCTCTGTGCTTACCCCTACGCTCCCGATTGTTCGCTAGGTGGTAAAGGAGCACCTCTGCGATTGTTACTGCTGGTCACCGGATGTGTACCTCGATCGGGTGAAGCCGAAAGCTAGCATTCTTAAGGGAATATTCGGTCGGTGAACTGAAAGATGATTTTAACTATTTATCCATCTGCCCCGGATGATTTTCTGCTTTCTTAGTAGTTTTGACATGCACTTTAGGGCATGCCTCCCAAATAAAGGAACCCTTAACGGAACTATTCTCCTCGAAGATGTTTCTTACTATCCATGTAATATAACATAACTAGTTGGGCACTTGTCTGATACAGCAATAATGACCCCTACGCCTTGTCTCCATGCATTCCCCGGTTCTTATATAACCGCGAGGGTATTCAGACACACTCCGTAATATTGGGTCCCGAGGTCGAAGCGAAAAGGTCCGCTATGACAAACGATCTACAATCCGGCTAGAAGACATTTTTCATGTCATATTCAATTACATAGGCAACTCGACTCATTGTATTCCTCCTCAATGCCATCTAATAGGCTATCTAATTTATAATCTTGTTGGGAATACTTGGCGGCCAATTCTACTTGGCCGTACACTAACTTTACAGGATCTCCTTCCCATCAGCCCCACAGGTCCGACTCGCCATGTAGTTTGGGTCAGCCTTCGTGTACTGCGTCTTTACCATGGCCCAGCCTCCTGGCGCCTTTGACGGCAGGCCGATATCTTCCATAGTCGGAGCGCCGCCGCGCTCCTTGAAGCCGCTCGCCAGCTCCCCAATGCCTTCGGCAGGGAGATAGATGGCCACAAGGCCTGGCCGACGCTTTTCATCACCGCCGAACTCGTTCGTGCAGTAGACGCAGTTCGGGAAGAAGATCACCAAGAACTGGGCATCTCCTCCTCGTGACGACATGTGAGCAAACCTACATACATGTTTATGTTAGTCGCCTTCCTCGCCAACTCTTTCAAAGTTCGCTCAAGCACTTACTGAAAATGCCGCGACAAAGCCGCCGATTCTCCTTTATGGAGTCGCATAACCGGGCACGAACATCCTTTAGTTCCTCACCCAGCTTGGGTGTTGGCATCTTGAGGTTATTTTTCTCCCGCCGCACCCTCGTAAGCACGCCTCGCCGCCTTCAACCGGCGCAAGAGTTGTTGCTTGTCCGATCTAGTCCGCGCCATCTGCAATATTATTGTCGATTTACACACGCCGCACTTCATAGACTATTTATCTTTTGAGGCATATATTACCGAGAGGGGTCTCTGTGGCTCCCCAGAGAGGCTAGTGCGGCCTCAAGTTGGGCCTTGCATTCTTCAAGCTCCCGGACAGTCGGGTATTCTTTTTGTAAGATCTCAGATAACAAATGATCCTTAAATCTGTTATTCTAACTATTTTAAGTCTCGGGGCTACCGCATATATAATCATCAAATTTCTCACCAGATGTCCTTTACATCCTGCTCCGTGGCTCGCTAGACCATCTTGAGCGGCACGGAGGTGCGATCTCCAATTGAAGGCATTCAAGGCCTCTTGGGAGAAACATGCGCACGAAGAACTGTCCGCGGCGCCTGTGATTCATGGCGCCTCCACATCGGAGTTGGTGGCGGACAGTCTGTCGGCATCCTCTCGCCGGAGGAGCATCCGACGACGCCTCGTGCTCGCCTCCGCTTCGACCCGCTTTGGAGCCTGGCTGGCGGAGGTTCGATTGGCAACCTCTCGGACTCAGTCCGCGAGCGCTTTTTTCTCGAAAAGAGCACCCACGTTAGTACGCCTTCCGTGAATCAATCCTGGAATATGGTGACGCGCCATACCGCTATGGCGGAGTTTCGATCCGACCGCACTTTTTTTAGCCTCAAGGGCAGACGCCCCTTGTTGGCTAGCCGCGCCTCGGCCTCCTGCCTCAAGGCACCCCTGCGAAACACCATTGGTATACGGTGATCAAAAAAATAAGCACGGATGGGTCATTATCAGAGTATTGGGACCTCGGTCTCAGTTACCTGTGAGGCTGGAATTATTCCGGGGTAATCGGCCGTAATGGCAACCAAAGCATTGTCGATGCTAAGTTGGTGGAACACCCCGTTGATCAGCTCCACATTTATATCTGGGTCCTCTTCGGAGGCCAGATCGAGAGACCGTTCCGGATCCTCGGGTTGTGGGGGCGGGTTGTGTATCTTCTCTACGGCCCGGCGCAGTTCCTGCGTAGAAACCATGAAATGAGATATTTATCCACGGGAACACGGATCGGACAGGCCACAAAGATATTTGCTTACCCAACTTCAAGGACTATTCGAAGAAAACCCGCCGCTGGATCGACGCGAGAAAATCCTCCTCTTCCCTTTGTACATGGCGGACAAGGTCTTCACCAGTTCGGTGACCGATCCCGCCCTTTGCGCCATGGCGGTGGCATCGCCCTCCCGCTGAATTCCCACATGGGTGGCCCCTATATTGGAGCGGCTGCACTCCTCATAATGCAGATTGCCATGACTCCAATCATGGTCAATCCGCATGAGCCAAGAATCTTATTCGCTCATCAAGTAAAGGACGCCCCGGTCATTTTCCTCCTGGGCTCCACGGGCGCCAGCTTAGGCGCTTCTTCGAGGAGCGCTAAACTCCGAAGGCCGATCCGAACAGGATCCAGCAGCGGACGCCCTCCATGTAAAACCATTCAAGGCCAGTCTTCGGACGCCTTCTTCGGGGTTCCGGATAGATATCCTGTCCCGGCGATGCGCCACAGCTCAGCTCCGCCCACTTGATATATTGACGCCTCATGAGAACGGGGTACAAGGCAGAATAATCTCTTCCATAGCGCAAAATAAGCCTCGATGCCCAAGAACAGTTCGCAAAGGGCCACGAAGCCCGCGATGTGCAAAATGGAGGCAGGCGAAGGTGGTGCAACTGAGGTCGAGAACTCCAAGAGCCCCTGAGAAACGGATGAATTGGAAATCCGAGTCCTCTTACTAGATAAGAGATAAAGCATACCCGCTCTCCTTTAGAGGGATCGGGACACTCTCGCTTGCTTTCCGCTCTTGTAGGTGGCAAGTCCGCTCGAACCGAACCATGAAGGCCGGGGAAGAAATCCTTGGTTTGGAGTATCACTAGCTCGCTATGCGGGACTGAGCATCTCTCCCAATTTCTGTGCCGAGGGCTGGGAGCGCGAGAGGAGGAGCCGCGTCGACTGTCCATGGTGGAACGGATTTTTGTCAAAGGCGCTCCGAGGAAAGCTCGCGGAGGGGGGATGGTGTGACTCAGATCTAGATCCTCGTCCCTTTTATAGAGAGCTCATTTGCGCAGCTAGGGGGATAAGTGTAAAAATACCCTGGCTTTTCGCATTCATTCAAACACGTGGAAGATGGCCGTTATTGGGCGTGGAAGCCAAGGAGCACGGCATTTATCAGAATTCGGACACTATTCGACAAGTATATGGAATTTGGAGAAGAACCCGCCTTGCAATGCCGAAGAGAATCTACGCGCCAGACTCATCGCCATTTGAAGCCTGGCTCGGGGGCTACTGAGGGAGTCCTGGATTAGGGGGTGTCCGGATAGCCGAACTATCACCGTTGGCCGGACTCCTAGACCATGAAGATACAAGATTGAAGACTTTGTCCCGTGTCCGGATGGGACTTTCCTTGGCATGGAAGGAAAGCTTGGCGATACGGATATGTAGATCTCCTACCATTGTAACCGACTCTGTGTAACCCTAACCCTATCCGATGTCTATATAAACCGGAGGGTTTTAGTCCGTAGGACGAACAACAATCATACCATAGGCTAGCTTCTAGGGTTTAGCCTCTCTGATCTCGTGGTAGATCTACTCTTGTACTACCCATATCATCAATATTAATCAAGCAGGAGTAGGGTATTACCTCCATCGAGAGGGCCCAACCTGGGTAAAAACATCGTGTCCCTTGTCTCCTGTTACCATCCGCCTAGACGCACAGTTTGGGACCCCCTACCCGAGATCCGCCGGTTTTGACACCGACAGGCATCTCCTAGTTCATTTGTAGGGTTAGCAAAGATATTAGAACACAAAAGAGGGCTTTGCCCATCTTCCTCCTTTAGGAGATCTAGACCTCCACTTGGAGAAGCTCCTCTTGGAGATCAAGCCCTCCTCTTGGAGAAGATCCTCTTTGGATGCAAGACCTCACCTAGTGAGAAGAACCTTACCCTTCCCACCACGAAATTCACGGAATTTTGCATTTCCCCCAAATTTTCCGCCCATCCCGAAGAACACCGGGTGCCCGCACCTCAAACCCCTGGGCACCCGCACCCTCGGACCATTTCGCCCAGCCACCCCCGGCCACCCGCACCTCACACCCCCGGGTGCCTGCACCCCCCCCCCCCCAAATCAGCCCACTACCAATACCATTTTGGCCATAATTTCCACCTCCCAAGTCCGTTTTTCGTGTTCTTTAGCTCGTTTAGAAGCTCTTGACATCCACCATCCACTCATCCCACTACCACCACCATTAGCCACCATCCAAAAAATCATCACAAAAACACCCACCTTCCGCATTTGACCGATTTTGTGTTGCCATTTGCGTTTCCTAAGGTGTTTCGGCTACTTAGGAGAGTGTGACATCGTCATCACAATCATCGACTTGGAGACATCTTCACCGCTAAACGTGAGAAAGGACGGTAACCTCAATGACACTTACTTCTTACCTTGCTTTTTGCATTGATAGCCCGAGCCACTTTGCGTTGCTTACCCATTGAGACTAGCAAGTTGAGAATTGCCGGGCCACGCTATTGTGCACCGTAGTGATCATGTTATCATCCTTGTGCCATAAGTCTCTCCCGTGCATATCATACATACTTGTCTCATATCATACTCGGCTCGAGCATCAAGCATAGAGAAAAAAAAGAGAAGAAAAGCTTTTAAGCAAAAGAGGAGCAACAAAGAGCTTGTAAGAAATAGAGTTGAGCCATTTGCATAGTTATATCATCTTGGTCATCGCATATATACCATAGTTGGGAGTGAAGACGGCACGGTTCTCTCATAGGTAGGTGCACAAGCGTATCTTGCCCATTTGAGCAATCGAGCTAGTATCTCTCGAGCATTCGCACAACAAGAGCATTTTCCGTGGTTACACATTTTGAGCTCACTCCTTGGTTGTGCGGATCCCATCTATCTTCCGTGCGTGTGTACCTAGTGATACCTTTGGGTTTGATCTATTTGCTTTACTTGAATTTTGTGAACCTTCTCAACTTTATCGATATCTTGACTAACATTTGCTTGAAATTTTTGCCACCATCCTAACCGAGCTACTCCATAAGCCTTTTACTTGTAGGTGTGAGAAACAAACCCGGTTCCAATTCTCCTATTGTGGCATTACATTGAGTGACACTTGTTACATCTTCAATCCTCAGAGAAGGTAACTTTGGTATTGTTCTCTCATTTTCCTACTCACACCACTTGGTTATGATGGATAGGCCAAACTCGTCGTCGAACCCACTTTTCGAGGAGCAAGGTGATGATTCCGGCTTCGTCTCCAAGAACCACTTCTTCATCGCGCAACGAGCGCTTCATCAAGAAAATGTCGCATTGGGTGAACGCTTGGAGCAACTCGCCTCCGACCTTCATCAAAACATCGACAACCAATTCAACACACAAATGGAAGATCTCCGCAACATGATCGTGCGACGCTCGTCTTCCTCATCCGCTTCATCAAGACAGCGCCACTCAAGTCACCGTACAAGTCGGCAATCTTCGGACTACTCCTCTTATGATGCAAGTCTGCCATGAGCTCTCCCTCCTCGACGTGATCATCCTCAAGATCACCAAGCTCAAGAAAATCCATTCCATGGAAATGGCTTACAAGACCGAGTTCGAGCACGTGAACGGATGCGACACCAAGTCTCTCAAGGAGAAATGGAGCAAGAGCAAATACCTCCACAAGTACCACGTCAAGTCCCTCAAGACGGTGATGCACTTCGACAAGCACAAGAGCAATGTGAAGCACAAGCCCTCGAACGTGAAGCTCAAGAACTTGAAGCACAACAGACACTCAACGAGGCCACTAGAGCCGTCTAAGACCGCAACTGACAAGTGCGAGAACAAGAGGAAGCTTTTCGTCGCGATATACAAGAAGAAGCCGCCCGACGCGAAGAGCAACAAGAAAGGCGCAACCAAGCGCACATTCCTTGCCCTCCTCCAAGACAAGAGAGACACCAAGTGGAACAAGTGCTTCAAGACCCTCCTCCACGCCAAGAGAGACATCACGAGGAACGAGCCTTTGAGGACTTTCCAAGGCAAGAGCGATATCACAACCACTATCGAGATGATGAACTCCGCTACGGCAAGCTCAAGTTCACCATGCCAAAGTTCTCCGGAAGCAATGATCCCGAAGAATATCTCTCTTGGGCATTGAAGGTGGACAAGATTTTTCGCCTTCATAACTAAGATGAAGAAAAGAAGATAGCCATGGCCTCCCTCGAGTTCCAAGACTATGTCCTCATTTGGTGGGAGCAAGTGATCGAGCGACGACATACAAGAGGTGAACCACCAATCACAACTTGGGAAGCAATGAAGGAAGTCATGAGAGCCCGCTTTGTGCCTACTCACTACACTCGAGATCTTTTCAAGAAGTTGCAACTCCTCAAGCAAGGCACAAAGACGATGGAAGAATACTACCAAGAAATGGAGATTGCCATGATATGAGCCAATGTCAAGGAAGATGAAGAGCAAACAATGGCACGCTTCTTGAACGGCCTCAACCACCCAATCAAGCGGATCACCGACTTCCAACCATACTCCAACCTTCTTGATCTAGTTCATCAAGCGACCAAGGCCGAGCGACAAGTGCAAGATGACTTCAAGTACGCCAAGTACTCGTCCAAGACCTACGGCTCCTACTCTCAAGCTCCCGCGACTTCGGCACCTCCTACATCAACTCGAGCATCACCAAGTAAGGGTGACAAGTCAAGTTCCAAGCAAGTGGCACCTTCCTCGACACATCCTCCGGCAAGCACCTACAAATCCAAGCCTCCTTCGTCTTCGGCGCCTCCCGATGATCCTGTCAAGACAAGTTCATTCAAATGCTTCACATGTGGAGGCCGAGGACACAAGTCCTTCCAATGCACCAACAAGCGAACAATGATCTTCAACGATGACGGCACATATGACTCCGGCGCGTGAACGAAGATGAAGATGATCAAATCTTTTGTGACAACGATTCAAGTCCCTCTCTCGTGGTCTCTAAGGTCTTGACGCTCCAACACCACCAAGTCGAAGACCAACGGTGCCACATCTTCCACACCAACACTACAAAAAAAATACACTTCCGTGATGATACGTGTTTGTGACAGTAGATTGCGCTTTTTGTCATGCATGTACATCCATGACAAATTTATGACAGAATCAAGATAGTCATACATGTGCTGTCGTAGAAGTGTTCCATGACATTACCAAAATTATCATCACGGAAGTGTCCACTTCCATGACGATAAATCACGCGTCACAGAAGTGCTTTCTTCAAGGGTGACCGACACGTGGCATCCACCGTAACGGAACGCCGTTAAGCTATCGGGTCGGATTTTGGATCCGATAACCCGTTAACAACCCCGACCAATGGGAAGGTTGGAAAAAGCGGTAGGCGTAAGCAAGGCGGTTGGCCTTTGCCTAGTGCCTAGGCGGTGCTTAAGCGCCCTAGGCGCAACCTAGGCGTTAATATAGATTCTACTATTAGGGTGTACTTATGGTTATTATATGTGTACTGATGTTAATTTAGGGCATATAAATAAGTTAACTACCAGCTACTACCATTTGAATATGTGATGTTTGGCATTTCAGTGCAATATGGCATGATTTCTCGCTTGGGTAAACAATTTGTTGCATGCACTGCCTAGACTACCATTTATGCCCTAGGCGAGGCGCTTGGTCATCGCTTAGCGCCTAGGCGCGTTTAGGCGCCTCCTTGGCACCGCTTTTGCAACAGAGGAAATTTCCACGGTAAAATCATCATTGGTCGGAGGAAACACGGTCGGCTCATCGTTGGGACAAATGTCATCCACTCATTGGACGTAAGGCACCTATGATACGTCGACATGTGGCACGCCCATCAAGTTTAAATGGGCCGCCCAACTAAAGGCCCACAAGATTTAGCGGACCATAATGGGCCGCCCAGCTTAAAGGCCCAAGAGATTTTATGGACTATAATGGGCTGGTTTAGCTAAAGGCCCACAAGATTTCATGGGCCATATTAGGTCGCCCAAGAACGGCCCACAAGATTTTTGTTTGCCATAATGGGCCGGCCCAGGTAAAGGCCCACAAAATTCTTGCTGATCATAATGGGCCGGCCCAGCTAAAGGCCCACGAGATTTCGCCGCATTAATGGGCCGGCCAAGCTGTTGGCCCACAAGATTTTGAGGACCCTAGTAGGCTGGCCCATTAATTGGCTGCCATGTTTTGGGCCAAATGCCGACCCATATTTGATTTGGTCCGTTAATGGTCTGCCATGTTCCGGGCCTAATAATGGCCCATATAAGATCCGGCCCGTTAAAAGCCTCCCACTTTCTGGGCCAAATCACGGCCCAGATCAGGTCCGGCCCTTTAAGAGGCTTTGGGCTCAATTATGGCCCTTATCAGATTCGGCCCATTGACTGGACGCTATGCTTTTGGGCCCACTTGCTAAAGGCCCATTTAGCAATTCAGCCTGATATTAGTTTCGACCTATTAAGGGCCCATTTAACATTTCGGCCCTATATTAATTTTGGCCTGTTAGAAGCCCGTCATATAGTTGGGCCTAAATACGGCCCGGTTTGCATCCGGCCTGCTTGCAACTGATATCTGATTGGGCCAAACAAGGACCGAGACAACTTTGGCCTGTTAAAAGTCCGTGAATTGATTCGCACAATCATAGGTCAGGGTCCATTTCGGGCTGCTGCTGGCCCGTGAGCTATTCGGCATGTTTCAGGTCCAGCCTACTTCTCAGCCTCCTAAAAGCCCATTGAGTTTTCTTGCCCGAATCTACTAGTGGGCCAGTTTGACGGGGCCCATGATGCGGATCATACATCGTGATTGCATGACGGCCCGATTATGTACCATAATTTTACGGTTTGGCCGGTTTACTGTGAAGACAGGATATATATACAGTAAAATAACTGCAGCATCGTGAATAAGAAAAAACCTAGACTATACAATAAAGAAATTATGGCATATTACATCCACTGGGCATCAAAGTTCGCCACTGTGATAAGTAGACAGCAGATTACATACACTGGGCATCAAAGATCGCCACCAGTGCAAATAAACACGCCGACAAAATAATATACAAAACCGACAGCACTTCAATAGAGTTCAAGAAGGTTAGCCTCTTGGGAGCTGCGCGCAAGTAGCTGAGCAAGATGATGAGATCGCTTGTTCAACACTTATATCTTCCTCACTCAAAGATAAACAAGGAGATGATGACAGGTTTTGCACATAAAAGTATCAAGGTTTACAATTCATCACATTTCTTCTCGATTTAATAAAGTGACACCGCTTTTAAAATTGCATTAACACAATATGGTATTGTTCAGGTCAAGACATGGTAGGAATTGACATTGTGAAGGAGTTGGCAGCTTCACGACACCACTGGATTACAGATCAAGAACTCATAAGTATCAATGGTTAGTGTGCTGTCAATTTATCCCATTTCAAATTGGCTAATAAAGAGACGGTTTAAATAATACTCCCTCCGTCCGGAATTACTTGTCATCAAAATGGATGTGTCTAGAACTAAAATACATCAAGATACATCCATTTCAATGATAAGTATTTTTGGACGGAGGGAGTAGTAGAATTTTTTGTGTGGGTGATATGACATTGTTCATAGTTAAGACATTGTAGAATATGACATTGTGTCAGAGTGGGTAGGTTCACCACACCACCGGATTACTTGATGAAGAATGTAAGCATACATGCAATGCAAAAGAAGATCACTTGCTTTGTATAGTTTAATTTACATGGTATGAAGAAGGAACTTGGTTGTACAACTGAAAGCTTAAATTGAGAAGGACAAACTTTTTTTTATGAACTACATCCTGGGAACGAGACCAGTGCATAACAAGGTTTTTCCATTCGATGTCTACTAAATTTAGCATAGGGGACTTCACCGGAAATTCGTTTATAGATTTGCCATCAAAGTGTGATTTCTCGGTAACACCGACATCGCTGCAATGCTTCCTTGAAAAGCACAAGCAAGCTTTGCTCGTCATGACTATCCAGATTGACCTCACCTAGTTACAACAATGTAATGTAAATCATTGATGTGTTCGATCAGCAGAAAACAGGAAAATAATAACCATGAATAATAGCACTTACACGTAAGTTGGACAGGAAGATGTGAAAATGGTGTTTGTCTTCACTATAATCTTCCCATGATGGGAATATATGCATGTAGTCCCTAACAACATTGAAAGCATTGTCTTTTAAACTAGGAATAAATGGAATGGGGTTTGAATCTGCAGGAATTGGCCGTCTCTGCAGTTGGGATAGGTCTTCGGCCGGTGGACTTGCTGTACTTTTTGCTGGAGTGGGATTTTTCTGTGGTACGGCTGGTGCTATGGCAAATGAAATCGGTATACCTTTTGCTTGAGTGCAGGTCCTGTGTGGTGGGGCTAGTGGTGTGGCCAATGAAGTATGGGTACAGTCTGCTGGAGTCGGTCCTATGTTTTGTGTCACCGGTTGTACAACCAATATAAGTTACTGTCTCGATTTCTCCAAAGACCACCACGCTTTTCAAGGACTTTGCTGGTGCTCCTTCAGTTCGCAATCACCTCTTCCTTTTTATGTCCGATGCACAAGAACAGCATTTGAGTGGAAAAACATGGTATGACGACAGATGGAATATGTATTGATAATGGATGGGCATGGCATCTCGAGTTATATGATGAGTAACCTAAGCAGATGGTGGTGCAACAAAGTAGAAGAAATGCAAGAGAACATATGCAAGATACGCACAATCAATAAAACCTTGCCAAATTAGAACAGGCACCTTGATGGGTGAACAGGACAGGCCATCTGCCTTTGACTCCTCGAGGTTAGAATAGTCATTAGGATGATATTCTAAACAAGAATCAACAGGTGGGGAGCGTACAAGTTCCATTGCTTCCAGAATGGCACTCAATGCCTTGGTATCAATTTTGGAAGTCATTGCAGTGTCTCACAATATTCTTCTGATGATATTCACTAATTGCGTATAATATCTGAGAACCATGAAAACATAAATAGTTGTGAGATTATCTTTGTAATGCAGATGATATTCTAATATAGGGCGCCCAGAAACACTTATGTGCTATCACCGGATTCTGATGAGAGAGCTCATGTGTGCTGTAATATCGTATGCATTTATATAATCTGCACAAGTACACAAAAATAGGCTCCGTAAGTAAGGATAGCTGGCAGATGATAGGTTCATAATATATCTTGTATACATAGTTTATTGCCAAACCATGATAACAAGAGCACACAAGAACTAGGCAAATCATAGTGTACATAATAGGGTACACCATAACCACGATATATAAATCGGGAAAGTGGAACTGGCTTGAAAATACGGTGTTGTATTGCCGCTAGTAATTGAAAGCCTATCGATCACGTGACAGGCCAGCACTATCGAACATGGTCAAGAAGAGCAAGCAGATTTTGGATAATAAAATGTTGGTTGTGCAAAGGCCCACACAAGATGAACCAGAGCGCATTAAGAATGCAACTCCCACTGTCTCTCGACCATTTCAGTGGTTGGATGAAGATCCCACGCCTCCTAACCCTTCTTCTTCCTCGCTCTTAATTCTTCCCGCATGAACACCGGACGGGCGCTGGGCGGACCACCGCCCCACCGCTGTGTTCCTCCGCCACCCCACCCCCACCCGCCGAGTTTTCTTCGTCCGATGAGGCCCCACAACCACCGAGCCCTTGATCGCACCGCGAACTCCGCGAGCTCAAAAATCGATCAACCCAATTTTGAAATTTAGTCTCTCGTGATTTAACTAGTGTGGAATATAAAAGGGGAAAACCATAAGCATTGGGAGTATAGTGTTGAGCGTGCCATGTCGGATCTGAAGGTGTAAACCGGACAAAGGCAACTTTGCAACCACGACAAGAAATCGAGAGTAAAGCAAAGGGCGATCTATTTTCTTGCTGCGATAAATAAGTTGAGCAGATACGAAAGAGTACCGCCTGTGCGGGCGCTGCACGATCTGCTGAGAATTTGACGGTGTTGCGATAGTGATGGCTGTCGGTGGCATGGAAGCAAATCTAGGAGGGTAGACGGTGGCGGCGGGGCGCGGTGGACGAGACGGTCGTAGGAGCGGCGCCAGCAAGGTGGACGACGGCGGGGATGAAGCGAGAGGACGGGATGCAAGGATCCCGGTCTGAAGGCGTGGATGAGAGAGGTCGATCTCTTCTAATGGACGGCGGCGTCGGGGCATCAGTTCCGGCATGGTGGAGGAGGACGGCGGTGGATGGGGTGGCGGACGGAGGAGGGTGGGGTGGAGAGGGTGTTTTGGTGCCCACGGAGTACGAATGGGGAAAAGGAAAGTAGAGAGGAAGGGGGAACCATGTATTCAGGGCGCGCTTGTCTCAAATGCGAGGAAATTTACAAACTTAGCCCCCGTTTAAAATTTCTACTACATCACAGCAACATTAGTCGGTTGGGGATAGGACGGTAATCTCGCATACACCGAATATTTGCCGACGAGAGTTTGTTTTTGGCACCCACCGTGTATGAATATGAATCAGGGAGGGAGTCGATTTCGGCCGAGGGCACACTGTGTTTTGGCAACCACCATGTATGAATCCGGGTGAGAGGCGGTTACGTCACGTTTGGGTGAAATTACAAACCTACCCCTATCGAAACCTATAGAAATCCAGACGATAGGCTTTGCGTGGCAGGGATAGGCGTAGTGATTTCCATCTCGCAGATTTTGGTTTCAAGTGTTATCGCGACTTTCCCCGCTTCGCTCAAATTTTGCACAAGGCACGCCATCGTACAACTCAATTCAATCCCGTTTGTATTCTACTATTTTTTTCGGGCTGGATCCATTTTCAATTGGAATTACATTCTATATACATCATTTCTTCTATATATACTTTCAAAAGCACAACATCGTTTATACATAAATATGGTTTACAAATGGCTTGATCTCAGATTCATAAGGTTGTATCCATCAATTTGGATTTTCAAATATTTGAAACCACTTTATGTTGAAATCCAATGTATGCATTCCTCGCTAACTGTCTCCAATTAATGTGTGTTTCATGTGGGTTTTTTTTACTTCTGAAACATGTATAATGTGTTTCACACACGCAACATATAGTTTAATCCCGTTTAGCCATTAATTGCATATAAACCATGCATTGTTTGTAATTGAAGAATCTATGGATCACCAATATTGATAAACTATATAACATTACACGTGTGCCCAAATTCAAAAGAATATGCATGTTTGATACACCAATTTGCGTTATGATATTATCAATGTCGTGATCTCCAGTTTAAATATTTGAATCCCCTTTAATCCAGATATTCGTCTCATATAGCTATCACTCATGCTTATATAGGACTATCTCTCGACCTATACGCGTTCATCGTCTCTCAGGCATCTCTCGTGCTACCTATATGTCGACAATGATCTTTTATCTTCGTAACACACTGACGGTACTCTCTCCCTCGACCTTCATCACTCTATCTCTCTCTAAGTATATGTCGCTCCCTGCTATGTGTCTCTAGCTATGATTCTCCATGTGGAATCTCTTTCTCTCACACAAACACAAACCTTTGTCTCCTGGGGTCACATTTCTCTCAACTTTTCCCATGTGTGACACTCGCACACCCCTCATACAGAGATGTCTTTCGCTCCTTAGATATGAGAACCTACAACTCTTCCTCTTCAATATCTCTTTCTCACACACAAACACAAACTCTGTCTCCCAGGGTCTCATATTTCTCCATTGTTCTCTTGTATGTCGCTCAAAAACACACCCTGTCGTGGATTTGTCACGGCAGATGTCCTTAGTGTCAGGACTTAGTCACGACGCCCACGCATCTATGTGGTAGCTTGAGAGGGGTTGAGCGGAATCGAGAGACGCAGCACAAGACAGGGATTTAGACAGCTTCGGGCCCCGGGAAACATCATCCGGTAATAGCCCTACATGTTGTTTGAGGCTAGGTCTCATTATGCTCATGAGGGAGCGCCGCATAAGCCGGCTCCCCCTTTGTGTCTAGCCCTAGATATTGTTTCTTGCTGCTTGTGTCTTCTCCCTCTTTGGGGAGCCCTACCCCTCCTTATATATGTTGAAGGGGTTGTTTACATCACTAGTCCTAGTTGGATTAGGATTACTCTATTACAAGTGGAGTCCTAGTCTTGCTTCCTTTGTAGGAGAATAGTCCTTACGCTTTCCTCATAAACCGGCCCACCATTAAACGTGAACCGGCCTTCTGGGCCTTGGGCCTTGTCATCCGCTCCCGTCCGTATGCCGGATCACCAAAGAGTCATAATGTCCGGTGGGTTGCTTGTAAACCGCCAGGTCGTATGCGTCACCGATGAATATCGCCAAGTGCCGCCGACCTCAAATAAACCGCCAAGTCCAGCCGGTTAACTTCCGCCGGTTTACACCGCAGGTATATCCTCGACATTAGCCCCCAAGTTTAGCTTGGATTTATCCATGGTAAACTTATGCTGCAAAATAAACACCGTAACAAATTTGGCAGGTTGTGCTCCGGTTAAGAATTCTTGTAGACCGCACCGATCGCCCTTAAGTCCTTTGTCATTTCCTCCTTCTAGAAAATCCGGTCAAGAATCAGCTTCATACTCAAATTGTTGATGTTGGCTTTATAGAAAAATAGTGTGAAGAATAATCCACTTGAGTCGGCTTCCAAAGCGCCGTTTAAGAAATATTGGTTTTGAAATACTCATATGATATTCAACCGTTTGAAGATGCGAAACTTGTCGGTTTTATCATTGCCAAAGACTGTCGGGTTATAAAACTTGATAATTTCGAGTCATGATTGTTGCGATACACCGGTTCATGATTGTTGCAGCCACAGTGGTCATAATGATTGGTGACGCCGGTCAACCTAGTTTGCTCAATCGAGAATTTGAAAATATTCCTTCAATAATAATATAATACCAGTAGCCCCAAGTCTTTGAGCGTAACAAAGTGGTGGCTTAAGACTTTGCTTCAATAAAATACTGCCACTTTCAAAGAAATCCATGTTGTTTATCCCAAAGGACTAGTAAAAACTGAATACTCCATACTACGTAGCCCCCAAGTGTCGGGTTGTCATGCTTGCAAGAACTCGGGACTTGTAATTGTCTTATACTCATAAAAACTTCAACCAGTGTAGCCCCTAAGGGCCGGGTCATTATGCAATAATGAGCAGGGACTTTGTAGGTATAATCATGTAGATTTGAGCAATGATGTAGCCCCAAGGGCCGGCTCAAGAAGATAATATTGAGCTGGGACTTAATATATACTTCAATGAAAATAACATCATATGATGTAACCCCATCATGGGATTTGAATCCACGCCCACAAGGTTAAGAGCCTTGTGCTTTACCAATCGAGCAAAGGACCCTTCAATATAATGAATAAAAAGCTTTGTACCTTCAACTGTTGACAGGAGCAATTGGTAGCCCCCAAGGGCCGATTCATTATAATGTGATGAGTCGGGTCTTCAATAATATGTGAAAAAAATGACTTTGCATTAGCCCCCAAGTGTCATGGTGCATGCTTGCAGTGACATGAGACTTGCATATTTGATGTAATCTCAACTTAAATAATGTAGCCCCCAAGTACCGGGTCGTAAGCCTGCAGCAACTCGGGACTATTCCTTCAATTGTAGAATAAATCATATCTAATGATAATATGATATCCATTGTGCTAAAGCGACTTTTGAAAACCCAATGATTTATAAGCGCATGATTCCAATGGCGCAATCCAAATATATACTGGCGACTTATAGTCCAAAGCTAGGCCGGTTTAACAAACACTAGATAATTTCTCATCATATATTGGCGACTTATCGTCTTAAAGCCAGGCCGGTTTAATAAACACCGGATAATTTATCATCATGCTTTATTCAACCTGTTTCTGCATACAACAAGTTTAAAGTGTCCCGCGGTTTATCACGGACGGATCATAATGCCCAACATATAACCCAGGTTTATAAATCAAGGCTGCACTTAAGAATAATCAATGAAATATATCATACCGTGACATTGAATCACATCATTGGTTTACCAATTTTTGTAGTGAGGGTGATAACCCCAATCTTGAGTAATGATAACTCCTTTCATACTATGTCGGTTTATGATAAAACCGCATCGGGTTGTGATAAACACCGTTTAACCATATATAATATCATGACTCATAGTCAAACCAGCATCGGCGGATAGTCTCCGGATTATGATTTGATCATGTATCGGCAATTTGTAATTGAAAGTCAAGTCGGGTTAATGAACACCGTTTACTCCATAATAAGATGGCAACATAAAATCAAACCGGGCAGATAGTCTCCGGATTAGGATTTGACCGTGTTCCGCCAATTTGTAATTGACAGTTTGAAACGGATTAACAATGTTGGTTTAAAAGCGCAACAAAAATCAAATAACAGTTATGAAAAAATATGGAAGCAAAGGCAATGATAAAATCGTTTGCAAAAAGAGGCTTTACTGAGCCGATCATATGGTGTTACCATGGTCGGACACGACCAAGCTCCCAATAAGGTGTAGCTATGGTTCAAGTCAGCCAGGTCCCCAACTGAAACAATGGCATTATGCTGATCAAGTGGCGTGGCAATGGTTCGGGTTCGACCAAGCCCCCAAGTGACTCTATGGCCTTAGGCCGATCAAGAGGCATGACTGGTTTAGACTTGACCATGTCCCCAAGTGATCTGGTGGTTTTCGCCTATCAAAAGGTGTTGCATTGGTTCGGACACGACCAAGCCCCCAAGTGATGTTGTGGCACTAGGCCGATCAAGAGGCGTGACTATGGTTCAGACATGACCAAGCCCCCAAGTGATCAATAATATGATAAGCCAATAAGGCATGATACCCATGTTTGAACCGCACATCATGGCAGCAAGTCCTTTTTGGCACCCTTTAACTTTTTGCAAGAGATAAATCCTTCTTGAACCGGAATTTTGAACCGGATATCGAGAGCTTCAAAGCTTTGTGGGAGACATCTTTCCCTTGAACCGGATTTTAAACCGGAATCTTCATTTTCAGCCGGAAATTTTCTGACGGCCTTTAAATTTTCACCAATACGGCGGTAGCCTCCGGGACTGGGTTGTCTTCCCTCCAATGACCCGGAGATCTTGAATCTGCTCCAACTTGCAACATTTACCGAGTCATGTCATCATAGCCCCTGAGTCTTAAGACTACTCGAGGAGTTGGCTTGGGACTCTCCATATTTGACCGTGGTATAAACCGGTATGAGTCATTCAACAGCTCAGTGATATAATAATCCCTTTAGTAGTAGACAATTTGTCCTGCATTGGAGAACTTGCAAACTAGAGTAATTGCTCTTTTAATGAGCAATATGAAATATAAAAACATACTGAATGGATTTCACCTGATATGTTAAACCGGAAATTATGCACTGCGTAGTTGATGATCACCACAGCGAAACTGAAATCAATCACGACCAAGTCGGCCGCGGGAGCAGATAGATGAGCCAGCAGCGGCGTCGTAAGCCGGCGCGGACGAGAGAGTCGGCTGAGTTATCCGGATGATAAATGATTTATGCATGACGTCCGTAGATAATCTCTAGTAATTTCAATGGCGATTTAAGCCCTTTCTGGTCAGCTTGTCCATACTAGAATATTTGCATTTGATGCTTCTGGTGTAACACTAGCTCCACCTTTTCTTTTTCTTTTTTCCTCCTTCTTTGCCGACAGGCTCCGCTCGTTTCCATTGGACAGTGGCAAAATCAGTGTTGCATTATAGCTTTATCATGCCAGAGAAATAATAACCAACAACAGCAAAACAGTAATCTGATGTGATTCCTGATCACTTCTTATGTGACCCCTTGTCACGCTTTGGCTTTAATCTTCTTCCTGGTGTATGATGGCCCCCTTTGGAAATCGTGCCAAAGCCTGATGATAATTGTACCAATACATTTAGTTTATTCATGGGACCATGTCCGATCATGGAGAACTCACGGAATGCAGCCTCTTTCTTTTCTTTCTCAACTTCCCAAATCCGCTCCTGCTTTCCTTTCTTCGAAAATAGCTCACAGCTTTCATGTGAGCATGCAAGGGCGCAGCCGGAGGCGCGGCGTAGCAGGTTGAAGCGCTATACGGGCAAAAAACGGTGACTCGCGCAGGCAGCTGATAGGTTGGTACAGTGACTTTGAAGGTAGCGGTGAGTTGGCTCCACAGTGATGAAGCAGCTCAGAGGCAAAGACGGCTCGACGCGCAGTGACTCATGGCGCAGCGGAAAAGTAGCCAGGCAGCGGCTTATGGCGCAACAGAAGAAGCGGTCGACGGGCTGCTCTGCGGTAGCTGTCGTGGATTTGTCACGGCAGATGTCCTTAGTGTCAGGACTTA
Source organism: Aegilops longissima (assembly GCA_021605205.1). NCBI lineage: Eukaryota > Viridiplantae > Streptophyta > Magnoliopsida > Poales > Poaceae > Aegilops > Aegilops longissima. The sequence continues at coordinate 711,644,044 of CM038682.1, forward strand.
GTCGCGAGGCCCACGCATCTATGTGGTAGCTTGAGGCCATGGCGGCAGGTCGCGCGAGAATCCAGCAGGTAACCGGCGACGAGCAACCTGATAGCCAGCAGAAACGGAGCCAGCGGGTTGGAGCACCGTGAAGGGGACAATTCATGCAGCTCAAAGCGGAAACAACAGCAGGTGTAGGCACGGCATCGTCATCCGCCTAGGTGGCTTGTGCGATGCTCGGGCGACAGGCACGCGAGCGCAGACATAAGGCCAAGGCGGCGACTTAGATGCGAGCGACACGGCGGCGAGGGCAGCTCGGAGTGGAGTTGACCCGGAGGAGAGGAACGAATCCCGGTTTGAGCAGCAAAGGGCGGCGACTTTAGCGCAGGCTCGTAGAGGCCATGGTGAGGCCAGGAGGTCGTAGACGTGACGACGGCAATTTGATGCGGATGCAGAGTGGGGCGCAAGGCAACTTGACCTGGGTGGGTCACGACAAATCACGGCGGGTCACGGCAGAAGCTGGTTCCAGCGGCGAAAGCCTCAGCAACAGGGTTCAACTTCTTACCACAGTCCAATCCCTTTTCCAGGTCGAACACGTAGAGGCGGAGCCATGGTCGTGAGGAACGGCAGCGCGCTGGTGAGCCCGCAGCGGCGGTTCGTCGCATGGCGGCAGTTCGCAGCAGGCGAGGCGGGTCACAGCAGGCCCAAGCTGGGCGGCTCGGCATACGAGCACCGCAGGTGCAGTGGCGCGTCAACGAGGTCAGCCTGGTGGCAAAGGCGTGCCGGCGGGTTGGAGAAGAACGGCCCAACAGCGGGGCGGACCACAATGACCCGGAGGCGACTTGGTGAGGCAGGGTCCGGGTTGTAATCAGAGACAGGCGACTCAAGGCGGTCCTCCGTGATCCGGAGGCAAGGCACGGCAACTCAGTGCTTAACACCACGGCGGAAGCGATTCGAGGTCGGTTCAACTCGGCCCGGACGAGGTAAGTCCGATGCAGAGGTGTGGCCAGGGCGATTTGAGGCGCTGGACCACAACAGAGACGGCTCAGCGGGGTCATCTTAGAGGCAGGGCGAGGTGAGGCTCGACGGTTGAAGGTGCGCCGGCGAGGCCCGGCCATGGAGGTCACGGCAGAGGCGGAAACAACCACGCCGATGAGACAAAGGCCACGACGTGTCAGCGCCGGTCCGGTACAGCCGTGATATTTTTAGAAGCGCGCAAGGACAACTCGGAGTCCATATCCTCCTTGGTCGTAGATAACATTCCCCTTTTTTCTCTACAACTTGTACTGGTTTGACTCGGATACGGGCATGACTTGATACGCCCGCTACAGTCGACGAAATCGAACTGTTCTTCATCTCGGCGGATTGCAAGTCGCCGCAGTTGACGTTAAGCTCCACAGATTGTAAATCTTAAATTGATGAACTTGAAGCTGATGCTGGTTTTTCACAGCCGGCTCTTCTTCATCCGGAGAATTGTGAACTCTCAATCCCTAGAAGAGATCCCTCCAAGAACTCAACACCACCATGCGCAGGCCCCAAGGTGGGCGCCAACTGTCGTGGATTTGTCACGGCAGATGTCCTTAGTGTCAGGACTTAGTCGCGAGGCCCACGCATCTATGTGATAGCTTGAGAGGGGTTGAGCAGAATCGAGAGACGCAACACAAGACAGGGATTTAGACAGCTTCGGGCCCCGGGGAACATCATCCGGTAATAGCCCTACATGCTGTTTGAGGCTAGGTCTCATTATGCTGATGAGGGAGCGCCGCATAAGCCGGCTCCCCCTTTGTGTCTAGCCCTAGATATTGTTTCTTGCTGCTTGTTTCTTCTCCCTCTTTGGGGAGCCCTACCCCTCCTTATATATGTTGAAGGGCCGGTTTACATCACTAGTCCTAGTTGGATTAGGATTACTCTATTACAAGTGGAGTCCTAGTCTTGCTTCCTTTGTAGGAGAATAGTCCTTACGCTTTCCTCATAAACCGGCCCACCATTAAACGTGAACCGTCCTTCTGGGCCTTGGGCCTTGTCATCCGTCTGTCCCGTATGCCGGATCACCAGTGAGTCATAATGTCCAGGTGGGTTGCTTGTAAACCGCCAAGTCAGGGCGGGTCACCAGATGAATATCGCCAAGTGCCAGCGGGACCTCAAATAAACCGCCAAGTCCGGCCGGGTTAACTTCCGGCCGGTTTACACCGCGGGGTATATCCCCGACACACCCTGTCCCTAGAGATATCTTGTGTTCCCTCATATGTCTCTCTAGCTATCACTCTCGTTGTGAAATATCTTTCTCTCTCGCAGACACAAAACTCTGTCTCTCTGGATCTCATTTCTCTCGATATCTGCTTGTATGTGACTCACATGCACCCTCTCTCTATCTCTCTCACACCCACACACATAACCCAGCCTTCCGATCCACTCGACTCCTATATCTAACGACACTAGCTAGCATATTTATCTTTCTATTTATTTGTTTCTCCATCAACCTTCTTTCTCGCCTCACTCTTGATTCCTATCACGCACACTACATATGTTTCTCTCTACATGCATTCAAGTGCCCTCTCACACACATATATAACTTCACCCTTTGAACCAATTCGACGGTCATCTCCAACACCCAAACTAACGGATGTCCCTCTAGCTAGCATCTCCATCTCTATATCTATCTGTAGTTTCTCCACAACATTTCTTTCTCGCACGGAGTCTTGCTTCCTATCACCCACACTATATATGTCTCTCCATACATATGCATTTATAGGTTGATCTCTTTTGCACAATCATTGCGCCTCACCCCCTCTGCTCACCATAGATGCATGCTCCAGCCCACGCCACTATCTCTTAAAGACAAAAACACATGCTCCATTGCCAGGCCTTCTTCCCTGCATTCTCACATCCATGCATGTTGTCATACCGACCCGTCTCTCCCATGTCGTTGATCTTATGACTTATGTCTTCTTTCTTTTATCTCGATCATGCGCACAAGACACACACATCCCACGATACATGTATACCTCTCACACATGCACGCTCAAGGTCTCTATGTCTCCATACATAGTTAATTACCCTCAATCCTAACGCCACATCGAATCGTTCTCCTCTTTGTGCACATAACTTCCACCGGATGGGCAAAACACACACTCACACTTAACAATCTCCTTCTAGCTACCCCCCGCCGCCTCTCACTCTTCCCCTATATCCCCAAACCAATAAGACCGTCCCTTTGTTTAATTCCCGCCTACATGCACCATCGATATATAGTAGTCTTCCTCGTGGCTCTCAAACATACACGCTTCTCTCGATGTCGACTCCTCTCACGCCAAGACGCACCTTCTCTTCCCTCTCTACGGGCATTTTCTCTCTCGCACCCCATCATTGGTGGCCTCTGCCATACACATCACCTCTCTATGATGAAGCCATGCACACTTAAATTACATCCGCCACAGAGGACCCCGCGACACACACACACACACACACACACCCACACACACACACTAAGACTCCATCTCTCTCTCTCTCTCACACACACACACACAAACACACAAACACACACACACACACATGCATGCACCCCTCCCCGCCACACACACTTAGACTCCATCTCTCTCTCACACACATACACACAAACTAAGACTCCATCTCTCTCTCTCCTGTCTCGCTCTCTCTCTCTCTCACACACACCCCACACACACACTAAGACTCCATCTCACACACACATGCTCTAGGAGGAGCATTTGTTCCTACCACCCTTCATCCAACCTTACCCGTATGATAAACAATCACCTTTATTTATTTGCATAACATGGAAAGATTCCACTTTACTTTAGTAGTCAGCAAACTTATCATCTGTACCCTTATAAAAAAATGAGTTGGCGATGATGGTGTGCCTGCCATCTTGTAATACAGACCATATGATCTATATCTGACGGATAGAAAGCAAACTATGATAATTTTACAAAAGATACCCGCACCTCTCTCCACATCGTTATCTCCCGCAACCTCATTGCTCAGCAATTAAAAAAGGAATAAGTCTCGAACAATCTAGCATGCATGGTGGCACTGGCGCTCGCCAGCTGGCCCATCCCCATGCCTCCGCCCATTCCGACCACCAGTCACCACTATGCTCCACTCGTCCTCGCCTTATCTCTCATCTTTCATTTTTTCGATGACATTCTCGAGATACCAGTTTTCCGATAAAATTCTCGAGATATCATTAGTTTTTACACATGGGATTACTCCTGCATGGGTCAACCACAACAGGTGTTTTTTAAAAGAATGCATATTGATGTTCCGTGCAATGCACGAGAATCTTGCTTGTAATTATATAATGCAAATCACAAGCAGGAAGTGACATTTTTTTTGACACAACCACGTTAACATGGCCACGTAAATCACGAGCACGAAGGAGAAGGGAAGCGGGCTGTGGAGTAACGTTTTTTACCACAATTTCTTAGGAAACTGAGTGCAATAATTGAGTAATTTTGCAAACTACCATTACTACTACACAAGCGGTTCAAAACCAATACTCCCTTGCCAACAGACGCTTCCGCATGAAACGGTCAGCGCCGCCTGAGCGCCGAGGCCGCATTAATGCCCGGCCAGAGCGGAGGCGACCTCTCACTGGCGCCAGCTTTGAAGTGGCACGACGGCCAAGAGAGCGCCGCTTCCCGGTGCACGCGACTGCCCCGCGTCGAGACTGGCCATAGGCCCTGTTTGGATCCATGGGTTAGAGTTAGTTTGAGCTAGTTGGGGCTCAAATAGCCCTAAAGTATCCAAGCATGAGGGTTTAAATTGGAGCAAGTTGCACCGAACCCACCAAAAAAACTATCCCACCCAAGAGGTGCTAACTGGAGATAGTTCTCATTGGGACCACTGAAAAATCACTTTTCTCTCTCCATGAAGTGCATTTATTGTCAATCTAACCCTGTCACCCAAACACCTCCTTGGCTATAGTTAGTTTAGGGTTAGTCATGAGTTAGTCTAACCTCTAGCTAAGTTAAAGTATCAAATAGGAGCAGTATAGGACATGCAAGTTGCTCAAAGCATACAGGAAAATTCGTACATGAAAGGATTTTTTCTTTTTGAAAACGGAACGTGAAAGGAATTTTTTTTAGAATGCTCTTGGCATGTCGCTAACATGTGATAGTTAACCAACCTCAATAGACGACAGAAACGCCAGCCCGCCGCACTTTGATAGAGACGAGGAGGGAGAAGCGATACAGGCTGCTGGATTACTAGAGATAGGTGTCGCACGGAAGCCAAGAAATATGGTGATAGCGTGGGTTAGCCATGTACTAGTATGATGTAACTACACTGGGCTGTCAGATTTCGCACTCTTCCATCCATCGTGAAGATGATTGGTTAATTTTATATCGCTGAATAATATTAAATATTATGAGTGCGAGACGCCCACCACGAGGTTCCTTGCTCCTTCTCGGTCGTCCGAATATATTGTTCTTCCACTCTATTTTTTTACGTGAGCTTTGTTCATCCTTTTGCCAACACGCGAGACATCTAGCATCAAGGTGCACGTGTTATGCAACGATCGCTCCATCTATATGAAGAAAACATGGACTGAACTACGAGACGGACATGTACCTGTGGAGTGGACGACGAACCTGAGTAATGTAGCGCAGAAGTGAAGTAGAAAGGCACAAATGGTATGAACATGCGTGGCATACAGGGTGTGTTCGTTATGCTCGCCTCAAAGATAGTTGTTCCGCCTTCATGCATGCTCAACTCAACACCCCTCTTCATGCATGCTCTCTTCACGCATGCTTCTAGTGTATTTGTGCTAAACTAGTGTGGACTCGTGCACCCTCCATACACTCTACCAAACACCCAAAAGTAGGTGTAGAAGGGAAATCTTGGGCGGCATTTGTCTCTTACTACGTGCAATGCATGGTGATGTTATGGAGTACCACTAAATGTTGTACGTGCAATGCACGGTGATGTTATGGAGTACGTGCCTAAGTACTCTACTACTACTATATTAGTTGGAGGCACATATTAACTTTTATATTTGTTTATGTGTATGCCCCGAGACCTTCCAACTAGACGGTCTTTCTCTCCGTGTCGCACTTTGTATCGCTCATACCACTAAGTACTACTACGCAGTGGTCTCCACCCGTAAGTGGAAGAAGTGGAGACGCCTACCACGCTGTTTTTTTACGCTGGGCTCTACCACGTTGTTCATGTCCCACTCCTTTCACGACGTGTGGGACATCCAAAGACGTCGCCGTGTTTGGCACCCTTCATCGTAAGAGTTGAAACGCTAGCATTCATCGAAATAAAAATAATTATAAATCGGCAGTGATACTATTTTTTTGCGAACCAATCAGTAGTGATACTATACCACGTGGTTTCCTTGCTCCTCGATATCGGAAAGAATACTCCGTCGCCAACATGTGGGACGCCGACCATCCTGGTCCACTTGCCATGCACGCAGTAACTCCAAGGAGAGTCACCTAGGTCGTCACACCTTGATAACAATGACTAATGAGCCGTCAAATCACAGACCCACTTCCCACTTTGAAGTTTCTCGGACGAAGGAACCATCATGACTTCGTTGAATTCCGCTTCTTGAAGAAAACTACTATACCAGCAAGATCGCTAGCTACAGATTTACTCCAACAGAGGCCTCCTTTCGCTCATAGGATAGGAATATGAAAATCATAGGAAGTGAGATGACATGCATCTCAATTCCTATAGAGAAAGAGATGCCATTTGATGCATAGGATAGGAATGTTTCCATTTAGTCTAGGCTAATGTACTGGTAATTTGCTCTAAAAACTACAAGAGTAACTAGTACTAGTATCGGTACATGCTGCACTCGCATACGCACACACACACTAACTACTAGTACTACTACTTCTCACATGTTGGCCGACGCCGTCGCTCTCCTTCCCGGATTTGTCGGCGACACCCCACCGTGCTTGGATCTCCACTGACCTCTCCAAGCAGCAGCGTAAGGCCCTTTTCTTTCTTGCGGCGGCGGCCTCTTTTCTTGAGTGCTTTCGACTTTTCCGCCCTCTCAGGCGGCTTTGGCCGCTTCTTGCTCTACCGCCATTCGCCTTGGCATCTTCAAATTCTCCCACATAGTTGTGAGGTCGCGAGCGGCGATGAACTCGCACGGCGGGATGCCATCGCTTCCCTACCATTTTGTGTGCGTCAGGCGGCGAGGAACTCGGCGGCAAGGGATGCCATCGCTGCCTTACCGTTAGTGTGCGGCGCGGTGGCATGAACGACGCTTGGTGAGAGCTCTGGGGTGGAGTGGCCAGACAACCGTATAGTGCATTGGTTTGTCAAGAGGTCAAGGACAGAAGACGAAGAAAATTAGGATTCCCCTTCAATCCTGGTCATTTATTACCGAGTAAAATGCATTGGCGGTCATCGAACTTGTCTTGATAGCTCACTTTGATCATTGTATACGAGATATGGTGATTATATGGTCACTGGCTCAGTGTATAGCTCTGTATTTGTATGGTTGACCTGTCAAACAGTCCGCATGCGCCTCATTAGCTCGTGTTCTTTATCTATCTATGCGGGCCTACCTGTGAATGGAGAAAGAAATACTGTAAGAACCAAAATTATGCGTGTGTGGGGAATCAAACCACGGACTCGTCGCTGCAACGCACCCTTGTCATCCAAATGAAAATGAAATACTTCGCATTAGACACTCACGCTCACGCTGTCAAAGCATGCTAATGCATGCACGTCGCCCTCTAAATCAAAGTACTGCTCATGGCGCAACACAAACGGCGAGCCCATCACCTGCGCGCCCCGGCGTTGCTTGACATTACTGTTTAGACGTTTGATGGAGGCCTACGCGAACGCCGAGCATGTATTCACCTGGCTCAACACCAACGGTCATACTCGTACCGCCTTGCTCATGTATATCGTCCATCACAACGACAATCTATAAAACAGCCTAAGCTAGAGAGGGTACTATGGTAGTATGGTACGGAGTATGTACTATCGTGAGCGACCGATCTTAGTGCCACTGCACACCGAAACCCCTGCCATCACTAGCGCGCGCTTCCCGCCTGAAATGGTCACCGTCTCTCCAGAATGTCAATGCCGCATTCACCGGACTTAACTGCAAGTGCAATTGGTGTGTCACTGACATGCGGGCCAGACGCCCATTCTGCCCACATGTCAGTAACCCAAACGCATCTGCAGTTAAGTCACTGAAGCTGCGTCCCCATTCATGCCCGACGAACCTACTCCAGCGGCATGATAGCTTTAGCGATCTGTCGCGGCTCATTGCCATTCGCCCGCTATATTAACTTGAGCCCCAGCTCCCAGCCATAGCCAAAGACCCACACTTATTCTCCTCCGGTCCCTTCCTTCTATCGGCACCACTTCAACCATGTCCTCCTGGTGCTCCGAAGCTCTCTTGGACGTACTGTCGCAGGAGCAGACGAGGGACATTGGTGGCTCCGCTCCGGGCGCGCTCCAAAGCTCTCTTCGACGTACTGTCGCAGGAGAAAACAAAGGAGATCGCCGGCTCCCCCCCGGCCGCCCTCCGCCGCCACGACCATGAAGCCGGCGTGCGTGCGCGGGCGCAGCCGGCAGCGAGAAAGAGTAGTACACGGTAGGTCGCCACCGCTCTGGTCCTAGGAATGCCACCGCTCCTCCACTCAGTCGATGCCAAGCTTCGTGGGATAAAAATCGGCGGCCGATTAGCCGCTTGATGGCGACGTGGAGGCTGAAATCTTCATAACCTTGTGCTCCTGAGGAGGAGGTTATCGAGGTGGATAAGGAGGAGGCAAAGGCAATGGCCTACTTTCTTGGGTTCATGGTCGGACATGGTGGTCGGGGCCGGCGATCGTCTAGATTAGGTTTTAGTACGGTTTGTGCAAAATATGTAATGAATTTCATCCAGTTAATAGGGAAAGTTCTCGAAATGTAATGAATTTCATCCGGTCAATTAGAAATTTGCTTTGTTTGCACGAATTTCGTCCGGTTAGTTCATATAGTTGTCGAAAGGTATGCGGGCAGCATCAGATGGCATCCATCAGTGTCCTCGAACAGATGCCGGTGTAAATTTGTGGGCCAGCGCTGGAGATGCCCTAACTATCATGCTATAATCGCTAACAGTCCTCCATTATTTGGCAGGGAACAGTTATCCCTCGATCAAAATCAGATCCGTGGTGTTTCGCACTCCTCCTCCGTAAGAGTGTAAACTCTGCTTACATAAAATGGAGCAAGTGGACGACATCAGAGCACGCCATATCACTCGAACTAGCCCGCCTAACAAGAGGGAAAGCACCGCCTCGTCATTTTGTTCTGATTTCTACCGATCGATCAAGCGCGAAAATGTTACGCTTTGCAAGTTCTAAAGGAAAAGGTGGCACACTTACGACTCAGACGCTGCCGCAACCCCGACAGTCCGCTCGCACGCCGCCACCGTGAGGGAACACGTTGTCTTGCAATTTCAGTCGATAGTCGAATCTAATCGCTCGCAAGGCGTCGGCTGAGAAGAGAGAAACGGGGAGGGAGAAGAGATCGCCACCACCGCCGCACGGACTCCAAGAAATATACGGTGATAATGTGAGGTGGGCCAGCTGGAGTTCGGATCGCTTCCGAGCCCGCCTCACCGCCTGCCCTCAAGATGCCAAATGCCACTGCATGCATAGCAAGTAGTCCCCGCTTATGTGGAGGAGAGAGAGGCATTGACAAAGTCAAGGAGTAACAAAGGAGACAATAGCTTTCATCAAAATAAACAATGAATACTGCTGCTCGCCCTCTATATCGAAAGAATACTTTCATCCGCCGAATGTGGGACGTCACCATCCTGGTCCACCGCCATGCACAAAATTATCCTGGTCTACCCCGGTCGATCGCAGGCCCAACCTTTCCCATCGAAGTTGTTCGGACGAAGGAACCATCATGACTTCATTGAATTCCACTTCTTCAAGAAAACTTACTGTACCCGCAATACTGCTACCACACGCGAAGACTGGACGGCACTGTACCACGTCATATCACTAAAACCCACTAGGCCAAACTAGACCGCCTAGGTCATCTATTTCGGAATGGAGGGAGTACGTCTCTGCACTTCTATGATTTTGTGTTGCACGTTCTCTGTACTTTTTCTACAATTTTCCTACCCTATGAACCAAATGAGGCATGAATGTATGTCGACTATTGTCTGATTGATCGCTAAGCCTACAATTTTAGGAGCTAGGGCTATTGGTCAATCGACGAGGGATAAGTATAAGCGTACCACGAGCTCATCAGCCCCAACGTTTCTCTTCGGTGAGTGTTTTGCAAGTACTATAGCGCACAGTAGCTAGCCTACTAACACCAAGAATCATCAAACAAGCCCTGCTGATATGATAAACATTTCAAAATTACATCTAAGCATGCCATATATTACATCAAAAGCTGGGGAGGATACATCTGTTTCCATAACTCGGAGAGGGTTCGCATGATTCACTATCAAACAAAAGTAGCAAGATCCGCCCACACAAGACAGTGCACTAGCCCTAAGATGGTTTGATAACACGCATCATTCGGTAATTAAACACGTGGCAATGCAAACTACCTCAAGGATTAGCGCGACCAACTATTTCTTGTCGCCGATCTCTCTGCAATGACCACAGACGGACAGCGGCATGGGAATCGATTTCGGGCGATGTCCACATGATCGATCATGACATCGGAATCGATCTTCGGGCGATGTCCACAGGATGGACAGCGCATCGAATCGATCTCCGGGCGATGCCAACAGACGGGCCACGACATCGGAATCATCAAGGACAACCACCGCACCGCACAACCCTAACATATTAGCAAGCACATTGCAAATAATCAAAAGCAAGCACATTGCAAATAATCAAAACCACAACTATGGTAATAAGCCATTATTTTTTACCTTGTGCAGCTCACCAGGGATCTCATCCTCCGGGGCCATCTTCTCGCCCTGATGGGGGCGAATATCGCTTCAACGGCGACTATCTCCTCAAACTCGGTCTTGAGCCTCACATAGGTGGCAATCAGAGTTCCTGGGGTAGGCATGGTGGGGCCCTTGCTGTTCTTCCAACTTTCTTTGAGGAGTTTGTCCGCCAACGTCCTCAACTCTTTGTCCAGTGCTTGTTTCTTGGAGTTCTTCGTCTCCATGGGTTGGCCCGCCAACATGGTCAACTCGTTGGTCGGTGCTTGCTTCCTGGAGGTCGCTGTCTCCAGTGGGTTGTCCGCCGGCAACTCTTTTCCTAGTGCTCCAGGATCCATGAATGAATTGACAAACAAAAAGCAATCGAAAGGAAACCACAATCGCAATGAAAACGATAAAAGAATAGGATGTGCGAATCGGTCGGTGCTTCACAAAAAGAAGATTATTGGAATGAAAATATAGCAGCATAACTGATTCGCCCACCTTTTCTTCGTCGTAGAGAACAAAAATGGCAGAAGTGAGTAGCCTGGAGTGAGGTTTTCTTCAAGAAAGGGAAGAAAGGGCTTGAACGAGTGTTCCAATGAAATGATGGTTGCTTCGTCCAGTCCAACTTGGAGGCCACCTTACCACTGCTGGTAAAGGTGTGGGTTTTGTGATATGACGGGTCAGGACGGCCACACCGGGGTGACAGGTGAGTCTCGATTGTAGCACCTCGCTGTGATTAGGTGGATGGCACACAGGCCCGGATGCTTTGAAATGTCCCTCATGTAGATAGAGCGGCTAGTCATATAGGAGTGCTCAATATTGTGCACGGCGACCAAGGCGGAGAGGAAAACGAGAGAACTACGTAATTAATGCATGAATTTAATTAGGGTAGTTTTGTAAAGTATGAGATATAGTACATTCCTCCAATCGCAAAATGCCTTGGTTCATGAGATTTGAGATTTGAGCCCTATAAACCGGAAGGGAGGGGGTACTGCACACGGTGTAGTCTACTCACTTGTTGAAATCTCTAGAACGGCAAATACTCCTTTCCGGTTTACAGGTCTATACTACTCCCTCCGTCTAAGTGTGTAAGTCATCTTACTTCCACCTGACAGAGATGTCGAGTTCGTGATAGACCTTGTTCTAGAAACCGTCCCAATCTCTAGAAGACCTTATAAGATGGCACCTTTAGAACTAGCCGAGCTTAAGAAACAACTCGATGAGTCCTTGCAAAAAGGTTTCATCCGTCCTAGTTCTTCCCCATGGGCTTGCCCCGTCCTCTTCGTCAAGAAGAAGGATGGAACGGATCGGATGGTTGTAGATTATCGACCTGTCAATTTGGTCACTATCAAGAACAAGTATTCGCTCCCCTGGATCAACAATCTGTATGATCAGCTCGCTGGATCCTCAGTCTTTTCCAAGATGGATTTGAGTTTGGGCTACCATCAAATCAAAATCAAGAAGGGGACATTCCTAAAACGGCCTTTGTCACTCGTTATGGCCAATACGAGTACACCGTCATGTCCTTCGGGTTAACCAATGCTCCAGCCACTTTCTCTCGATTAATGAACTCGATCTTCATGGAGTATTTGGATAAATTCGTCGTGATTTACCTCGATGATATACTCATCTACTCCAAGAATGAGGAAGAACATGCCAAACATCTAAGGTTATTATTGATGAAACTTCGAGAGCATCGCCTTTATGCCAAATTCTCTAAGTGTGAGTTCTGGTGGCCAGAAGTAACCTATCTAGGCCATGTAATCTCTGGTAAGGGCATTGCTGTCAATCCTGAGCGAGTTCAAGCCGTCCTTGACTGGACTCCACCTGAATCGGTCAAGCAAGTTCGGAGTTTCCTCGGTTTAGCGAGCTATTGCCGCCGCTTCGTCGAGAATTTCTCCAAGGTTACTAAGCCTCTAACTGAACTCCTCAAGAAAGATAAAAAGTTCGATTGGACCCCACAGTGCGAGTTCAGCTTTCAGGAACTGAAAAGACGCCTGACATCTGCTCCCGTACTTGTTCCACCAGATTTTTCTAAGTACTTTATTATCTATTGCGACGCCTCGCGACAAGGACTAGGTTGCATACTCATGCAAGATCGTCATGTGATTGCCTACGCTTCTCGACAGTTGCGTCCACATGAGGATAACTATCCCACACACGATCTAGAGCTTGCAACAGTGATCCATGCACTCAAAACTTGGCGACATTACCTTCTTGGTAATCGTTGCAAAATTTACACTGATCAGCAAAGTCTGAAATACATCTTCACCCTACCGGATTTGAATCTTAGGCAAAGACGTTGGGTCGAGTTGATTACGGATTACGACTTAGGAATATCTTACACCCCAGGCAAAGCCAATGTCATGGCCGATGCACTAAGTCGTAAATCTTATTGTAACAATCTGATGTTACAACAAGGCCAACCGTTTCTCCACGAGGAATTTCGTAAGCTTAACCTTCACCTTGTTCCCTCGAGGATTCCTTTCCACCCTGGTGGCGAAACCTACCCTTACGGATCAGATCATCAAGGCACAGAAGGTAGATCCGGGAATCTCCCGTATCAAGAGAAACATCAAGAAAGGAGTCGCAGATTGTTTCTCCATTGATGAACAAGGTGTCGTGTACTTTGGAGACCATCTAGTGGTTCCCAAGGTACGCAACCTGAGGCGATTGATCCTTAAGGAAGCTCATGAATCTCCTCTCACCATTCATCCCGGTAGTACTAAAATGTATCAAGACCTACGCCAGAAGTTTTGGTGGACTAGGATGAAGAGAGAAATCGCTCAATACATTGCTAATTGCGACGTCTGTCGTCGAGTTAAAGCAGAGCATCAACGGCCTGCTGGCACCCTTCAACCTTTGGCAATTCCTGAATGGAAATGGGATAAAATCGGTATGGATTTCATTACCGGGTTTTCCCAGGACCAAGAGAGGGAATAACACTATCTTCGTTGTTGTCGATCATCTTTCCAAAGTATCCCACTTCCTACCCGTTCGTGAGAGTATAACCGCTAGCCAGCTAGCTGATTTGTACATCTCCCGAATAGTGTCCCTTCATGGTGTTCCATTGGAGATTAACTCATATCGTGGAAGTCTCTTCACCTCTCGATTTTGGGAAAGTTTCCAAAATGCTATGGGAACTCGTCTCTCCTTTAGCACCGCCTTCCATCCCCAATCAAGTGGTCAAGTAGAACGAGTCAATAAAATTCTGGAGGATATGCTTCGAGCTTCTGTCATCTCCTTCGGCATGAATTGGGAGAAATGCCTTCCATTCGCCGAGTTCGCTTATCAAGCTAGCTTGGGAAAAGCCCCTTTCGAAGTTCTCTATGGACGGAAATGTTGAACGCCTCTTAACTGGTCAGAAACCGGGGAAAGACAACTCTTTGGGCCGGATATGATCCAGGAAGCAGAAGAGCAGGTACGCGTTATTCGTGAGAAATTGAAAACAGCCCAATCTCGTCAAAAGAGCCAATATGACCGCAAGCATAAGCCTATGGCTTATGAAGTTGGCGAGAAGGCTTACATTCGGGTTACTCCTTTGAAGGGAACCCATCGATTTCGTATCGAAGGCAAATTGGCTCCTCGTTACATTGGACCCTTTCGCATTCTTGCTAAACGAGGAGAAGTTGCCTACCAATTGGAACTACCTCTGCATCTTTCCAGAGTTCATGATGTCTTCCACGTTTCTCAACTCAGGCGTTGCTTCTCGGATCCTATCCGTGGATTGGACCACGAAACGCTTGATCTCCAAGATAACCTCACCTATCGAGAATATCCTGCTCAGTATCCTTGATCGCCGAGCGCACCACTCGACGCCAGAATATCAAGTTTCTCAAGGTTCAATGGTCAAACCATTCCGAGCAAGAAGCTACTTGGGAAAGGGAGGATCGTCTTCGACTTGAGTACCCCACCTTCTCTCCGATGGATCCAAAATCTCGGGACGAGATTCTTTTGAGTGGGGGTGAGTTGTCACATCCTAGTTAGTCCATGCATTAGAGTGTTGCATCATGTTTAACTTTCATCAGAAACTTGAATTGGGGAAGACAGAACCCCCAGAACCCCTCTGAATCCAACTAGGGTTTACTAAAAATATTTTCAATGAACCTGAATTGCCCTTCTAAAAAGTTCACCCTCTTTGTCTTGGGTTAGAACCTCTGGCAAAATAGGTGCACAATTTTCTAGGTCAACAGAAGATCATTGAATTAAATCATATGTAATTTGCATTTGGGCATTTAAATGCTAGTAAATATTTTGGATGCTCAAATAATTCTGAAAATAAGTGTGGGCTGTTGGAGATGTTCTAAACAGAGCCTCTGATTATTTCCAGGATTTTTAGAAGTGTCTAACTATTTTTAATAAGTCTACAAACTTACAGAATAATAGAAAAAGGAAAACAGAAAGCAAAAGGCTTACCTGGCAAGCCCACCTGCCGGCCCAACCCAGCCACCGCTCCAGCGAGCTGCTTGGCTTGGCCAGGCAGGCAGCCAGGTGCTCGACGGCGGCACCCGAGCACGCCACGCAGCTGCTCGCCGCCCAGCCTCCTCCCCGCACCGTCCGGCCGCCCCGGTTCGGTCGGCCACTCCTCCCCCGAGCTCGCAGACACTCTTTCTGCTCCTCAACTCCTCTCCCTCGCTCGCCCGCACCATGGCCGACGCCGTCGCGCCCGCGCCACCGTGAAAACCGTGACCTCCGTCGTCTCCGTGTTGCGCCACCGTGTCTGTTCGCTCCGCCATCGTCGACTACATCGAGCAGGCCGAGCCCCGAGCGCTCGCATGCTCTGCAACACCTTCACCGACTCCGTCTCCGTCGATCACCGCCGGAGATGCCCATCGCCGCCGCCACCGCATCACCTCGACCCGACCGCCCGACCGCTTCGCCAGATTTCGCCGTGAGGCCGGTACCTCCCATCCTCTCTGCTTGCCTTCCTGCAACGTAGCTGCCGCCTGACGGCATCACCGCGACGCGCCACCGCCGAAGCCTGTCAGCCGACGTGTCTCCGCCACCCACCGCCACGCCACCTTGTCCACTAAGTTCACCACATCCCCAAGAACCCGTAGCACCACTCCACGCACTCGTCGTGTCCCGAATCCT
>CM038682.1:711660092-711862696 GCA_021605205.1 Aegilops longissima
TTCCATAGTCCGCGCCCTTCCGCTGACCGATCGGTTGGCCGAATGGGCCAAGCTGAATCGATTATCCGGACTTGCTATGAAGCATGTCATGACTCATTTGTGGTCGGGCGGACCTCACCAAGAGTTATTTTGGTTTAGTGCAGCAGCCTTGCGCGGCACCGCCAGACGACGCAATGAAGCGGTCGACGTGTATTGAGGAGCGCTGGATGGCTCGCCCGTGTCAAGACATACCGGGCAGAGATGAAGGCCACCGACGTTGCATCCCAAGATTCGGACAGAAGCCGAGTACCGCCGAGCACTACTTTGAGGAAGTCCTGCAGGCGCTTGCTTAATAGAGACGCAGTGCTCAAGGATATTATGTTTAAATGACATGTATGATTTGTGAAAACAATGTTTCAATAGAATATAAGAGCTTTTTATACTTGTGCGTTCAAGTAGTAAACTACTCCCTGTGCGGCCATTTATGTATATGTATATATAACCTGAAAGATTGCAGTCCTTGGCTTCAGCCCCCACGCACATAGTGCGGGGGTGTTTACAAAGAAGGCACTTTTTCACACTTAATCCAACGTCTTGGTCCTATTAAGGAGGTGGTAACGTAGCAAACTAGGAAACCGGACTATAATGCTTTATCACTTTCACTTAGCCATAGGAGTTCGAGGGTGGGGCTACTATATAGCCCCTGGGGGCACCGCACTCTCCCGGACTGGTGCGATGTGCTCGACCGAAACCGGTCCTTCGTTAATGCAGAGGAATTCTAAACATTCCGTGAGTCATCGAGTGGTTGACCAGTCTCACGCTATATCATGACACCAGGCCGCTTTCATCGAGGTGCTCGCCGTCAACCGGGCACAATCGCAGTAGTTCTCCTGGTGCCGCGTTAGCCGATAGAACGGAACGTAAGGCAGCAAAACACGGAGCCGGGCAAACCCAACATTTGACCAAAGACATGATTCGAGCTGATGCATATAAGGCCTAATCTCGAGACGCCGAACACTCCCTAAGGTATTCGGTCTTTATAAAACGGGCAGAATAATGCCCTAAGCCCCTCGTGTCCGTGTACGCGCAAAAATTCTGGTGCGGCCAATGCCAAAACGCCAGCCTCCTCCTCGGTTATAGTAAGAACCCGGGGATGTATATCAACAAGAGACAGTAAAAAGGTTTACGCAGGGTCTTAATCTGAAAAGAATCTCTGCAACGGGTCCCTACTGCACGCTCTCAAGCCGTGTCTCCGCTTGTGTCGTATCCTCGACGGGTGTAGCACGTTGTTCATCTCGTAAAAGAGAGGAACTTAGTTTAAAAGAAAAGGATCGTGCAAAGATGTACTTTATATTAAATAAACAGAGTACGATTCAAGAAGTGAATAAAATTGAGCTTTATTGTCTCTTGTTGTACATGCATGCAGCCCCTTGTATGGGGGTATGCCGTTATAGGCGCTGGACTCGCCTAGCCATGTCCGGGTTTGAATGACCTATTCAGGTTCTTTGACTAGCGGAGCCGGATAGGTGTGGGGCTGTCAAGGCAGTCTCACGTTCTTCCGTGCTCGAGTAACACTTAGTACTCCTTTAATGAGATGATGCCGCGTGGACCGGCATTTTAAGTGTTAGAGATGCATAATGCGGTATTGCGTTAAGTATGGCGAAAGCTTCACGTCCCCAATAGTGCTTGATGGCTACTTTTAAATGGGGACATGGAAGACTAACTTTCGCGACGGAAGTTGTCGGATGAACCGAACACAACTTCTAGCAGTAGGGAGCCCGTATAATGGGCATATGGGCCTGGCATTACCCCTTTAAAGGAGGTGTTGCTATGGCTAATTTTGGTTGGTCTATCCCCATCCTGCATGGATTGTGTCCTCGATATATCAGGTTTATGTCATTGCCGCCATCCATGAGGACTTGTGTAAATTGGAAATCCTCGATTATAGGATCCAATATCAAGGCAGTCCATCCTGCTCCGGATAGTTTCGGAGTAGTCCTGATGATCGAAGGTGATTGGTTTTGACAACCAGTGTTGGTACTCCGCTAGGGTAGTAAAGCGCGCGCTCTTAATGGGCGCCGCCTGCTTTTTTTTCCTTTTATCACGTGAAGTGAGTTTACTGTTTTGACTTCTTGTGGGAAATTCTTTTGTTTTCCTGGCTCTCCTGGTGGTGCTCGCCATGATCTTCACTTGGTGTGTCGAGCCCCTTGTGTTCGGGCGTTGAGTCTGCCGGACTATTTGAAGACCCAACAATTTCGTGGGTATGGTTTGCGTGCCTCCCGAGTACAAAGTGGATTTGACATATCTTGTCCAAGATTTTGTTTAAGTTGATAGCTTATCGCTATTGTCCTTAAGGAGCAGTTTTTTATTGTTCTCCCGTGAGCTTTTGAATCCGGCGTTGATCGCGCGCTCTTTGGACCGCTTACTTTAATCCGCGCTGGTCCTTGTTGCCGCGTGGTTACCTGCTTCCATCCCTGACTTCGATGTACTTGGGTCATTGGTGCTGCATCTTGCTAGCCAGCTATCCTCTCCGCATAAAAGCGGGTCATGAGGCTTGTTAATGCGGACATTGTTCTTGGCTTTTCTTGGCCGAGGTGTCAGCGAGCCATTCGTCTCGGACGTTGTGTTTGAAGGCTGCTAAGGCTTCGGCGTCCGGACAGTCGACTATTTGGTTCTCTTTAGTAAGGAACTTGTTCCAGAATTTCCGGGCTAACTCTCCGGGCTGTTGAGTTATGTGACTTAGATCGTCTGCATCCGGAGGACGGACATAAGTCCCTTGAAAATTTGCTCGAAAAGCATCCTCGAGCTCTTCCCAACTTCCAATGGTATTTTCTGGGAGGCCTTTGAGCCAATGTCGGGCTGGCCCTTTGAGCTTGAGGGGTAAGTATTTTATGGCGTGGAGATCATCTCCTCTAGCCATATGTATGTGGAGGATATAGTCCTCAATCCGCACTCGTGGTCTGTTGTTCCGTCGTATGCCTCTATGTTTACGGGTTTGAATCCGCTGGAAATTCATGATCCAAAGACCTCATCGGTGAAACATAGGGGATGTGTGGCGCCCAGTATTTGGGTGTGCCGTGATGTTCGGATATTTGGCGTGTTGCATTGCTTTGAAGAGCTTGCTTTCTCGGCCCATAGACGGACCTAATCGGGCCATCCTTTTGATGTGAATCCTTATGCGGATCGCAGATCGGCTTGTGCGCGCCATTTGCCTCTCTTTTGCCGTGGGTCGCCCATACGACCGGTGGCCTTCTTGTTTTTCGATCAGGGGCTCTATGGCCTCCTCATCAAATTCGGGCAGTAGCTATCTCTTCGGTAGCTCTTTGTTCGGCGATCGTCGCCAGATTTGTCTGTGGTGTTGAATACTTTGTTCCATCTGATTCGAGTGCATCTTCCGCTGTTCGAGCTTCCGCTTTTTTTCAGGCTACGCCAGCGATGGCTTACGAGCCTTTTGTGGAGGTTATTCTGTTCCAACAATTTGTCCAGCGTGAGATCGTCCTCGACTGTTATCTTCACCGGGATGGGTTGTTTATCCAAGTTGTCTTGTTCGACGATTGCTCGATAGCATGTTCGTCATCCACCGGTTCGCCCTACTCTATGGCTGGGTCTTTGTTGAGGCGGACTTGGTTCGCGCTTACGCTGCCGCTTTGACTGCTTTTCGAGGGATTTATCCTTCGAAGGCCCCGTTGTTCCTCGCTTTCATTTCCTTTAGGTGTATCCACCATGTATACATCGTGGGATGAGGTGGTTGTCCAGCATCCTATAGGCGTTGGTTCGTGGTTGTCTCCGACATCGTCGTCCATACCGTCGATGTCTTCGGAGTCGAAATCGAGCATGTCGTGTAAGCTTTCGATAGTGGCTACGAAGTGGGTGGTGGGTGGGCGTTGAATTTCTTCGTCGTCTGCGTCCCAACCTTCCCCGACCGTAGTCCGCCAGGCTCTCCGGATAAAGAGAGAGACTTTAGTGAATTCAGGATGTCGCCAAAGGGTGAGTGCTGAAAGATGTCCGCGGCAGTGAACTCCATGACCGGCGCCCAATCGGATTTGATTGGTAGGGGCGCGGAGGGTTCAGAGTCCGGAGAGGAGTCCGGCTCCCTGGAGTCAAGGTCTTTGCAAAGGACAGGGATGGAATTTGGCTCGATCGTCGTGGGGATCGTAGCCCCCGAGGCGGTGTCCAGCCACTTTTCCTCGATCGGGGAATCCGGCTCCGGATTAAGGCTCGGAGCGGGTATTGGTGCGGCCTCCAGGACACTGTTCGGCGGCAGAGCTAGATCGTGCCCATCGAGACAGTGCGGTGCGCTTGGCTGTGGCTCGAATCCATCGAAGATCAAGTCTCCGCGGATATCGGCCGTGTAGTTTAAGCTTCCAAATCTGACCTGATGGCCAGGGGCGTAGCTTTCGATCTGCTCCAGATGGCCAAGCGAATTAGCCATCGGGCCTATAGGTGAGGACACAGAGGAACTCTCAATGAAAGCACCAATGTCGGTGTCAAAACCAGCGGATCTCCGGTAGGGGGTCCCGAACTGTGCGTCTAGGAGGATGGTAACAGGAGACAAGGGACACGATGTTTTTACCCAAGTTCGGGCCCTCTCGATGGAGGTAATACCCTACACCTGCTTGATTAATATTGATGATATGGGTAGTACAAGAGTAGATCTACCACGAGATCATAGAGGCTAAACCCTAGAAGCTAGCCTATGGTATGATTGTTGTTCGTCCTACGGACTAAAATCCTCCGGTTTATATAGACACCGGATAGGTTAGGGTTACACAGAGTCGGTTACAATGGTAGGAGATCTACATATCCGTACCGCCAAGCTTGCCTTCCACGCCAAGGAAAGTCCTATCCGGACACGGGACGAAGTCTTCAATCTTGTATCTTCATAGTCTTGGAGTCCGGCTGAGATGACAGTTCGGCTATCCGGACACCCCCTAGTCCAGGACTCCCTCACCTACCCTTATGGATCAGATCATCAAGGCACAGAAGGTAGACCCGAGAATCTCCCGTATCAAGAGAAACATCAAGAAAGGAGTCGCAGATTGTTTCTCCATTGATGAACAAGGTGTCGTGTTCTTTGGAGACCGTCTAGTGGTTCCCAAGGTACGCAACCTGAGTCGATTGATCCTTAAGGAAGCTCATGAATCTCCTCTCACCATTCATCCCGGTAGTACTAGAATGTATCAAGACCTGCGCCAGAGGTTTTGGTGGACTAGGATGAAGAGAGAAATCGCTCAATACATTGCTAATTGCGACGTCTGTCGTCGAGTTAAAGCAGAGCATCAACGGCCTGCTGGCACCCTTCAACCTTTGGCAATTCCTGAATGGAAATGGGATAAAATCGGTATGGATTTCATTACCGGGTTTTCCCAGGACCAAGAGAGGGAATAACGCTATCTTCATTGTTGTCGATCGTCTTTCCAAAGTAGCCCACTTCCTACCCGTTCGTGAGAGTATAACCGCTAGCCAGCTAGCTGATTTGTACATCTCCCGAATAGTGTCCCTTCATGGTGTTCCATTGGAGATTAACTCAGACCGTGGAAGTCTCTTCACCTCTCGATTTTGGGAAAGTTTCCAAAATGCTATGGGAACTCGTCTCTCCTTTAGCACCGCCTTCCATCCCCAATCAAGTGATCAAGTAGAACGGGTCAATCAAATTCTGGAGGATATGCTTCGAGCTTCTGTCATCTCCTTCGGCATGAATTGGGAGAAATGCCTTCCACTCGCCGAGTTCGCTTATAACAATAGTTATCAAGCTAGCTTGGGAAAAGCCCCTTTCGAAGTTCTCTATGGACGGAAATGTTGAACGCCTCTTAACTGGTCAGAAACCGGGGAAAGACAACTCTTTGGGCCGGATATGATCCAGGAAGCAGAAGAGCAGGTTCGCGTTATTCGTTAGAAATTGAAAACAGCCCAATCTCGTCAAAAGAGCCAATATGACCGCAAGCATAAGCCTATGGCTTATGAAGTTGGCGAGAAAGCTTACCTTCGGGTTACTCCTTTGGAGGGAACCCATCGATTCGGTATCAAAGGAAAATTGGCTCCTCGTTACATTGGACCCTTTCGCATTCTTGCTAAACGAGGAGAAGTTGCCTACCAATTGGAACTACCTCCGCATCTTTCCAGAGTTCATGATGTCTTCCACGTTTCTCAACTCAGGCGTTGCTTCTAGGATCCTATCCGTGGATTGGACCACGAAACGCTTGATCTCCAAGATAGCCTCACCTATCGAGAATATCCCTTTCGTATCCTTGATCAAGCCGAGCGTACCACTCGACACCAGAATATCAAGTTTCTCAAGGTTCAATGGTCAAACCATTCCGAGCAAGAAGCTACTTGGGAAAGGGAGGATCGTCTTCGACTTGAGTACCCCACCTTCTCTCCGACGGATCCAAAATCTCGGGACGAGATTCTTTTGAGTGGGGGTGAGCTGTCATATCCTAGTTAGTCCATGCATTAGAGTGTTGCATCATGTTTACCTTCCATCAGAAACTTGAATTGGGGAAGACAGAACCCCCAAAGCCCCTCTGAATCCAACTAGGGTTTACTAAAAATATTTTCAATGAACCTGAATTGCCCTTCTAAAAAGTTCACCCTCGTTGTCTTGGGTTAGAACCTCTGGCAAAATAGGTGCACAATTTTCTAGGTCAACAGAAGGTCATTGAATTAAATCATATGTAATTTGCATTTGGGAATTCAAATGCTAGTAAATATTTTGGATGCTCAAATAATTCTGAAAATAAGTGTGGGCTGTTGGAGATGTTCTAAATAGAGCCTCTAATTATTTCCAGGATTTTTAGAAGTGTCTAACTATTTTTAATAAGTCTACAAACTTACAGAATAATAGAAAAAGGAAAACAGAAAGCAAAAGGCTTACCTGGCGCTCACCTGGCAAGCCCACCTGCCGGCCCAGCCCAGCCACCGCTCCAGCGAGCTGCTTGGCTTGGCCAGGCAGGCAGCCAGGTGCTCGACAGCGGCACCCGAGCACGCCATGCAGCTGCTCGCCGCCCTGCCTCCTCCCCGCACCATCCTGCCGCCCCGGTTCGGTCGGCCACTCCTCCCCCGAGCTCGCAGACACTCTTTCTCCTCCCCAACTCCTCTCCCTCGCTCGCCCGCACCATGGCCGACGCCGTCGCGCCCGCGCCACCGTGAAACCCGTGACCTCCGTCGTCTCCGTGCTGCGCCACCGTGTCCGTTCGCTCCACCATCGTCGACTACATCGAGCAGGCCGAGCCCCGAGCGCTCGCACGCTCTGCAACACCTTCACCGACTCCGTCTCCGTAGATCACCGCCGGAAATCCCCATCGTCGTCGCCACCGCATCACCTCATCCCCGACCTCGCCGACTGCTTCGCCATACTCGTCGTGAGCCCAGCTACCTCCCCATCCTCTCTGTTTGCCTTCCCGTGCACCGTAGCTGCCGCATGAAGCATCACCGCACGCGCCACCGCCAAGCTCGTCGTTGACGTGTCTCCGGCCACCCACTAGCCACGCCACCTTGTCCACTAACTTCACCACATCCCCAGGAACCCGTAGCACCACTCCACGCACCTCGCGGTGTCCCGAAGCCTCGGGTTCACTTTCACCCGACTCTGGCGATCACCTAGCTCGTCGCCGGCGACGTTTCCGGCCAGCCCGAGCTCAACCACCGCCACCAAACGCCGCGGCTTGTCCCCGGCTACCCGTAGATGGTCTCCGCCGTCCTTTTGGTCGCCGAAACGCACAAACACACTCTCGCCGCCGCGTCTGGCTTCACCGGCGGCTAAACGTCGGCGGGTTTGACCCCGTTGTTGGAGTTGACTAAGGGGGGCCCTTCTCCTAATTAACCCAGTTTAGTTTAAGTAATATTAGTTAGTTTAATTAACTACTGACATGCGGGACCCACTGGTCAGGTTGACCTGGACGCCCCGTTGACCACCGACGTCACCCTGACGCACTGCTGACGCAATAACTAATTTCTGGATTTATTTGTATTCAGGAAATTCCAGAAATTGTTGCAAACTTCAAAAATTCATAGAAACTAATCTGTAACTCCAAATGCAAAGTTCTATATATGAATTTTGATCAGAAAAATTCAATCTATCCATTGGTAATGGTTTCATGCATGACAGAACAAGCTAGCCTTGCTGTTTAAGCAGAATAAGATAATGCACTAAATATGGCTATGTTAAATGAGCTAACATTTGAATCTTTGATTCAAATGAGTTCATTCCTTTCTGTTCTAGCTTGCATTAAGCCAACACACATTCATATTGCCATGTCATAGCATGCATCATATTGTTGCATATCGTCATGTGTTGATTATGTTCGGTGTGTCTTTCGTGGTAGGTTTTGTCTCCGAGGATAACCCCGATTATCCATCTGAAGGGCAGTACCCTACTACCACTACATCAGGCAAGCAACCCATTAATCATTCCGATACAAACCCATGATCTCGCTTCTGCTCTTATTTAATGCATTAAGACAACGCGATTCAAACTGTTGTGTGTTGCGGTAGTTGAACCCACTTCCTTTGCATGACCTATCATTGCCACAGTAACTAGATGAAACCCACTAGTATGTGTAGGAGTTTATTGAGCCATGTTTGTGTTTCCTACCATGTTATGCTTGCTATGCTTAGAGTTGTGTCAGGTCTGGCTCATCGGGATGATGAACTAGAGTGAAAGGTTGTGTTGGTAACGAGAGTGAAGTGTTGAACACGATTTGGTAAAGGTATCGATGAGAGGCCATGTAGGAGTACATGGTGGGTTGTTTCATTGAAGGCGTCCCTAAGAACTGAGATCTGTGTGTGTGATTTAAGACTTAGCTACTACCACGCATTGGGCCCGAAACCAATGGACCCTCTCGACTTATTAACCACTCTTGTCCTCTGTCCGGGAGTTGCAAAGTAGTTTCTTATGTTTGTAGCATGCTGGGGGCCGCACGCAGGGCTGACCTTAGGGGTGGGCTGTGTTGCGGTAGGCACGTGGCACGGTGTACCGATTCGCCTGTTTGGTGTCTCGGGAACCCTGCACACATCGTTCGGGGCTGTTAGTGGAAACCTCGGCCGGACTCCCTGCGGATGGAACCCGAATAGGCGATAAACCTGGACTAGGGACTCGTGTGTTTAGTCAGGTCGTGGCCAACACCCTCGCTGGACTTCCGCTTGAAGGTTGTCGAGTACATGTCGTGTAGCGGCGATTGGTGGTGAGAGCGTGTGTGAAGAAGTACACCCCTGCAGGGTATGAAACTATTCGAATAGCCGCGTCCGCGGTAAAGGACTACTTGGTCACCTATACAGTTCATAGACAAGTAAATGGATACTACTAGAAGCCTCAAGATAAGTGTGAGTACCGCGGATGGCCCTCTCGTGGATTAACGAAAGAGGATCCACGGTGGAGTATTGTGATGGTGATTAGTGGACTCGTGTGCGACAAATGCTTTTCAAGTGGTGTCACGTAGGATAGCTTAGCCAAGAGTCAAAGCTGGCTTGCTGCAATAACTCCACTACCTTCTTGAGAATGTGCAAGTATAATAGGATTCTGTTGTAAGACTTGCTGAGTACCTCCGTACTCATGTTTGCTTAATTAATGTTTTCAGACGACAACACCGCCCCCTCCGATGGGTTCTATGTAGACCTTGACATCGACGATTGACTAGCCACCCAGGTGGTGACCCAAGGCTTGTGAAGGGCCACTGTAGATAGAAGGGCTTCATCAAGCCTTCTTTCTTTTTAGTGTCTGTACACAGACTAGTTTGCTTCCGCATGTGCTTGTATGTTTGTATGACTTCAGTGTCTGGTCATGTGACCCCTATCTGTATGAATATGTTATGTATGGCTCCTCGGAGCCTCTTAAATAAAGTACTTTGAGTTGCAGAGTTTTGTTGTGATGCCATGTTGTATGTACTCATATTGGGCATATTGTGTGTATGATTGAAATGCTTGGTATGAGTGGGATCCGACAATCTAGTTGTTTATCCTTGGCAGCCTCTCATATGGGGAAATGTAGTCTAGTGCTTCCTGAGCGATAGTAGTCCGCTACAGCCCGGTTCACCGGAGTCCTGCTAGCCCAGCACTACTGCTCTGGACACTTGACTGGCCGGCATGTGTTTCACTTCGTTCCTGTGTCTGTCCCTTCCGGGGAAATGTCACGCGGTGACATCCGGAGTCCTGCCTAGCCTGCTACAGCCCGGTTCACCGGAGTCCTGTTAGCCCAGTGCTACAGCCCGGATTCATACGTTGATGACCGACATGCTCGATGTGATTCATGTATGCCTGTCCCCTAGCGCCGCTTTGGGTTCACGACTAGCCATGTCGGCCCGGGTTCTCTGTCATGTGGATGCTAGCGACACTATCATATACGTGAGCCAAAAGGCTCAAACGGTCCCGGGCCATGGTAAGGCGACACCCGTGGGAATACCGTGCGTGAGGCCGCAAAGTGATATGAAGTGTTACCGGCTAGGTCAATGTGACTTGAAATCGGGGTCCTGACACGAGGGAGGAGACCCACTGCCGGCCGCACCATTATCTCTGGCCGAGCGCCGACGCAGGAGGTCCTCCGATCCCTTCGTCGTTGCCTGTGGGCGGATCCGGCCTCCCGCCGCCCACCTATCCACATCCCGACGACCTTCAGGTATATCTTCGTTCGAAACCGCCTTAGCTCTACTTCCCCAGCTTGCTACGTTGCTGCATGTGCATCATTTTCTACCTCTCAGCCCCTCTCGATCGGATGGTCCAATGTCACACATTTTTTTATTCTATTGTTAGAGGTAAAGCTACTTCCTGGAGTCGAATCTTGTACTTGGTTCAAACAAGAAATAAAGTGGGGTTGGGGGAATTTAGTATGTACATCGGACTTGGTACAAACAGGAAGGAAAGGGTGAAAGTAGTACAGACTGGTCATCCAACCGGTCTCTTGGTTGAAAAGGGAAATATAGGGGTAACGCTGTACACAGTGGTATGACCAGGACTAGATTTGCTATCCACACATAGGAGTAGGTGGCTAGAGTGAACAAAAATGGGACCAACCCAGATATGTTTCTTGGATGTTTGTTTCTCGGGCAACAAACTATGAATCACCACTTTATGCCCCTGTTTACGTACATGGTGCCGGACTGTTGGTGCACCCACTGTCCCAGCTGTTCTTAATCTAATGTCCTGGTAAAATGAAGCCATGCCACTGTTATAGGCCATGACAAGTTTAGCCAAATGTTTTTCCTATAATTGTTTGAGACTCGACTGTTTCCTCTGTGCCTTTTTGTGCAAACAGGATATCCAATTCACACAGTTCTTTGTTGTGACCTTTTGGTGCATCTGCAAAAGCTCTTCTTAAAAGAAGTGACTTTTGTGTTGTTTAACTGGAATGTCGAATGGAACAGTTGGTTCATTTTGGTGGGACTGCACAAAGGGAGATCTGTGTTCCAATCCTCATCATCCATATTAGGCCCATAACCTTCCTATAGGTAAGAATGATATTTAATGCATGTGTTCATCTCTATTTTCCGACTGCCATGAGAAAATAATGCTGTTTTTACTAGTACACTTGTACTCCCTCACTGACAAAACCAATTCTGAATTAGAAGGCCAATCATGTACTTGGTTTCACCAACTGGTGAGGAGAAAGAGAAACAGAGCATGAAGAGGAAGAAGAAGAAGAATAAACAGTGCCAAGGCGATCTTCCTGAAGCCAGAGGCCTCAGTCGAGGCCATTCAAGGGCTCCGACAACGACTACCTTACATGTGAGACGATCCTCCAGGGAGCCCTTCCACTTCTGCTGTCTCGCTTAATTAATTAGGAGTACTTAAGTACCACTAATTTATTACTGCCTAATTTTCTTGTTGGAGTTAAACAAATCTTTAGTAGGACCCTATGCTGAATCATGTACGTGTGTATGTTTGTCTATGGAGGTGAATCATGTGGTGGAGCAGGGAGGGAATATTATTAGTGTCATGACATAATAGTGCTATTGTTTTGCATGTCAATTTATTGCCATTGGTTCAATGAGGCAATGTTTAGCGTATTGTCCATCATGAATTTGATGCTACTGTTTGAGTAATATGCTAATGTCTTCCTATCCTTTCTCACTAAGCTAATGAAGGTTTCACCTTGTTCCTACTTGTGCAAACAGAGATCATGTTGTGTCAATCATACATTTTAGTGGAACTACAAAATACAATACAATGAACTGTATCCCAGCCAGTGCCTTAACTCTGCTGGAAGTTCTTGATAATTTTTCGATATAATCCCAGCACTGGTAAACAAGAGTGATTTCAACCATACATTTGAAGTGCACAAAAATATATACTATTGTGTGATTCCAGTGAGTGCTTTATCATCTCTAATGGGACTACATGAATAAGCTTTTTTTCTCAGGTTGGTACGGGCCTAAGGCCTTCATCCATATTACTTTGTTGTCATCTCTAATTGTATCCTGCTACTGTCATGAGAAACTCCTTTATCTTTGCACGTTAAAGTTTTGCAACCTATGATAAATGGCAATGCTTTGAGTGTTGAGTTGAGCTAATTGGAACTGATTAAATAAACTAATACCTCTCATTAAGCAATACTACTATGTTGCTAACTTTACCCATTAAGATAATGAGGGTGCTTCTATTTGTTAGTGTATGTTTCATCAACTAGTCCCACTATTACAGTAACCTCACTCTCTCAATATATGTGTCAACAGGGATGCTCAATTTTGGTGGAACTGCACAAAAACTTTGTGTGCTTCATTGCCTCGACAGCTTCCGTCCTTTCCTGTCAATCGCTAATCTCCGCTTGCTTTCTTCCTTTGCTGTCAGTCGCTTGCCTTATCTCGGCTTCCAATCAAAGGAAATAGTAATTGATATGCTACCTCACAAAGGTTGGTACTGGTCTTTATCCTGATTATTGTGCCTGTCATATGTATTGGTAATTTGGTATTGTGCTACTGTTTGCCGATTTCATAAAGGAGTAATTTGGAGCCTGAACTCGCAGGCAAATCATTACATCGGGTGATTTCGGTAGAACTGCACAAAATGATCAGATGGACAGGTACTTATGCTGATGCTATGTACTCCAAAGTTCACTCAGACAACCAGATCGACTATGGAAGCAGAACTCACAGCATTAGACACATCATGTGTCGAAGCAGAATGGCTTCAAGAGCTTTTGATAGATTTGCCGGTGGTTGATAAACCAGTGCCAACTGTCCTTATGAACTGTGACAATCAAACAGTGATTGCCAAGGCTAAGAGTTCAAAGGACAACATGAAATCCACAAAGCACATAAGAAGAAGATTGAAATCTGTCAGAAAATCAAGAAACTCCGAAGTAATAGCGTTGGATTATATCCAGACGGCTAAGAATCAGCGAACCCTTTTACGAAAGGGCTATCACAGACGATGTTGACAAGAAGTGCCTATATTCATTCGAGTATCAACCGCGTCAACCAATTGTCAAACTCAAGTATTAGGAGAGTGAACGCCAAAAGTATTGCTTGGTGCATAGCCCGTAAAAAACGCAGTCCAGTCT
The DNA here is from genome assembly GCA_021605205.1 of Aegilops longissima. Taxonomy (NCBI): domain Eukaryota; kingdom Viridiplantae; phylum Streptophyta; class Magnoliopsida; order Poales; family Poaceae; genus Aegilops; species Aegilops longissima. Next base: position 711,673,561 of record CM038682.1, read on the forward strand.
TTGGTCCCAACTTGTGCCTTTTGGTTATCGGCACATATGGTAGCGAACTATATGGCATGGAGTCTAAAGATTCCGACAGGTTGGTTGACGCGTATATTCATCGGCACTTAATCAGATCGCACGCCAAGGATGCTCCATTTCAGTTGAACTGCACAAAAATTTGGGTGGTTCATTTTCTCAACCGCCTCTTTCTCGTCTGCGCAATGTAGAATTTTGGCGAGATCAGGGACCAAGATGAGCCAAGAACTAGTTGGATGAATGTAGTGGCCAAGTTGCTCAAACCTCCCTTGGCACGAGGCCACTATTTGATGATAAACCTACAAGCAAAGTTCAGATTGTCTGTGCTAGCTCTTATGTACTCAAAAGTTTACTCGTACAAGAACTAATTTTAGCAAGAAGTACCTCCGATTGAACACCATTTACCAGTGTGTACCCTAGGTAATTAAAGTTCGTCCATGGATCATATTGGTTGTGATCTCAATCATTTGGATACATAAACATACTGAACATGTGTATATCTGAATCTTTTTGTGAATTATGTATGAATATTATCGTGTGATCTATTAATCATTTGGATGCATAGATATGCTGAGCTTGTGTATATATGAATGTTTTGAGTTGTCGATAGTGAATGTTGGCTATGAATATGAACGTGTCCTGTGAACCTGAGTTTGATATGAATGTTTACCTTTTATGTTGTATTTGTGTCTGAACTTGTTAGTATGCCTACTGTCGGGTATAAAACGCAGGTCTCTTATAAAAGTAATGCTGTGTCCAATTTATGTTTTCCCTTCTAACCACATTTTATATATTTATATTATTACTATTATCGTATACTTTATAGATACATATATATATACATTATAAAAACATCCCACGTGTTATTAACTTATAAAAGTAAATGTTTAACGGAAAATACTGGTTGTTTTTGACTCACGGGCAAGGAAAATCCTGGTGATTGCGTACAAAATCTTGCGAAGATTTTCAGGACCAATTTAATAATAACGCGCTCATTTTTATTTTGAGCAATAACTCGCTAATTTCTTAATTATATATATATAATGTGCCTCTCTGGTTTATTCTTTAATATTAATTGCTCCTTCTAACATAACATTATATATATAACGAGCCCACCTAAACGTGTATTTCAAGGAAGTGCAAATGGGCTGGGATTTCTTAAAAAATATAAATGGGCCTGATTGACGCGAAATTATTTGTTCACCCAGCCCAGCAAATGGACTGTACATTCTAGAAAACATGGGTTAAATATATGCCACATTTTTGCAGGCTGACATGTAGGTCGAAGCCTACTCAAGGCGTTGTCAACTTGGTCAACAAATGATTGTGTCATCCACAGCCATTGGATTTATATCCAACGGCCGGCATGCACCTTCAATCTCTCGTCTTCTTCCTCCAGCGTCGCCGGGACCGCCTGGTCCGGCCTCCGGCGGCTAGCGGCTCTGCTTAGCATGCATCGCTGCGAAGCGCTACCCCATCGCCGGCCAGGCTATCCCTCCACCCCTCGACACCTCCTGTTATTCTCCATAGACTACAGCCCCACGCCGCAACAGAACCAGTTATAACCCTTCTCCTCCTCTCTATCTATGACTCCACTGCCGCGTTTTCCCATCTCCAAATCGTTCCCGTCCGGGGCCTCGCCGTCGTCCAGCGCCTCGCTGTGTTCGGTGCGGCGTGGTCAACACACGAGTCATCGGAAGAGGACTGTACATGAAGAGCCTGACGGCTGGTATCCACGAGGTCCATGGTCGCACGCAAGGAAAGTTCCTCCTTATAAAGCTGAAAAATATGTTTCCTCCACCTGACAGCTAGGACCCACCGGCTGTATCTTCGCACGGAAGGAAGTGCCTCCTTGTTTTGCGAAAAAAATTATTCATCCATTGACACCGGGACCCGTCGACGGTGATCGACTTGTGGGCCTGCTAAGTGGACGTGTACGCACGGCTTTGTCAACTTAATCAACAAATGATTCTAGCAGCTGGACCGTTGGATGTTAATCCAACAGCCGTGCTCCTTCTTCAACCTCTATTCTTGCTCCTGTCTCCCCTGCACCGCGGCTGTGCTGCCGCGCACCCGAACCAGTGAAGTTTCCCACTCCTCTCCATCTGCGACTCCACTGCCCCGTCTTCCCCATCTCCGGTTCGTTCAAGTCTGGGTGCGCTCGGCACGGTGTGGTCAACATGGTCAACAACCGAGAGTCATCGGAAGATGACTGTACGTGAGAGGCTGATAGTGGGGACGCACCACACCCATGGACGCATGCATGCAACGGAACGCGGCGAGGTCAACGTGGTCAAGGAACGACTTCCATTGGAAGTATACTGTACGTGGAGAGTCTCAGCTGGGTCCACGGCTGCAACAAGTAAGTGCCTCCTTATTACGCGGAAAATAATGATTCCTCCAAGTGACAGCAGGGACCCACTGGACGGGCCACCGTATTTTGCGAAAAAAACGTTTGCCCCCTGACTACTGGGACCCACCTAACGGGCCACCGTATTTCGTGAAAAAACGTCCCCCGCTGTCACCGGACCCACCGAAGTGCCTCTTTATTACCCACAAAAAAATGAATACTCCCCCTGCTAGCTGGGACCCACCTTGGTGGGAGGCTGACTTGTGGGCCTACTAAGTTGACAGGGACGAAGGGCTTTGTCAACTTAGTGAATATGAACGATTCTAGCTCCAGTGACCGTACGATGTCCATCCAACGGCCGTAGTGTTTCTTCAACCTCTGGTCTTCTTGCTCCAGCCGCCCAAACCAGCGTCGGTCGTGCCTCATGCTCCTGCCTCCCGTGGCCGGCTGTGCTGCCGCGGAGGCCTTACCGCCACCTACTATTCCCACCGCTGGCCAGGCCCTGCGGCGACGGCAGCCTCACACCGCAGCCGAACCAGTGAACCCTCGTACTCCTCTTCGCGCGGGCTTCCACTGTCGCGTCATCCCCGGCTCTGCGCCGTCCCCTTCCTAGGCCTCGCCGTCGTCCACCACCGTGGTGCTCTCCGCGCGGCATGGTCAACGTGGTCAAGAAACGACTTCCATCGAAAGAGTACTGTACGTGGAGAGGCTGACAGTTGGTTCCACGGCCACAACCCAGTTTTTTTGTTATTTGCCAAGTAAGTCGCTTTGTCAGGCCTGTTGGGCTACAAATCTTTCAAGGCGAGAGAGCTTTCATTCGGTGGCGAGAAAATGGCCCATCAAGAATGAGAAATGGGCTGTACATTTTAAAACAAATCAAACCGCAATTAGTTTCAAATATCTTTTTTATTTTGAGATTTTAAATTACATTAATTTTATGTGTGGAGAATTTGTTGGATTTTATATTGATATACATTTATTTTTAAATCAGTTTGAATGTGAGTGAAATTTCGGATTAAAAACAGTTCGGACCGCACCAAATATGCAAAATTTCAGATAATTTTTTAACCGTGGCCACAAGATGGGCTGTAATGCTAACAAAAAGAATATGGGCTCCAAAAAAACCTTAAGAATTAGCAAATGGGCTGTAAATTATTAGAAATAATGGCAGATGGGTTGTATGCTGTTTTTCACAGATTTGAGGCTTTCCTAAAAAAAGAGGTTGACGCACAAGCATTGACTGTTGGATGGCCATCCAACGGCCGTCGTGCTTCTTCAATCTGTGCTCTTCCTGCTCCAGCCACTCAAGCAAGCGCCAAGGGACTGCTGCTCCCTCCTCCCATGGCCGATTGTCTTGCCTTGCAGCCTCACCGCCTCACCATACTCCCATCGCTGGCCTAGCCATCCCTCTACTCACCCACACCTGCTGTTATTCTCCGGTGACGGCAGACGAACCAGTAAACCCTCGTTCAGTCGTACTCCCCTCCGCGTGGGAAACAACTGATGAGTCTTCCCTGCCTCCGTGTCATTCCCTTCCTAGGCCTCGCCATCATCCACCGCCTCGGTGCTCTCGGCCTTGCCTGGTCAACAATCGACATGCATCTAAAGTGGATCAGACGTGGAGAGGCCGGCGGCTGGGTCCACGGCCGCACGCAAGGAAATGCCTCCTTATTACGCGCAAAATAATGATTCCTCCACGACATCGGGGACCCACCGAAAGGGCCTCAGTATTTCGTGAAAAAACGTTACCTTGCTACCGACAGCTCGGACCCACCAGCTATATCTTCGCACGCAAGGAAGTGCCTCCTTATTACGCACATAAAAAATGAATACTCCGCCTGTTAGCTGGGACCCAGTATAGTGGCAGGCTGACTTGTGGGCCTACTAAGTTGACGGGGACGGGGGGCCTTGTCAGCTTAGTCAATATGCACGATTCTAGCTCAAGTGACCATACGATGTCCATCCAACGGTCGTAGTGCTTCTTCAACCTCTGGTCTTCTTGCTCCAGCCGCCCAAACCAGCGCCGGTCGTGCCTCGTGCTCCTGGCTCCCGTGGTCAGCTGCGATGCGGCGGAGGCCTCACCGCCCCCTACTACTCCCACCGCTGGCCAGGCCATCCCTCTACTCACCCACACCCCCTGTTATTCTGCGGCGACGGCAGCCTCACACCACAGCCGAACGAGTGAACCCTCATACTCCTCTACGCATGGGCATCCACTGCCGCGTCTTCCCCGGCTCCGCGTCGTCCCCTTCCTAGGCCTCACTGTTGTCCACCGCCCTGGTGCTCTCGGTGGCGTGGTCAGCGTGGTCAAGGAACGGCTTCCATCGGACATGGACTGTCACGGAGAGGCCGACAGCTGGGTCCACACCGCAAAGCAAGGAAGTGCCTCCTTATTACGTGCAAAATAATTATTCCTCCACGGACAGCGGGGACCCACGGACGGGCCACCATATTTCGCGAAAAATGTTTCCCCACATGCTGGGACCCACCAGCTACACCTTCGCACGCAAGGAAGTGCGTCCGAGCAAAAAACAAAATGATTCGCCCCACATCGCTGGGACCCACCAGCTACATCTTCGCACGCAAGGAAGTGCGTCCGGGAAAAAAAAAAGCGATTCGCCACCACATTTGGGGACCCACCAGCTACATCTTCGCACGCAAGGAAGTGCACGGCGGTCGGGACCCACCTGGTCGAGCGTGCGTGGCGTTGTCATTCTCGTCGGGGAACGTGTACGTATATATATACTGGTGGATGTAGAGGCGCGCACGTAGCATGTACACGTACGTACAGCGGCGAGGGTGCAAGAAAGAAAATACGGCAACGTATGTACATACGGGCACGGTCTCGAACGCCTACTTGTGCATACGTACATGGCTGGGTCAGAACGGAGAAGCAGCGTCGTTGTCGTGTTCATGGGGAGGCAACAGAATGTGTCGTGTTCATCGAGAGGCAACGGAACGCGTGGGAGCCAACCGGCTGGGTAGGAACGGAATGCATGGTCGTGTTCATCGGGAGGGCTTGGATGGAACAGGCGATGGAAACGAGGCATGGCGTACCGCACAATGGAGGAAACGGCCTTGTGTTCGATCGGCTACGTTTGAAACGGGATCTTGTTCGCCGGGAGGGTGCGGCGTGCCGCCAAAACGGAGGAAGCGGACCTCCTACGGTCGAAACGGGGTCTGTTGATCGGGAGGGTGTGGCGCACCGCAAAAGCGGAGAAGCGGACCTCCTACGGTCGAAACGGGGTCTGTTGATCGGGAGGGTGTGGCGTGCCGCAAAACGGAGGAAGCGGACCTCCCACGGTCAAACGGGGTCCCGTTGATCGGGAGGGTGTGGCGTCCGCGCAAAACAGACCAAAACGGACCTGTGTTGGAGCACTACGTTGAAACGGGGTCCTGTTCATCGGGGCGGGTGTGGCGTGTCGCAAAACAGGACTCCACGATATCTGTTCATCTCCACCGTCGACCTCCTCCGGCCTCCACGGGCTACCGTCGACCTCCTCCGGCCTCCACGGGCTCCTGTTCATCCAGCCTCCACGGCGCTACTCCACCAGCTCTTGTTCAACCACCCCTCCACGGGCACCCCTCCACCGCTCATCGTCCATCCAGCCCTCCACACCACGGGTCTGTTCAACCACCCCTCCACCGTCTCACTGCTCATCCAGCCCTCCACACCACGGGTCCTGTTCATCCAGAGGCAACGCAACCGCCACCGCTCATCCAACCCCCCGCCGCGCCACTGTTCATCAATCGATCGGCTTGATTAGCGGCAGCAGCAAAGAATCGCTCCATTGGGTTCGATTAACAGCCATCGATCGATCGCTCGGGTTCGATAGCGCGTAGCTGCGCAAAGTCAATCGCTCGGGTTCGATTAGCCCAACGCCTCGCTTCGAGTTCGCTAGAGCCAACGCTTTGCACACACACGCGTCGTCGAGAAAGCGTGCATCGCTCGGCCCCCGACCTCCCACCGTAACCGGCAACTCCCTAAAATTTTCCTCCCCCTCGCTTCTACCACGGTTTTTTCCGTCATGGACGGCCCAAAGAATGTCATGCAGCTGCGTCTCCGGCCCGCCCAGGACGAAAAGCCCATTCTATGTCATGATTTTTTGTCATAGAAGTAGGAGCCCACCACATCTATGATGATATCGGGTTTTGTCACAATTATCGTCATAGAAGTGTCATATGTATGACAGAAAAAAATTTCGTTCGGCCCAAAATGTCACGGATGTGTCTTTTTTTTATAGTGCAAGGCCGGCATCAATGGAAGGTCCGTCAAGGTCATCATCGATGGAGGTAGTTGCCACAATTTGGCAAGTGAAGAACTGTGCTCCAAGCTTCAATTGGTCAAGAGGAAGCATCCGCACCCTTACAAGGTTCAATGGCTAAATGACTCCGGCACTATCCGAGTTGAGCATACGGTCCATGTCTCCTTCAAAATTGGTGCATATGAGGATACTTTGGAGTGTGATGTGGTCCCAATGACCATTTGCCACCTCCTTCTTGGTTGACCATGGCAATTCAACCGTGGTGTCATCCACAATGGGTGTACCAATCACAATAGCTTCAAGATGAAAGGGAAGGAATATGTGCTACGACCTATGTCTCCTAGTCAAGTGATAGCCGACAAGCAAGCCACCCATCATGGAGAGAAGAGTGAGAAAGTGATCCACCCAAACGTGAGTGAGAGCCACAAGCCAAACTTGAGCGCCTCTTCGCCTAGAGAGAAAAACCTCATACTATTTGCCACAAAAAGTGAGATGAGAGAAGCGTGTGAGAACCCATCGAGTGTGATGCACTTTGTCCTTGTGTGAAAGGATGGAGAACCAAAAACTAACACCTCTCACGAGCTACCTTTGGTGTTTCAATCTCTTTTGCAGGAATTTCAAGATGTTTTCCCCGATGAGCTACCTCCGGGTCTACCTCCTCTACGTGGCATTGAACATCGGATCGACCTCATCCCCGGCGCACCTCTTCCAAACAAGGCTCCCTACCGTGTCAACCCTGAAGAAACAAAGGAGATCCAACGGCAAGTACAACAACTCATCGACAATGGTCATGTACGTGAAAGCTTAAGCCCTTGTGTCGTTCCCGTTATACTTGTGCCCAAGCAAGACGGTAGTTTTCGCATGTGCTCGGATTGTAGACCTATCAATGCTATTACCGTTCGTTATAGGCATCCCATTCCTCGCTTAGATGATATGCTTGATGAACTTAGCGGTGCCACCATTTTCTCAAAAATTGATCTTAAAAGTGGTTATTATCAAATCCGCATACAAGAAGGTGATGAATGGAAAACCACTTTAAAAACTAAATTTGGCTTGTACGAGTGGTTGGTATGCCTATGGGTTTATCGGAAGCTCCCGATACATTCATGCGTCTTATGCATTTTGTGCTTCGACCTTACATTGGAGTTTTTGTTGTGGTTTACTTTGATGATATTCTTGTCTATAGCAAATCCATGAAAGAGCATCTAAGTCATGTTAGAGCAGTTTTACAAACTCTTCGCAAGGAACGTCTTTATGCCAACATGAAAAAGAGCATGTTTGGTGTTGACAAGCTTGTTTTCTTGGGATTCGTTGTTTCTTCCAAGGGTGTACATGTTGATGAATCTAAAATTGAAGCAATTAAAACTTGGCCACAACCCACCAATTTGCAACAAGTGCGAAGTTTTTGTTGGCCTTGCGGGTTTTTATCGTCGCTTTGTAAAATATTTTAGCACTATTACCGCTCCTTTGCATGCTTTCATTAAGAAGAACGCTCCTTTTGTTTGGGGACCTTTGCAATCAACTGTCACAGCCCCAGATCAGCCCTAGCTTGATTTTCTTGCATCCATGCATCATGTCTAAATTTCCTTTAAATTTGAATTGGGGAATTGGAGAGCCTCAGGAATCATTTAAAATAAATGATCAACATTAAAAATTGTTTCAAATGTTCCAAGGAAATGTTCCTTTTCAGCTTTAAAAAAATATTGGCAAGAATAAAATTCAAACCAATATTTTTGGAGTGACTGAAACATTTTATTTTGGGCCTTTGAATTAATTCAATAACTATTTGCATTGGAAATATATTTTTTATATAATTAATATATGTCCAATAATTCTGGGACATTTTATGTGGGTTGGTATACTTTAGTTCCAGCCACATAATTATCTTCAAGATTTTATAAAATGGTTTAGTATTTTACTAAACCAAAACAGAGGCAAACAAAATAGAAAGAGAAATAAAATAGAAATAAGCAGAGAGGAGAGAAACCGTACCTGGCCACTTACCTGCAGCCCACCTAGTGCCCCATCTGGCCCAGCACTGTGGCTGAGGCCCAGCCCAACTCCCCACCGTCTTCAACCTCTGCCAAGAGGCGGGCGTGTCGGCGCCAGCCCAAGCCTCCACCTCCTCCTCCCAGCCTGCCTGGCTCCTCCTCGACGCCCCGGAGACGCCACGCGCCTCCCCGAACCCCCTCGTCCTCTTCCCTCTCTCCCTGGACCCCATTTCCTCCTCTGCTTCTCTCTTGCGCGCACCACCGAGCGGCCCCGTCGCCACCATCGCCGTTCGCCGCGGCCACCGCCTCCCCCTTGCTTCCCCGACCAGCCGTAGAGCTCCGCCTAGTCTCTCTCCCCTCCTCACGAGCCTCACGACACGGGCGCCCGGCGCCGTCCGCCGCTTTTCCCCTTCTCGGACCCGCCGATGCGCGTCGCCCGATTCGTCGGCTCCGGACTGTCCCCGACCTCGCCGACGACGCCATCGGACGCTCTGTGAGCTGCTGCGTCGATCCCCTCTACTCCCCCTCGCGTTTGCATGCTCTATCCCCACTCCCTGCCATGGCCGAGGCTCACCGCCGCCGTGCCTCGTCGCCGTCGTGGCCAGAGCCACCGTGGCTCGAAGCCGGGCACACCACCGTGCTCCACACCTCACCAGGAGCACGTAGAGCGCACCAACGCCTCCCCTAGCGCCCTACATCGCCTAACCCGACCCCGCCCGAACTCCGGCCGCCGCCTTGGAGCTCGCCGCCGTTGATTCCGACCACCGCAGCTGCTGCCGCCACCACCACTAGATCTGCGCTGTCTCTCCACTCGCCGTAGCCGCAAACCCCGAGCAAAATGGTGCACCGTAGGCGAAACCCGAGCCACTCCGATGCACACCCGCCGCGGATTTGGTCACCGGCGATCACACGCCGGTGGTGATGATGTGGCATCGTCATTAGGTGTTAATGACCCACTTAATCACCCCCTGACCCACTGACATGCGGGCCCCGCCCGGTTAGTTAAGTTAGGTTAGTACTAACTAAGCTAGGTTAGATTAGTTAGACACTAACAATCGGGACCCACAGGTCAGATTTGACCTGGACAGCGCCTGTTGACTTGCTGACATCACCGTGAGGTCATGCTGACGCAGTAAGTCATTTTCTGGATTTAAAATAATTCAGGAAATTTCAAAAAATACTCTAAACTTCTAAAAATCATATCAATTCAACCGTAACTCCAAATTAAATAATTTATATATGAAAAATGATCAGAAAAATATGAAGAATCTGTTTATGGCACTTTCATACATGTTTGAACAAGTTAACCTCACTAAATAGGATGAATCATGATTAGGGCAACTTATGAACTAACATTTGGAGTTGGAGTTTAACCTTGTTTGAATTCCACTTCAAGTAACTTGGCTAGATATTGCATTAGGTGAATTCAGTACCTTAACATGACATGTCATTCATGTGAATGTGCATTGCATTGATTGTGTTCTTTCTCGGTTGCCGGTGTTTGTCCCCTCTCGGTAGGCGTATCCCGATGATGAGTTCGATGACACCGATGAAGAACTATATTATCTTCAGAAGTGCCAGGCAAGCAAAACCCCCTTGTTCATTCCGATATAACCCCACTCTCTCGCTCCTGCTCTATTTTACTGCATTAGGACAACAACGACTCATGTGTTACTTGCTGCGGTAGCTGAACCCTTTATCCTCTGCATGACCTGTCATTCCACAGTAATTAGATGAAACCCACTAGCATGAGTAGGAGTTGTTTGAGCCCTGTTGTGCCTACTCATTCATGCTTGTTGTCATGCCTGCTACTGCTTAGAGTTGAGTCAGGTCTGATTCATCGGGAATGAATTGGAATGGTTGTGTGAACATGTCCTCATCGTGTGTGAGCTAAGTGTGTGAACACGATTTGGTAAAGGTAGCGGTGAGAGGCCATGTAGGAGTACATGGTGGGTTGTCTCATTGCAGCCATCCTCGTGAACTGAGTTCGTGTTTGTGATCCATGAAACAGTTACTACCACGCATTGGGCCCGAAACCAATGGACCCTCTCGGCTTCTTAACCACCCTTGTTCTCTGTCCGGAGTTGCAATTAGTTTACGGTGTTTGTAGGATATGTGTTGGAGGCCGTGCGTGGCGCTGACCCTAGGGGTGGGCTATGATGCGGTAGATACACGTGGCCGGTGTGCAATGCCGTTTGGTATCTCGGGAACCCTGCACACATCGTTCGGGGCCGTTAGTGGAAACCTCGGCGGACTCCTGCGGATGGAACCGAATAGGCGATAAACCTGGACTAGGGACTTGAGTGTTTAGGTAGGTCGTGGCCGACACCCACGTTGGGCTTCGCTTGAAGGTTGCCGAGTACATGTCGTAAACGCGGTAAGTGGTGAGCGTGTGTGAAGAAGTACACCCTGCAGGGTTTAATATGATCTATTCGAATAGCCGTGTCCGTGGAAAAGGACTTCGGGTTGCCTATATCAATTCATAGACAAGTGAAAGTGGATACTCTAAAATGCATAAGATAAGCGTGAGTGCTATGGATGGCGTTCTCGTAGGGAGGCGGAGGCGGGTCCATAGTGGTGTATTGATATGGTGAATATGTGGACTCGTGTGCCACCTCAAAAGAGTTACTTGCGATCGTAGTTCAGGATAGCCACCGAGTCAAAGCTGGCTTGCTGCAGTCAAACTCCACCACCCCTTTTGATAATGATGCATATGTAGTTAGTTCGATGTAAGTCTTGCTGAGTACAATTGTACTCACGTTTGCTTATTTTATGTTTTGCGAGAGACGTCGGTCTCGCTAGTAGTTCCACGTGGACTTGACGTTTAGCTTGTTACCTCAGCTACGATCTTGTGCCCTCGGCGGAGATCTGGTAGATAGTCAGGCTTCTCAGCCTTCTTCATTTATACATGTCTGTACTCAGACATGTTTAGCTTCCGCTTGTGCTTTGATTTGTATGCTCTGAGTGTTGGGTCATGAGACCCATGTTTGTAATATCTCGCTCTTCGGAGCCTAATGAATAAATATTTGAGTCGTAAAGTTATGTTGTGATGCCATGTTGTATCTACACATATTGAGCATATTGTGTGTATGTTTGAAATGCTTGGTATGTGTGGGATCCGACAAACTAGTTGTTTATCCTTGGCAGCCTCTCATATGGGGAAATGTAGTCTCGTGCTTCGGCGATAGTAGTCCGCTACAGCCCGGTTCACTGAGTCCTGCTAGCCCAAAGACTACTGCTTGGACACTTGACTGGCGGCATGTGTTTCACTTCGTTCCTATATCTGTCCCTTGAAATGTCACGCGGTGTTATTCGAGTCCTGCCTAGCCTGCTACAGCCGGGATACGAGTCCTGTTAGCCAGTGCTACAGCCCGAATTTATCGTTGATGACCGACATGCTCGATGTGATTCATGTATGCTGTCCCCATGGGTTAGCGCCGCTTTGGGTTCACGACTAGCCATGTCGGCCGGGTTCTTTGTCATATGGATGCTAGCGACACTATCATATCGTGAGCCAAAAGGCATAAGCGGTCCCGGGCCATGGTAAGGCGACACCCGTGGGAATACCGTGCGTGAGGCCGCAAAGTGATATGATGTGTTACATGCTAGATCGGTGTGACTTAGGATCGGGGTCTGACAGCGTTGGTATCGAGCTTTGATTGCTGTGGGATTACCAAGCCAAACTGGTGAAGTTGAGTCTAGAAATGCTTTAGTTATGTAAGTTTATTGATTGTGGAAGGAGCGTAAGGCTCTTTTACTCCTTATACCTCATGGCCCTCGATCGAGTCATCCTCTCCTCTTCTCGGGTTTAAGAACCAGGCTTCTCATCTATCTATTAGGACGACGTGTTACTAATCCCTAGTCTTTTAAGATTGTTGGTTTTAAGCCTCAGTTCGGTTCCTACTATTTCTATATGTTTACTGTTGATCTCGGAACTTTGATATGATGTTGTTAAGTGGCTATGCCACCATTTTGCATGATGTCTCAAATCTTTTTGAGCATTTACAGCCTTTATGCTGTCCGAGTCATCCCAGGTCTCTAAATAGTCTGATGCATTTGCAATCCTTTCCTTCCGTACCTGATGTCCTTTTTGGTCAGAATGAGTACACCAACCGGTGCGTCGAGGTAATTTATTGCCTCGGCATAGATGTTGGAACTATTATTATGACCCTAGGTGTTTAGGAAGTCACCTAGCAATTTAGCAATGCTTCTGTATCCCCAGTGTGATGATTCTGGCCATTATTCTTGAAAGCATCCCGTGAAGCCATTTAGTAGTAGGTATTCTACTCCTGGGTTTCTGAACCCGAGATTCATCCTACTTCATGTTGTTAGTATTTGCTAGTTCCCTTAGGATATTAGTAACTTTGCGATAGTCCTCGAGGTCCGTGGTATTTCCTTCTTCCAAATACTACGAACCGCTTATGGCAGAAGTTCCTTGTTGAACCAAAAGATCACAACTAGAGTGCTCTTGAGGAGTACCCCATTTATATTGTGACTCTGCCAATTCTACCTTTCCGCATGGGTTATCCGGAAGAAATGTTGAGCTTTGCTCGATATACTAATCCATGCCTCCACAACTCGAAAAATTATATGTTCCTTGAGTTGTCTCTCTTTAGTTGTATTCTGACCCCCGCCTGTAAATTGATAGTCAAGGGTATGCGTGCATTCGTTTATCGATGCCTATTACTCATGTGGTCCATCAAGCCATTCTATTCCGGAATGACTAGGAGAAACAAACTCCAGTACCTCATCCATATCCAGGATTGGGTCAAAGTAGTTGTATTCCGCAGATCAAATGCCAATCCAGCCTTTGATTCTGTTCCACCTCGAGTGTTACCATCTTTATGTCAAGAATGTCATGAGAATTGCACCTTATCTTATGAATTCTTGTCGTAGTGATACTTCTCGCCATCATTGTTCATTCCTCGGTGTCGTGTTGTCGCAACCGGAATACCGACAAGTGAATCGTGATGTGTGAAATTAATACTCCTAGTAACTCCGTTGCTCAGTAGTTAATGTACAATATCCTCATTCTTAGCGTGTTGATTATTAAATCATCATCCTAAGATTGATCGTGCTACCTAGTCCTTAGTTCTGGTGCACTCTTCGATCTATGAGTTAGGGTCTTGTCAAGTCCTCACTCATTTGATCATATCGTCTTGCCCTCAAAAGCAAGATTGTTCTTGAGCTTAGTAACATACCGGTGGTTCGTGACTTTCCAAATATCTTCTTGGAAGTGTTACCGGGTTGTTTCCTGACTGTTATGTTGAGCTCGTGATCAAGTTGGTTTCTTGTGAACCACCCTTTCTCCAAGAATCTGTGTTGGTTATCCCTAAGCTAATTGGTTAAGCCAGACAACAACTTGAAGAGTTGGAAGATAAAACCTTGCCTAACTTAGTTCGTTCCAAAGGGATATTCTTGTGTAGTGTGTGTTGAAGCAAGATGATATCTTCATCGATTGGTCCTCGTGATCAGTTGCTGGACCTATTGTCTTATCAATCCTTTGATTTGAGTATGGGCTATCGTCAAATCAAATCAGTACCAACGATGCTCGTAATGTTGTCTTGCTCGTGGTTGATCCCTCGAGCATACCCCATTACATCTTTTGGTCTTACCAATGCTATCACCGTGTTCACATGATGGTGGAAGTCCAGTGATATGGAAATTCCGATGAGTTGCTGTTGAGCCCATCAGTAGCATTTTGTCTCCCCCATGAGTTATGTTGAACATCAACCTAGTATTGGAAACTTGTGTAAGCATTTCTTCGTGTTTCGTTCATGAAGCATATGTTTGGATGAAAGTAGTGACTTCCTCTAATTCATGTGCATCTGATGTAAGTTGTCGCCATGAACTTGAGAAAGGTTTGTTTTGCTTCCTTTGGAATCATCCCAAGTCAGTCATGCACGTGCGAAGTATTCTATGGTCTGATAGACTGATCATCTTCATTCTATATGAATGCCATAGCACACCAAGCCACTGATTGATTTGTTCAAGGAAAGGAAGTTCCTTCTTAAGAGCATGCCTTATGCAAGGACTTCAATATCCTCGATTATGGTTCCCCACCTGAACTCGGTAGTGTTTTATTATAAGACTACTACGTGGTCATGCTTGTCTTGGACAGCGTGTTCACAGGTTTGTAGCAGTACCAGCTCATGTTTTGGAGCTTACTACCATAGTCCATCTCCCGAGAATCTCGCAACGTCATCTCGTCGATTTGTGTTGCAATCTTTCTTTTCAGACATGCTGAGTCTGAAGTATCCTATTACCAATCGGATCTGAATCTCAGGCAGATATGATGGTTGGAACATTCCAACAGTTGCATTTCGTTCCAAGCTTGCACCCCACTGTGTCAATTTCCAGGGGCTGCCATTCTTAGTAATTCTTGTCTAGGATCATCCTCAAAAGTGGACTTACCATGGGTCCCATCCATCTCCGATGATAAGCAAAAATCATCCATTGCGTTGTCTTCAACAAGGTAGTCCACATCATCCATTCTAGTCCGGGCGTACCATTCCTTTGCACTCCGCCAAACGATCGTTGTGAATTGCCTTAGGCTGGTATGAAGAGTCTCAATGATTTCTAATTCAAAAGTAATTCTTTTTGCCACTTAAGGGAATAGTTCTTTGCGTCACCTTCCTCGAGGTGCCCCGTTACGGGATCATGGTAAATATTTCTTCGCCACCTTGACACCATCCACCATCTTTCTAAAGCGTGGAATTGTTGCCACCAATCAAACCCCGTCGCTTGTTCTTCCATCCCTATCGATGTGTTTTGTGTCTCAACTCGAGATGTTTCACCATCTGAGTCCGTGAGTCGATCATGTTTACTTGATTTTCGTGAAGATCGAATCATGTAGGGTTTCCCCCTTCTTTCTGTTGTCGTGTCGGGTGAAGATCTCGAAGACGTCAAGACCAAGATGATGGAGTAAATCAACATCTTCGAGAAGGGCAAATGGATCATGAAGATTGTGATAGTTTGTGACTCCCCTTTTCCTCTTACCTCACGTCTTGAATCTCGGTGAGATTCTTGTTTAGTGGGGTGAGCTTTCTGACCCAGATCAGCCCTAGCTTGATTTTCTTGCATCCATGCATCATGTCTAAATTTCCTTTAAATTTGAATTGGGGAATTGGAGAGCCTCGGGAATCATTTAAAATAAATGATCAACATTAAAAATTGTTTCAAATGTTCCAAGGAAATGTTCCTTTTCAACTTTAAAAAATATTGGCAAGAATAAAATTCAAACCAATATTTTTGGAGTATCAAACATTTTATTTTGGGCCTTTGAATTAATTCAATAACTATTTGCATTGGAAATATATTTTATATATAATTAATATATGTCCAATAATTACGGGACATTTATGTGGGTTGGTATACTTTAGTTCCAGCCACATAATTATCTTCAGATTTTATAAAATGGTTTAGTATTTTACTAAACCAAAACAGAAACAAACAAAATAGAAAGAGAAATAAAATAGAAATAAGCGAGAGGAGAGAAACCGTGCACGCCACTTACCCGCAGCCCACCTAGTGCCCCATCGGCCCGACATGTGGCTGAGGCCCACCAACTCCCACCGTCTTCAACCTCGCCAAGAGGGCGGGGCGTGTCGGCGCCAGCGCCTCAAGCCTCCACCTCCTCCCTCCCAGCCTGCTGGCTCCTCCTCGGCGCCCGAGAGGCCACGCGCCTCCCGAACCCCTCATCCTCTTCCCTCTCTCCTGGACCCCATTTCCTCCTCTGCTTCTCTCTTGCGCCCACCGAAAGCGGCCCGTCGCCACCGTCGCCGTTCGCCGCATGCGCACCGCCTCCCCTTGCTTCCCGACCAGCCCAAGAGCTCCGCCTAGTCTCTCCCCCTCCTCACCGAGCCTCACGACACGGGCGCCCAGGCGCCGCCCGCCGCTTTTCCCCTTCTCGGACCCGCCGTGCCGTCGCCCGATTCGTCGGCTCGGGACTGTCCCGACCTCGCCAGCAGCGCCATCGGACGCTTTGTGAGCTGCTGCGTCGATCCCCTCTTCTCCCCCTCGCGTTTGCATGCTCTAGCCCCACTCCCTGCCATGGCCGAGGCTCACCGCCGCCGTGCCTCGTCGCCGTCATGGCCAGAGCCACTGTGGCTCGAAGCCGGGCACACCATCGTGCTCCACACCTCACCAGGAGCACGTAGGCGCCTGCGCGCTCCCCTAGCGCCCTGCATCGCCTAACCCGACCCCGCCCGAACTCCGGACGCCGCCTTGGAGCTCGCCGCCGTTGATTCCGACCACCGCATGTGCTGCCGCCACCACCACTAGATCTTGCGAGTCTCCCATTCGCCGTAGCCGCAAACCCCGAGCAAAATGGTGCACCGTGGCGAAACCGAGCCACTCCGGTGCACACCGCCCATGGATTTGGTGCTGGCGATCACACGCCGATGGTGATGATGTGGCATCGTCATTAGGTGTTAATGACCCATAATCACCCCCGACCCATCGACATGCGGGCCCGCCTTGTTAGTTAAGTTAGGTTAGTACTAACTAAGCTAGGTTAGATTAGTTGAACAACGACAATCGGGACCCACAGTCAGATTTGACTGGACAGCGCCCGTTGACTTCTTGACGTCATCGTGAGGTCATCTTGTGTGATAAGTCATTTTCTGGATTTAAAATAATTCAGGAAATTTCAAAAAATACTCTAAACTTCTAAAAATCATATCAATTCAACCGTAACTCCAAATTAAATAATTTATATACGAAAAATGATCAGAAAAATATGAAGAATCTGTTTATGGCACTTTCATACATGTTTGAACAAGCTAACCTCACTAAATAGGATGAATCATGATTAGGGCAACTTATGAACTAGCATTTGGAGTTGGAGTTTAACCTTGTTTGAATTCCACTTCAAGTAACTTGGCTAGATATTGCATTAGGTGAATTCAGTACCTTAACATGACATGTCATTCATGTGAATGTGCATTGCATTGATTGTGTTCTTTCTCAGTTGCCGGTGTTTGTCCCCTCTCGGTAGGCGTATCCCGACGATGAGTTCGATGACACCGATGAAGAACTATATTATCTTGAAGTGCCGAACAAGCAAAACCCCTTGTTCATTCGATATAACCCCACTCTCTCGCTCCTGCTCTATTTTACTGCATTAGGACAACAACGACTCATGTGTTACTTGCTGCGGTAGCTAAATCCTTTATCCTCTGCATGACTGTCATTCCACAAGAATTAGATGAAACCCACTAGCATGAGTAGGAGTTGTTTGAGCCTGTTGTGCCTACTCATTCATGCTTGTTGTCATGCACTGCTCTTGCTTAGAGTTGAGTCAGGTCGATTCATCGGGAATGAATTGGAATGGTTGTGTGAACATGTCCTCTGTGTGTGAGCTAAGTGTGTGAACACGATTTGGTAAAGGTAGCGGTGAGAGGCCATGTAGGAGTACATGGTGGGTTGTCTCATTGCAGCCGTCCTCGAGGCCCGAGCTACGTGTTTGTGATCCATGAAACAGTTACTACCACGCATTGGGCCCGAAACCAATGGACCCTCTCGGCTTCTTAACCACCCTTGTTCTCTGTCCAGGAGTTGCAATTAGTTTCTGGTGTTTGTAGGATATGTGTTGGAGGTCGTGCGTAGCGCTGACCCTAGGGGTGGAAAAGGACTTCTGGGTTGCCTATATCAGTTCATAGACAAGTGAAAGTGGATACTCTAAAATGCGCAAGATAAGCGTGAGTGCTATGGATGGCGTTCTCGTAGGGAGACGGGAGCGGGTCTATAGTGGTGTATTGATATGGTGAATATGTGGACTCGTGTGCGCCACCTCAAAAGAGTTACTTGCGGTCATAGTTCAGGATAGCCACCGAGTCAAAGCTGGCTTGCTGCGATCAAACTCCACCACCCCTTTTGATAATGATGCATATGTAGTTAGTTACGATGTAAGTCTTGCTGAGTACAATTGTACTCACGTTTGCTTATTTTATGTTTTGCGAGAGGCGTCGGTCTCGCTAGTAGTTCCACGTGGACTTGACGGTTAGCTTGTTACCTCATTACGATCTTGTGCCCTCGGCGGATCTCGGTAGATAGTCGGGCTTCTCAGCCTTCTTCATTTATACATATACGTACTCGGACATGTTTAGCTTCGCTTGTGCTTTGATTTGTATGCTCTGAGTGTTGGGTCATGAGACCCATGTTTGTAATATCTCGCTCTTCGGAGCCTAATGAATAAATATTTGAGTCGTGGAGTTATGTTGTGATGCCATGTTGTATCTACACATATTGAGCATATTGTGTGTATGTTTGAAATGCTTGGTATGTGTGGGATTCGACAAACTAGTTGTTTATCCTTGGCAGCCTCTCATATGGGAAATGTAGTCTCGTGCTTACGGCGATAGTAGTCCGCTTCAGCCCGGTTCACGGAGTCCTGCTAGCCCAAAGACTCTGCTTGGACACTTGATGGCGGCATGTGTTTCACCGTTCCTATGTCGTCCCTTGAAATGTCATGCGGTGTTATTGAGTCCTGCCTAGCCTGCTACAGCCGGGATACGGAGTCTGTTAGCCAGTGCTACAGCCCGATTTACGTTGATGACCGACATGCTCGATGTGATTCATGTATGCTGTCCCCATGGGTTAAGCGCCGCTTTGGGTTCACGACTAGCCATGTCGGCCCGGTTCTTTGTCATATGGATGCTAGCGACACTATCATATCGTGAGCCAAAAGGCATAAACGGTCCGGGCCATGGTAAGCGACACCGTGGGAATACCGTGCGTGAGGCCGCAAAGTGATATGATGTGTTACATGCTAGATCGGTGTGACTTAGGATCGGGGTCCTGACATCAACCGCTTTTGATGAGCTCAAGTCTTTGCTTACCCATGCTCCGATTCTTGCTTTACCAAACTTTGACAAAACTTTTGAGGTTCATTGCGATGCAAGTGGTACCGGAATTGGTGGAGTTTTGATGCAAGAAAAACAAGCTATTGCATATTTTAGTGAAAAACTTTCCGGTGCTCAACTTAACTACCCCATCTATGACAAAGAATTGTTTGCTTTAGTGCGTGTGTTACATGTGTGGGAGCATTACCTTAGACCGCATGAGTTTGTCATGCATACCGATCATGAAACACTTAAATACCTCAAAGGTCAAACCAAGTTGAATAAACGGCATGCTAAATGGAGTGAATTCATTGAATCTTTTCCCTATGTCATAAAGTACATTAAGGGCAAAGAAAACGTGGTGGCGGATGCCCTTTCCCGCAAATGCATGTTACTTACTCAAATTGAATTGAATGTAGTTGGATTTGATCATATCAAAGACTTGTATGAGGGTGATGTGACTTTTGCTACTCCTTATGCTAAGTGTGTGACGCATACTTCTTGGGAAAGATATTATATCAAAGATGGTTATCTTATGAGAGCTAACAAACTATGAATTCCCGAGTCTTCTCTTCGTTTGCTCCTTTTGCAAGAGGCTCATGGAGGCGGACTCATGGGGCACTTTGGACGCGACAAGACTTTCGCCACACTCTCCAAGAACTATTAATGGCCCAAGATGTCTCGTGATGTCGTCCACTTCACCAACCGGTGCTCTACATGTTGCAAAGCTAAGTCACACTCTCAATCCCATGGTTTACATATACCTTTACCTATTCCACATCAACCTTGGGAAGACATTAGCATGGATTTTGTGCTTGGATTACCTAGGACTCAAAATGGCAAGGACTCCGTTTTTGTTGTTGTGGACCTATTCTCTAAAATGGCTCATTTTATCCCATGCAATAAGATAGACGACACTTCACATGTTGTCAATCTCTTTTGTAGGGAAATCTTGAGGTTGCACGGCGTGTGTCGGTGTCAAAACCGGCGGATCTCGGGTAGGGAGTCCCGAACTGTGCGTCTAGGCGGATGGTAATAGGAGACAAGGGACACGATGTTTTTACCCAGGTTCGGGCCCTCTTGATGGAGGTAATACCCTACTCCTGCTTGATTAATATTGATGATATGGGTAGTACAAGAGTAGATCTACCACGAGATCAAGGAGGCTAAACCCTAGAAGCTAGCCTATGGTATGATTGTTGTTCGTCCTCTACGGACTAAAACCCTCCGGTTTATATAGACACGGATAGGTTAGGGTTACAGTCGGTTACAATAGTAGGAGATCTACATATCCGTATCACCAAGCTTGCCTTCCACGCCAAGGAAAGTCCCATCCGAACACGGGACGAAGTCTTCAATCTTGTATCTTCATAGTCTTGGAGTCCGGCCGTGATGATAGTCCAGCTATCCGGACACCCCCTAGTCCGGGACTCCCTCAGTAGCCCCTGAACCAGGCTTCAATGACGATGAGTCCGGCGCGCGTATTGTCTTAGGCATTGCAAGGCGGGTTCCTCCTCCGAATACTCCATAGAAGGTTTTGAACACTAGGATAGTGTCCGGCTCTGCAAAACAAGTTCCACATACCACCGTAGAGAGAATGACTTTTGCACAGATCTGCTGACGTATTCCGCGGTGTGACATCACACCACGGCTAGGCCTTTATATGAATCATTTTTCTTGTTCCACCTCAGTAGCGTTTAGCGGGCGGTTTCTTGTACGTCTTATCAAAGCATAGATCATGCCCCCTTATTCCAGGATTCTCATCAATACGGACGTGGGTAACCCATCTGCGCCATTGATTACGGCGCTTGGGAGATAAGCGAGTTTTACCAGGCTGGTGGGGGACGCATAGCTTTGTCCGTCCATATAAGGGGATAAGGATCCACCTTTTCACCTATGCCTTCTTCCTCCTTTGCTCATCCATTTCCACTTTTCGAGCTCCGGTGCCCAAGTCCACATCCCACCTCAACCTTCTCCAACCATGTCGGGAGGGAGGCGGGTGGATGGCCTCCTCCGTCACGGAAGGGCACATCACAAGACTGCGGGAGGCGGATACTTGTCCGGCGACATCCAGCGCCTGAGCTGCCCGATCTTGGGGCAGCTTACTCAACCCGGGCCCCATGAGAGGTGGTGTTTCTCCCCACTTCCTCCATGGACTAGGTTTTCCACTTCACCCATTTGTCAGGGGCTCATGTTCTACTCGGCCTGGACTTCCACGACCTGGCCCCAATTTCATCCTCAACATCTCGGCGTTTATCGTCGTGCGAAACCTTCCTCGCATCGGACCCACTTGACTTATGGCTGAAGATCTTCAATGTCGGCCGAAGGAAGTGGGCGGCCGTCAAGCGGAGTGCGGAGGCGCCATGGTTGGCAAGATGGCCAAAGTCCTATGGCTCGAGGGCGCTTTTGTGGAGACAATAAAGGGGTGGCAATCGGGGTGGTTCTACATCACCGAGCCGTGCGACCCCGAATGGGTGGAGGCCCCCGAATTCCGATCTGGCTTCCCCACACGGCTCTCGTCATGGAAAGAGACGGGCCAGACATGGGGGAATTCGGACGAGCTATCCGGACTCCAAACATGCGTCCGAAACCTGGTGGACAAGAACCTCAAGCTTGTCGACATGATCCAGGTGATGTTCATCCGTCGGATTCTCCCATGCCAACAATGGGCCTTTAATTTGTGGGAGTTCGATCCGGCACAGCACCGAACCTTGAGCCGGCTCTTCGACACTACGTCTGAAGCGCTGGAAGTGTCTGTTCAAAGGCGCGAAGCCCGACATCCGCTAACAAAGATCGCGGATACATCTCGCGCGTCAAGCCGGCGAGTAAGTTATTTTACCCTTTACGGGACTCTTTTTTCGTGGCCCGACTCTATGTGGGATCTAAAACTCCCTAATCTTTGTGAGGATCGGTGAAGGCGTCCGGACAGATTAACTTGCAGCTCCTTTGCGGAAGACCAGCGGACGCCCGATTGATGGGGCTGCTGGCTCCGGTACCCATGTGGTGCGGAGAAGAAGGCCAAGAAGGAGGCCACGGGAACTCGAAGGAGCTCCCAACGCCAGTCTTTGTCGATTCGATCTGAGAATCTTCTCTGAGGCGAGGAGGAGGAAAAAAAGCTTATCCCCGGCGAAGGTGGAGAAAAAAGGAAGGCCGCCCCAATTGGGGGGCCGGAGAATCAGAAGGAAGAACCCTTCCTCCGGACTTCGCCACCAACGTCGGCAATGACGAGGAGGATTGGCCTACAAGGGCCAAGCCCCTGGCGAGATCGTAAGTGTCCGGATACCCATGACTTTTTTATTATTGCATAGTGTTCTCTAATGTCGAACGATCATGCAGCCCGCCCAAGAGCGAGCTAGCCGTTTCGACGAGCGGGTCCCTGGGTTCGTCGGAAATGGAGAGTACTTCACTTCCGACCGCCTCCTCACCCCACTCTACGGACGACGCCGAGGTGGTGCCCCGAGGGGGGCCTGGTCAAGAGGAGGTGGCACAGGAGGCGCCACAAGGCAACCTCCGGACTCGGTAGCGAGGCAAGACCCCAGGGGCTCTAAGCCCGACCCTTGTCCGGACTCCATGCGGAACCTTCAGCGGTTCCGAGTCCGTAAGCGGTCCCTTCGTAAGAAAGGGTAAGGCGCCGTGTCCTCCGTCAACCCGGAGGCTTTGGATAGCTCTTGGGCGCTTAACAGCGCTTCCATCAGGAGGACACCGCCTTGTTATGAGTGCGGTGATCCGAACGATTCGATCCGCCAAGCGGATGACCAAAGCTTGTACTAGCCTTCTAACAGGCTTTAAGGTAAGTTTAGAATATGTAAAAATATTACCGCATAGACGGTAGCCCTGATGCTTAGTTCGGTGTTGGAAGAAAAACCGGACTAAGAATCTAAAAGATATCTGTGAGTCTAACATAAGTATGTCAATATGGGAATGTAGGCTGCGCTGCTGACCTCTGCCGCACTGACTACGGAGGTCAATGCACTGAAGTAGAACCTCGAGCGATCTGAGAACGAGCTCGGACAAGCCAAGAAGCAGCTCGAGGACAAGGAAGGTAAGTAATACCTTATTAAAGAAATACCTTATAGAAAAGGTTTTGGTTGCAAAAATAACAGGAATAACATGGAGTGCTGCGGGGCCACGAGCGAGGTGGCGACCACGAAGGAAGCGATGTCGTGGCGAAAACAAAGCCGCTGCGAACGCACCGAGCGCGAGAAGGGGGGGCAGCTGGCCAAAGATGCGGCAAGAGCTCCAAGCTCGTGGAAAAACACGAGTTTGGGCGCAACTCGAACTCGAGTCGAGCTCGCCTCGGCTCTTGAGGGTGCCAAAGCTGCTAAGGTCGAGGCCCAAAAAGCCCTCCAAGAAATTGAATCATTAAAGAAGATAGCGGCGGGTAAGGCATTCTTTATGCAAAGCAAGCATGTGAAAGTGAATTACCTATTACTTACCCGGATTCGGAGCTCTCCAGGAGCATTCGCAGATCTGCCTCGTAGTGTATCGGATGCTGCCGCATTCTACCGCGCCAAGGAGGGGAGTTCGACGGAGAAGGTGTTCTGGTCTTAGTACGCTGAGGCCGAACATCCAGTGCCCCTGAGCGACCAGCTGAAGCAGCCGGTCGAGCTCCACAAGGTCGCCGAACAGGCCATGAAGAGCCTTATAGTTGGTGTGGCCATTGGAAGCCATGCACAGGAGCTACTTTGGCTTAGTGCGCGGCTGGTGGGCCTTTGTCCATGAATTGAAGTCATCAAGCGCTTAAATGCGCATCGAAGGTGTCCGTCGGGCCCTTGCCCGTGCTAAAGTGCTGCTGGGCAAGCTGGATGCGGAGAAGCTTGTGACAGACGGGCCACCAAAGGGCAAGGAGCATCGCACGCCCGAAATGTACTATGAGGGCCTCCTGAAGGGTGCCCGCCGAATAGCGGATCAGTGCTCCAAAGATGTAATTTTTTTAATAGACTCGCATTTGTTATCCTGTACGCTGAAAACTTGTTCATATGCGCTAAGCAACGCTTGTTAATTTAAAATATTACCTTCAGGCGGCCGTTTATCAAATTTGAGAGATGGCAAGTCATTGGCTTCAGCCCCCATGCCACGAGTCTTTGGGGTGTTCGGGATAAACTTGAGCACTCTTGTTCCCATTATTGGGTCCATCTAGGAGGCGCTCAACACAACGAACAAGGCAACGGACTTATAATGCTTGAACACTCCCACTTAGCCATAGAATTCTATAATTTTAAATTTCGTGAAGCCCCTAGTATTCGAAAACCGAGTTAGGCGCTATCACGCCTTGGCGGACAATTCGGCTCCTCGCTCTAAGCGGCATAAGTCTTTAGGGATCCGAAAAACCTCTCGAACAGCGACCGGCTCTCGCCCTATCATGACGGTCAGTTTAGCTTTCTCCGAGGTGCTCGACCCAACTCAAGCTGGGGCACAATCGCGATGGTTCTCCCGAACTACCTTAGCCGATATAGTGGGCGTAAGGTACCAAAACACGGGCCGGCAAACCCAACTATTGACCCAAGACATGATTGGAGCCGATTCATATAATGCTATAAGTTCGGGTGCCGCACTTGTGAAAGTGTTAGGACTTATCACACCATAATTTTGGGGTACTTAAGCCCACAGGTGTATTGGCCGTACCAAAGTGTCTGGTGCAACATGTCATGAAATGAACATATATATAGATAAAGAAATGAGTGCAATAATAGGAAAAAGCTATGTATTGTTTATTCAAAAAGGTACTGCAATGAAAGCGAGCGATACAAATAGTCACGATAAGCAAGGGATGGGACTACCTAACATGTCCCCTCCGAGGGTAAGCTGCGGGATGGTATGTAAAACAGGTATAATGCTCGTAATAGAGACCACGAGCGTTCGACGTGGCTTTCGCTTCCTCTGGCTGTTGCATCGTGAGTTCGGTGATTCTAGTGCGGACGGGACTTACGAAAACGGAGTCTGAAAGTGAGAAAAGAAAAGAAAAGGAAAAAGAATGACACAATCGGGGCCCACAGTGCGGTCGAGCCGCATTCTTGGCGTGCCGT
The DNA here is from genome assembly GCA_021605205.1 of Aegilops longissima. Lineage (NCBI taxonomy): Eukaryota > Viridiplantae > Streptophyta > Magnoliopsida > Poales > Poaceae > Aegilops > Aegilops longissima. Next base: position 711,699,055 of record CM038682.1, read on the forward strand.
GGTCGTGCCCTCCCCATATGCCCATGGTATCTCGGGCGTAATTATGTATGCAGCGTATCTGAGCTTGCAATTTCGCGAAGGCTGGGGTTGGGGCGGATTACTCTGGCGATGCTTGAATCGTGCGGTGGTCTTGCTGTAGGTTACTCGGGCGCGCTTGGCGGTGTCCGGACGCTTAGTGGCCGGACTCGAGAATTGCCGTGAGAGGCTGCTTTGCACCTCCGCCGCGAGGGCCGCCGTGTGCTCCTCCGTTCGGAGAGAGCGTTTGGTGTATCCATTGACCGTGATTACTCCTCGAGGGCTTGGCATCTTGAGCTTGAGGTATGTGTAGTGCGGCACCGCATTGAACTTTGCAAATCACGGTTCGTCAAAGCGATGCATGATAGCCGCTGCGGAGCAGGACTATGTCGAAGATTAACTCTTAACCGGAAGTTATCCGGGATCCAAGACCACTTGAGTGTGGTGAGCCTGTACAATTGGCCTCTACACCCGGTATGACACCTTTAAAGGTCTTCTTTGTAGGTTTAATCCTTGAGGGGTCTATGCCCATTTTGCACACTGTATCCTGATAAAGCAGGTTCATGCTGCTACCGCCGTCCATCAGGACTCTGGTGAGGTGAAATCCATCAATAATTGGGTCAAGAACCAATGCGGCAAAACCGCCGTGACGGATGCTAGTGGGGTGGTCCCTTCGATCGAAGGTGATCGGGCAGGAAGACCATGGGTTGAACTTTGGGGCGACTGGCTCCATCGCATATACGTCCCGTAGTTCACGCTTCCGCCTCCCTTTTGGGTATGTGGGTTGCGTATATCATGTTCACCGTCCGCACTTGTGTGGGAAAACCTTTCTGTCCTCTATTGTTCGGCGGCCGGGGCTCTTCCTCGTCATCGTTGTGCAGCCCCTTGTCATTGAGTTCGGCACTTAACTTGCCTGCTTGCTTGAACACCCAACAATCCATGTTGGTGTGATTGGCTGGTTTTTCGGGGGTGCCATGTATCGCTGCGATCGAGTATCTTGGTCCAAGTTGGGCCGGCCCTGGGTATTTCTTTTGAATGGCTTCTTCCGCTGACGGGTTTAGAGCCTCTGAATCCGGCATTGGCGGCGTATCTTGATATTATCGCTGTTAATGCGGCGCTTGTTCTTGTTGCGACGCGACCTGCCATTGTTGTCCTTGGTTTCCGAACTATCAGGGTGTTTGGCCAAGTTGTTGCTTCGAGCTAGCCAGCTGTCCTCTCCCGCACAAAAGCGAGTCATGAGGGTTGTGAGGGCTGCCATAGATTTCGGCTTTTCCTGTCCTAGGTGCCGGGCAAGCCACTCGTCGCGGATGTTATGTTTGAAGGCTGCAAGGGCCTCTGCATCCAGACAGTCAACGATTTGATTTTTCTTTGTGAGGAACCGTGTCCGGAATTGTCTGGCCGATTCTTCTGGCTGCTGAATTATGTGGCTAAGGTCATCGGCGTCTGGTGGTCGCACATATGTGCCCTGGAAGTTATCAAGACATGCGGCTTCTAGGTCCTCCCAACAACCAATTGATTCTGCTGGCAAGCTGTTAAGCCAATGCCGAGCTGGTCCTTTAAGCTTGAGGAGGAGGTATTTGATGGCGTGTAGATCGTCTCCGCGGGCCATGTGGATATGGAGGAGCTAGTCCTCGATCCAGACCGCAGGATCTGTGGTACCATTGTATGATTCGATGTTTACGAGTTTAAAGCCCTCAGGGATTTGATGATCCAGTACTTCATCTGTGAAGCATAGTGGGTGTGCGGCGCCTCTTTATTGGGCTATATCACGACGTAGCTCGAGTGAGCTTTGTCTGTTGTGTTCGGCCCGGCCGGAGTTTTTGTATCCGTTGTGACGGTTATCGTCACGTGTCATGGGGCGCCCACGCGATCCGTAGATCGATCTTGTATGTTTTGCCTTATTCTCCAATATATCTCGCAAGTCCGGCGCATTTTCCGTGCCACGGTACTTTTGAGCGGCGTCGAGTGCGGCTTGAACAGAGGGTCTAGAGGCCTCTCTATCGCGGCCACGAGGTGGCCGGTCTGCCATGTCGTACGCTAGTGACTTGGGTGCTTCCTCTGATCGAGGCAACGGCCTGCGTTTGGGGTAGCTTTTGCAGGGGCGTTCGAGTTCATACTCTTGACTGCGAGGACTTCAGTCCATCATCGACTAGCAGGTCTTGATCAGCTCTAAGCTGTTGCTGCTTTTCTTGAGGCTGCTTGCCGTGGCTATAAGCCTGCATTTGAAACGCTCCTGTTGGCGGGATCCTCGAGCACGACAAACTCATCGTCGTCGAGGCTTGCCTCATCTTCGGAGGGCGCGATAATTATCGTCCTCAACCTCTCTTTACGCCGCCCGTCGTGCGGACTTGCTTCTCCTCCTCCTGCGCTGAGTCCTGCTGGAGGGGTTTTCTTCGCACCTTGTCCGGGTGTTATTATCTCCGTGCGGAATCACCGTTTTGCTGTGGCAGGATTTAGGCGGCGCCGCTGACGTCGGGCCGGTTTGCTTCTTGGAGGGTCATCCTCCGTTGTTCCATCGCCATTTCCATCTTTGGGGATGTCCACCATGTATATGTCGTATGACGAGGTGGCCTTCTAGTGCCCTGTAGGCGCTGGGTCTTGGGCGTCTCCGGCATCGTCGTCCATACCGTCGATGTCTTCGGAGTCGAAGTCGAGCATGTGTTCGCACACGAACATGTCACCGTGTACCCTCGACGCCGGGGGTGGTGCACCGCAGCTCACGTCGAAGGAGACCCGCCGGAAGCGCGATGCGCAAGACAATCCGGTGGCGCTTTTGAAGACCGAAACCCACACGCCGGGAGGGACCCGTCGGTAGCGGCGGCTATGGGATGCCCTAGGTCGGCCTGACCGCCCCTAGGGCCTCGAGGTTCGCCGCCCTGCAATGAAGAAGAACGAACGAAGAACGAGGAAGAAGAAGAACTAGGGTTAAGGAGAAAAGATAAAAGATAAAAAGTGGTAGATTGATTGATCGATTGTGTGTTGTTCAATCGGCCGTCACCCCCAACATATATAAGAGGCGTCTGGACTTCCCGTACAAGAAAAGGATTCATCTAGGCTTTCCTTACAAGAAAATTGCATCAATTCACGTCCAAAACCCTAGTCAAATTCGGACTGGTTTTATCCGAACTTTCCAAAACTGTTCGGTTTAAACTGGCTGCACCTTGCGGGTAACTTTTGAGGTGGTAAACGACCTCGGATGGAAAAGAGCCCAAAAGCAATCTTAACCGTTTCGACGAGACGAAAAACTTTCATGTTGAACGTTTTCCGATTCGAGGCCATCTTCTGGGGCAAAACACTCACGTATTACGTCAGACACTTGCCAAGACATGTCTGGTCTCCCGCGTCATATTTCGCCTCTTGACAGGGCTGCATTCAGATAGCTATAACTTTTGCATACGAACTCGGATTGAGATGATTTTTATATAGAAATCAACCGATTTGACGAGACGAAGACAATTAATGTAGAGCATTCCTTCATCCGAGGTTTTCCTGGAGGCTTAATTGACCAAAAAGAACTCAGAACACCTAAACATGACAATCTGAGTGTAGTTTTGGTCTTTGATATGATGCCGAATAATTATGGTCCAAACATTAAAGTTGTTCCATTCGGTGATGTGAAACTTTTTCATGCTGAAAACCCTTTCACTCTGTATCTTGCCAAAATCAGGCGTCAACACATGCCCCCTGTTTTTAAGCAAAGCTTGCACGTCGAAAAATAATATGCATAGTGTTCGTTCTAAGGACGATGTCAACACTCCATCGGCCATTTATTTTCCTCAGGGCGATAATTATGTATCGGCCATGTTTGTGCTAAGGGCGATAGTCGTATATCGGCCATTGCCTACTCAGACTTCCTGCCACACACTCGGGTGGTACTTCTTCAAATATTTTCCATTGAGAGCTCGGGGTAACAATGCCCCTTGTATTGATTCCACCAAATATAAATTTCCGGGAACAACCCTTGTAATTCTAAAAGGACCTTCCCAACTCGGAGACCACTTCCCGGATTTCCTATCTCTTGAACCAATCGGCAGAATCACCTTCCAGACGAGATCACCAACTTGAAGATTCTTCAACTTAACTTTCTTATTGTAAGCTCTTACAACCCTCAACTTGTCTCTCTCTATGTTCTTCAAAGCAACCAAACGTTTATCGGCAAATTCATCAATATTGTCCATCATCAAGTTATAAAAGTCTACTGCCGATAAATCATTTTGTTTGGCTATTCTCAAAGCATTCAAATTTACTTCCACTGGTAAAACAGCCTCTTGGCCATATACAAGCTCATATGGAGTCACCTTGGTAGCACCATGCCTTGAAATTCTATGTTCCCACAAAGCTTCAGACAACAACTCATGCCATCTCCTCGGATTATCCTCAATCCTCTTCTTGATGAGCTTGATTAAAATTTTATTGCTAGACTCAGCTTGTCCATTAGCTTGGGCATAATACGGAGAGGAATTGAGCAACTTTATGTTATAAGATTCGGCAAACTCTCTGACTTGGTGTGACATGAAAGATGAACCTTGATCCGTAGTTAACGTTTGAGGAATACCGAATATATGAATAATGGGCTCGGTGATGAACTGAATTACCTCTGTATGTGTCATGTTCTTGAGAGGTACTGCTTCAGACCATTTAGTGAAATAATCAGTTGCCACCAATATGAACCGATGCCCTTTTGAAGAAGACGGGTGGATTTGTCCAATGAAATCTAAACCCCAACCTCTGAAAGGCCAGGTTTGATAATAGGATGTAACATAGCAGCAGGAGCCAATTGAATATCACCAAACTTTTGACAAGCTTCACACCCTTTATAATATCTGAAGCAATCATTAATCATAGTCGGCCAATAAAACCCAGCACGTCGCAATAACCATTTCATCTTGGGAGCCGACTGGTGAGTGCCACAAATACCTTCATGGACCTCTCCCATAGCAATTCTCGCTTTGTCTTCGTCCAAGAACTTTAAAAGAACATCATCAACCGTTCGGTGATAGAGACCATCATGTCTCATCGCGTACTTGAAAGCCATACGCCGAACAGCCCTGTCCACCCTTCTACTAGGAGCACACAAATAATCAATTATGGGTTTCCTCCTGTCTTGATTTTCTCCTGCATTGAATATTTCATTAGTGGTCGAAGCGGTGGGCTTCGACTCGGCCTTACCTATGTTGACAAGACCTAGCATCGGCTATTGATAGAAATGCAATACACCATGGTTAACATAGTAGCCGGATGCTTGTTGTGCCAACTCTTTCGAATTGTCATGTCTAGATATATGAATAATTTTAAAGCAACCCAAGGTAAATCTTGCATCTAGACATACCAAAAGATAAACTATAAGTGATTCGTCAAAACATTGATAACCCTTGGATATTTGTTGCACTACTCATAACGAAGCACCGAAAGCCTCAATGTGTATAGCACCTATGGCAACCAAAAGCTCCAAACCGAATAAAATTTTATATTCGGCTTTGATCATTGTGAAAAAATATTTTAAGCGACATGAGGCTTGTTTTGGTCTCCAATTGAACTAAGGACGATGTTAGGATAGTACACCGGCCATGCTTTGACATATTCTTAGGGCGATAGATAAATATCGGCCATTAACACGAGGTCCATGTAGAATTCACCCACCAAACTATGTATAGCCGAAATAAACAAATAAAATAGGAATAAAATATTTCAGTCCCTTTGTATTAGCAACAATGTAACTAACCAAATGTATGGTAATTTGGTAATACCCTCTCATGATATAGAAAATTATGTTGCATCCATGGATCAAAATAAATGCATGGAGGGTAATTGATCATACCTAGGGATGAATTCCATGGCAAATGCATCAACGACATGGTTGAAGAAAATGGATGATGTGCTAACGAAGATTTTGATGTTGTGATCGCACCTTGACTTAATTGTTTGTTGCTTTCATTATTTCCCTTCTTCACTTTTATTGTACTTGTTGCAACAGAAGCATGCACATCATTTTTGTCTTGATTGATCTTCTTGGGAACCCATGGCATAGTTGAGGAATATGGATAATGTGTAGACCGAAGATGTTGAAACCTTGGGCTTGATCCTTCATAGTTTTCACTATTTTCCTTCTTCACCTTTGCCGCACTCCTTGTAATGGAAACTTGCACATAGTTCTTATTTTGAGTACTTCCTTTGGGAACCCATGCCATGTTCCTTTCTTCAAGTTCTTGTGCACTAAGCTTTTGTAACTCCTTCTTTTGCCAATACGATAAGCCAGTGAGCACCTCGACCGTGATTTTGTTTCAACCAATGGCAACTCTTTTTGGGCCTTGTGCACCCTCAACCTATTTTCTTCAGATTTGGCACTCTGATTTTTATCAATTGATTGCTTCACTTCTTTGCCTTTTGTAGCCAATGTCAACACTTTAATTGGCTCTTTGTTATTGAGATCAAATCTGAAGCAGCACACTTACGACCATCTCTTTTCACGCTGTAAACTTGCTTTACCACCTCTTTCTTCTTCCTTGAGCTCTGGACCGATTCCTTATGATTGAAGCGGTCTTTGACACGTGATTGTTCAAATGTTGATCTCCTTGGAGCTGCATAGTATTGGTGAGATGGTCTAGAATAAGATGGAGAATGTGCCCTTGTATCATACCTGTCCCATGATGAATATGCATCTATATGAGCATAGGGAGGCATCCACGACATTGGTATTGGCTGCCCAAAGGAGGATATGAAGTCTGCTTGCTCAACATCTTCCTATGCCAATCCCAGTCTTGATTTATGCCTTGGGGTGACTTGATGTTTTTCTTCACTCGGCCGATAAGCATTCTTCTCCTCACTTATCTTCGATATTTTCCAACAAGCTGCGAAAGTGACTTTCATCTTTTGCATTTTTGCTTACATGACCTTTGCTTTCTTTGGTTTTGTGTGCATCGGTCTTTGAATTTTGTTGTTGCCCCGAAGACTAGATGTGCGGTCGTAACTTTGATGGAATTCATGTCTTCAATATTATTGCTGATGCACTTTTGAATGATTACCTCACTTGAAGATTTGATCCCATCATCATTAGCGTATACCTGTCCGTCTTTGGATGAGTCGGGTTGAGGTAGCCGAGTCAATGCTTGATCTCCATCAAGACCAATCTGAGTCGACTGGCCGTATGCTTGTGCCTCAACGAGCACCAATCGTCCCGCGTAAGCTGATTGTGTGGCTTGATGAATCACATTGTTGTCTTTGACATTCTGTTCAAACGAACATTGCATTTGTTCTTGCCTTGATAGCTCGACATCGTGATCAATTATAATAATAGGATTAGTTGACGATATACCAGCGATGTGATCACCTATGCCTGGTCGAAGGTGCCTTTGCTCGTCCATTAGCGATAGTGTGATCTGGCTCTAAAACAAAACAACCGGCGGTGTCGGTTTAACATCACTCGACTTGGCTATGCATTGATTTTTGTCCTCCTTTCGGCGCTCTTGAATCGGCTATTTTGGAGAACTTTGAACATGGCTTTATATTCCTGCAACCAAAATAATTACAGAATATCGTCTCATCGAGACCAAATGTTAGCCGGGCATGAAACAAACAAAGTTGCCCATATGAATATAAAGTTCAGTCGGCATGACGGGAACAACTTTGGTTGCGATAAGTTGTCACTATTAGCCTCTATGAATGGTGCCATGTGTTGATCGGCATGATTAGTAACAAGATAACTCGAAACAAACAGATTACTCATCTCGATCGGTCTTTCAAAGTTAATTAGAATCTTACTAACGGGTGCATCAACAATATGATTTTGACCGAATCGAAAACTGAGTAAACTCTTGGCTAGGTGTACCTTTGTGAAGTCGTTGGAGCGAGAAGATGGTTGCACCATCGAACAATACCTTGCTCCACTTCTGAATAATTCTCGAATGCATCTTCCTCTTTTCTAGATCTCGTGCCTCATCACTCGGATTGCTGAATAGATTTGACTTGGAATTCCGAGTAGATTTCACTCGGATTACCGAATGGATTCCACTCGGCCGCTCTTCGTCAGCTATACTTTGTTCAGCTGCGCGCTGGTCAAACTTTGTTTGGCCATATAACTTTTCTCTTGATGGTCATCAATTTCTTTGGCACGGAACTCATAGGGCAGCATGTAAGCTCCCACACATCTAGAAAAATCTAACACGGCCAATTTGTTGCGTTTACCGTTCCTTTGCTTGGCGAAACTTGCATCTTCTGTTTTGGTACACGCGGCAATAATTGGCTTGATGCACTCGACTTTATCCGGTGATGCACTCGTCTGGAAAGATGCACTCGGCTGGCATGATGTACTCAGATGGGTCAATGCACTCGACTGGTATGATGTACTCGGTATGGACTCTATGCACTCGGTTGTAACCGTCTCTGTGCTCAATCTAGTTTCAACTGAATCCACCATCATCTTTGCTTTAAAGGAATCGTTCGACTCGGCTGTAGATGACTTATTCATATTTGACTCAGTTTCAACCGAATCAACCATATTAGCCAAGTGAACCCTTTCTTGCTGATTTGCTTGCAAACTTTCTTGCTTCAATATCGCAGAAGGGCCAACATAGTTGCTCGATGGAGGAAGGCACTTGACGTATTCTTGCAAATATTCCTCTCCACGGCTTTTCTTGAGTGCTTCGTAAGCCTGTCGATATTCTGCTGGTAATTCGTCAAGAGTTGGCGTAGTAAATTCGTTGACGCTGTTCCCTGTGAGCTTTGGCTTGATCTTGTCCACTTGGGCCACATATTTTTCTTTAAAATCAGCCATGCTTGGATTGGCTTGCCACCCAATACTTTTATGATCTTTCGGCAATGGATTGTTGCCGAAACTTTGCAATTGTATAGGGGGTGTATAACATGCTGCAATGATAGGTGAAGATGTGTGCACTGTTGTTGAATATTTTCTCACGCCAATTTGATCAATCGGCAACACTTCGTGTTCTTTTAAAACCCTAGCTTTTATTGCCTCATAATCAGGAACCAAACCTTTATCATGTTGCTCAAGGCAAAGAGCGGTAATCTTCTTATTTTGTGCTAAGCTTTTAATGCAGCCAAAGTCACCTCATCTCCTGCAATATTAGACATATACACTCCTGTAGAATCTCCATTCACTCGGCCATAAAAGTGAGCCGAGTCATGAATACTTTAGTTGCATATGATGCTGAACAATTAATATCATGAGGTGTATCATATGATGATGAGGATAACCGCCAAATAGCTAATGGAAGCATGGCGATTGCCTCATTCATCGGCATGTTTGGGAATAAACCCGCATATTGCGAGTTGACTGCCGATGGATAAAACTGTGAAACGCCCTCCTGCACATGAGGTGTCATATATTGATCACTCGAACAAATCGTGTTATTCATCGGCATATTGAAAGGTGTTGCCGATGCACGAAAGTTCAGATTCATAAGTTGCATGTCGCGGTTCGTAAATTGAAGTTTCTCCAACGGAATAACTAGTCGGCCTTTGCTCGTTAGGGCTAGCCGACATGACATGTCCATTGAAAGTTCTAGCAACATCAACATAATGGCTATTTGCATCTACGTAAGGAGATTGATGATACATGTTGCCGTTGTAGATTGCAGCCGCTTGATGACGCTCTCCTCGTAGCAAGAACAGGCTGGAGATTGTTCAAAGCTTCGTCCCCAGCGGAGTCGCCAAAAAGTGTGTTCGCACACGAACACGTCACCGTGTACCCTCGACGCCGGGGGTGGTGCACCGCAGCTCACGTCGAAGGAGACCAGCCGAGCGATGCACGCAAGACAATCCGGTGGGCGCTTTTGAAGACCGAAACCCACACGCCCGGAGGGACCCGTCGGTAGCCAAAGCGGTTATGGGCTGCCCTAGGGCGGCCTGACCGCCCCTAGGGCCTCGAGGTTCGCCGCCCTGCAATGAAGAAGAACGAACGAAGAACGAGGAAGAAGAAGATCTAGGGTTAAGGAGAAAAGATAAAAGATAAAAAGTGGTAGATTGATTGATCGATTGTGTGTTGTTCAATCGGCCGTCACCCCCAACATATATAAGAGGCGGCTGGACTTCCCGTACAAGAAAAGGATTCATCTAGGCTTTCCTTACAAGAAAATTGCATCAATTCACGTCCAAAACCCTAGTCAAATTCGGACTGGTTTTATCCGAACTTTCCAAAACTGTTCGGTTTAAACTGGCTGCACCTTGCGGGTAACTTTTGAGGTGGTAAACGACCTCAGATGGAAACGAGCCCAAAAGAAATCTTAACCGTTTCGACGAGACGAAAAACTTTCATGTTGAACGTTTTCCGATTCGAGGCCATCTTCTGGGGCAAAACACTCACGCATTACGTCAGACACTTGCCAAGACATGTCTGGTCTCCCGCGTCATATTTCGCCTCTTGACAGGGCTGCATTCAGATAGCTCTAACTTTTGCATACGAACTCGGATTGAGATGATTTTTATATAAAAATCGACCGATTTGACGAGAAGACAATTCATGTAGAGCATTCCTTCATCCGAGGTTGTCCTGGAGGCTTAATTGACCAAAAAGCACTCAGAACACCTAAACATGACAATCTGAGTGTAGTTTTGGTCTTTGATATGATGCCGAATAATTATGGTCCAAACATTAAAGTTGTTCCATTCGGTGATGTGAAACTTTTCATGCTGAAAACCCTTTCACTCTGTATCTTGCCAAAATCAGGCGTCAACAGCATGTCGGTTAAATCGTCGATAGTGGCTACAAAGTGGGTGGTGGGTGGGCGTTGAATTTCTTCGTCGTCCGCATCGCAACCTTCCTGTCCGTAGACCGGCCAGGGCTCTCCGTATAAATACAGAGACTTTAGTGAATTCAGGATGTCACCAAAGGGCAAGTGCTGAAAGACGTCCGTGGCCGTGAACTCCATGACCGGCGCCCAATCGGATTCGATTGGCAGGGGCACGGAGGGTTCGGAGTCCGGAGAGGAGCCCGGCACCCTGGAGTCAAGGTCTTCGCAAAGGACAGGGATAGAGTTCGGCTCAATTGCCGTAGAGATCGTATCCCCCGAGGCGGTGTCCAACCACTCGCCCTCGATCGGGGAACCCGGCTCCGGATTAAGGGTCGGAGCGGATGCTGGTGCGGCCTCCAGGGCACTGTTCGGCTGCAGAGCTAGATCATGCCCATCAAGACAGTGCGGCACGCTTGGCTGCGGCTCGAATCCATCGAAGATCAAGTCTCCGCGGATATCGTCCGTATAGTTCAAACTTCCAAATCTGACCTGATGGCCATGGGCGTAGCTTTCGATCTGCTCCAGATGGCCAAGCGAATTGGCCCGCATGATGCAAAGCCGCCCGAATCTGAAGATCTGTCCGAGGAAAAAGTCTCACCGGACCGCGTCGTTGTTGATGATCGAAGGAGCCATCGGGCCTATCGGTGACGACACACGAGGAACTCTCAATGAAAGCACCAATGTCGGTGTCAAAACCGGCGGATCTCGGTAGGGGTCCCAAACTGTGCGTCTAGGCGGATGGTAACAGGAGACAAGGGACACGATGTTTTTACCAGGTTGGGCCCTCTCGATGGAGGTAATACCCTACTCCTGCTTGATTAATATTGATGATATGGGTAGTACAAGAGTAGATCTACCACGAGATCAAGGAGGCTAAACCCTAGAAGCTAGCCTATGGTATGATTGTTGTTCGTCCTACGGACTAAAACCCTCCGGTTTATATAGACACCGGATAGGTTAGGGTTACACAGAGTTGGTTACAATAGTAGGAGATCTACATATCCGTATCGCCAAGCTTGCCTTCCACGCCAAGGAAAGTCCCATCCGGACACGGGACGAAGTCTTAAATCTTGTATCTTCATAGTCTTGGAGTCCGGCCGTGATGATAGTCCGGCTATCCGGACACCCCCTAGTCCGGGACTCCCTCAGCGTGCCAAAGACAATTGTGTCAGATCGAGACTTCAAGTTCTTAAGCTACTTTTGGAAGACGCTATGCGCCAAGCTCGGGATCAAGCTACTATTCTCCACGGCGTATCATCCTCAAACCGATGGCCAAACGGAAGTCACCAACCGGACGCTTGCAACTCTTCTACGCGTGTTGATCAAGAAGAACATCAAGGAGTGGGAGGAGTGCCTACCCATCGCCGAGTACGCCTACAACCGCGCAAGACACTCTACAACCGGCAAGTCCCCCTTCGAGGTCGTCTACAGTTTCAACCCTTTGTCGCCATTGGACATCCTTCCTCAACCGCTTCAAGAACGAGCAAACATGGACGCAAGTGCAAGAGCCGCCTACCTCAAGAAGATGCATGAAGAAACACAAGCCACGATCGAGCGCCAAGTACAACGCCTCACCGCCAAGCTCAAGATCAACAAGTCTCCGATGGTGTTCCTGTAGGACCTTGAAGTATGTCTAGAGGGGGGGTGATTAGACTACTTGACCAATAAAAACTTAAACTTTTCCCAATTTTATAGTTTGGCAGATTTTAGCTATATTAGGACAAGTCAAGCAATCATCACACGATTCAAGCAAGCATGCAAAGAGTATATGAGCAGCGGAAATTAAAGCATGCAACTTGCAAGAAAGTAAGGGGAAGGGTTTGGAGGATTCAAACGCAATTGGAGACACGGATGTTTTTGGCGTGGTTCCGATAGGTGGTGCTATCGTACATCCACGTTGATGGAGACTTCAACCCACGAAGGGTAACGGTTGCGCGAGTCCACGGAGGGCTCCACCCACGAAGGGTCCACGACGAAGCAACCTTCTCTATCCCACCATGGTCGTCGCCCACGAAGGACTTGCCTCACTAGCGGTAGATCTTCACGAAGTAGGCGATCTCCTTGCCCTTACAAACTCCTTGGTTCAACTCCACAATCTTCTCGGAGGGTCCCAAGTGACACCTAGCCAATCTAGGAGAGACCACTCTCCAAGAAGTAACAAACGGTGTGTTGATGATGAACTCCTTGCTCTTGTGCTTCAAATGATAGTCTCCTCAACACTCAACTCTCTCTCATAGGATTTGGATCTGGTGCAAAGATGATTTGAGTGGAAAGCAACTTGGGAAGGCTAGAGATCAAGATTCATATGGTAGGAATGGAATATCTTGGCCTCAACACAAGGGTAGGTAGTTCTCTCTCAGAAATGGTAAGTTGGAAGTGTAGGTTTAGTCCGATGGCTCTCTCCACGAATGAAGAGGAGGTGGAGGGGTATATATAGCCTCCACACAAAATCTAACTGTTACACACAATTTACCAAACTCGGTGGGACCGAATAGTTAAACTCGGTCGGACCGATTTAGTAAACCTAGTGACCGTTAGTGATTTTCGGTGGGACTGACTTGCATCTCGGTGAGACCGATATGGTTAGGTTTAAGGCATAACGTAATCTTGGTGAGACCGATTACACAAACTCGGTGAGACCGATTTTGGTAATTAGCTAACCAGAGAGTTGGTCAGGTAAACTCGGTGGGACCGATTTGCTCTTTTCGGTGAGACCGAAATGTTACAAAAAGGAAACAGAGAGTTTACATTGCAATCTCGGTGGGACCTATCGCTCACTTCGGTTAGACTGAAACGTTACGAAGGGAAACAGAGAGATTGCAACCCCATCTCGGTGAGACCGAGATCCCTATCGGTAAGACCGATTTGCTTAGGGTTTGTGGCAGTGGCTATGACTTTTGGAATCGGTGGCGCCGGATAGAAAGAATCGGTGTGACCGATTTTGGCTTTAGGTTTAGGTCATTTGTGGATGTGGGAAAGTAGTTGAGGGTTTTGGAGCATATCACTAAGCACATGAAGCAAAAGGCTCATTAAGCAACACCTCATCCCTTCTTGATAGTATTGGCTTTTCCTATAGACTTAATGTGATCTTGGATCACTAAAATGTAAAATGAAGAGTCTTGAGCTTTTGAGCTTGAGCCAATCCTTCGTCCTTAGTATTTTGAGGGATCCACTTTCATCATCCATGCCATGCCATTCATTGAACTTTCCTGGAATAATAGTCTTGGAATAGCATTAGCTCAATGAGCTATATGTTGTTATGAATTACCAAAACCACCTAGGGATAGTTGCACTTTCAATCTCCCCCTTTTTGATAATTGATGACAACATATAGATCAAAGCATCGACAAATGATAATAAAATTTAAATAACATCGTCGCTTTGAGAAGTATGTGATAAGCAAGAGCTCCCCCTAAATGTGTGCATAGTTTTAGATTTGCTTTGGACTGCAAATGCACAATGAATTAGGCTCATGGGTTACTCTTCCATGTCACATACATCTTGGTGGAGTGCTCAAAATAATAAACAATGAATACATGCACTCATCACCAAGCATAGTGAGTGATCACATAAGATAGATATGATAATATCAAGCATGCATAAGTGTAGCTTATGATCAAACACATGATCATCAATGTCTCACAAGCATAGTATCTCAACCAAAAGCAAACAAAGTTTGAAAAACCACCAAATAAAGCAAGAGAGAACAAAGCAACACTCTCTCTCTCTCTCTCGAAGCCTATGATCTATACATTTTTCTCCCCCTTTGGCAACAAGTTACCAAAAAGTTCATAGAAAATGCATAGTGCTAGATCGACTCTCGGGCTTGATCTTCTGGTGGTGGTGTAGAGATGGCTCCTTGGATGAAAGCTCAGTTGAAGTTGATGGAGCTGGAGCTGATGTAGGTGCTAGAGCTGGAGGCACCGAGGCTGTAGCTGGTGCAGACGAAGTTGCTCTTGTCTCAGAAACTGGCACAGCAGATGACCTCTGGGCTCTAGGCACTCTGGCAAACACATTGGTGGTAGTCTTGCCCTTCCTCTCCTGCATGTCATCTTGTAGTTCCTCCACTTCAGTCTGAATCTCAGTTACTTTCACATCTAAGCTATAGAACTTTTGTTCTATGATTCTCTCCAGGCTCTCCTGGTTTTGAGTGAGGGTGGACAATCCCTTCTCAATCCTCAGAGTTGATGCTATTAAGTATCCGAGCTGCTCCTGCTTGTTCTTCAAGAAGTATTCAGATGCCTCCTCTTGAGTTGGCATCTTGGCAGCCTTCTCCCTCTTTGCCTTCTCCTTCTTCTCCTGAGCTTGAACTGATTGTGTATCATTTTCATTCATGACAACCTCATTGTCCTCAAAGTCTGGATAAAGTGGAAAGTGTTCCTTATCCAACTGATATTTTCCTGTGCCCATCTTTGAGTTGGTCAATTCTTGAATCTGAGGTGCATATCCACAGCTCCTCTTCTGATCTGCTGCAGTCCTCTTGATAGTTTCAATGATCAGGCTCATGACTTTAAACTTCTGTGGCACATCAAACACATGCAACATGTTGATGGCATGCCCTCTGATCATGTTATGGTCACCAGACTTGGGCAACAAAGTGTGCCTCAGAATCCAATTTATAGTTGGCAACCCTGACAGCAGAAAGTGAACTGATCCAAACTTGTGCGTCTCTAGTGCCTTGTATGGAATTTCCTTATACATGTGTGCCATGGAATTGTGGTCCATTTTCTTCTTGGCATAAATGTCTAGGTCATCCTCATTCTCCTTGGGGGCATTTATCAGCTTTGCCCACTCCTCAACAGTTGGCTGGTACCTTGTACCTTCAGACATCCAAACAATTCTCCCATCTGGGTAAAAATGTGCTGTGGTGTAGAACTGCATGATAAGTTCATCATTCCAATTTGTGAGCTTTTGCCCAACAAAATCTGCAACTCCACAAGCAACAAAACTGTCTTGCACTCCAGGATAGTGCCGTTCATTCTCCTTCATGTAGGTCCAGTCGACCCACCTCATATCACACACAATGGGCTTCTTGTCCAACAAGATTGTCTCATAGAAGTCCTGCTGTTCCTTTGTGTGGAACCTGTAGTCAACAACGGTTCTTCTTCTTGAAGCATATGAATCTTCCATTGTCCACAGTCTCGGCCCTGAATCCTTCCTGATTCTCATGTCCTCAGCCACTGGATGGGCATCATTGTGGTCTGGTATCTTTGGCTTAAGCTTCCTCAGAACTTGTCCTTCTTCATCTTCCTCATCAACCTCAGGCACTGGGGCCTTGTTCTTCTCAGCAGCTGGAATACTCCTAGTATTTCTCTTTGGTGCAGACTTGGCCTTGGGGGCAGCTTTGGGTGCTTCCTTGGGCTTAGATGTGGCAGCCCCAGATCTGATTGCATCACCCATAAGCTTTGGTGCCTTTGTGCTGGTGCAGCAGGCTCTTCCTCTTCCATCATGGAAGGCTTCCCAATAACTCTGGTTGTGGTCTTCTTGAACCTTTCCTTCCTCTTCTTGCTCTCAGCAACTGGCTCTTTGGGATCAGGATTTTCAGGCAGTTGAGTTGATGTTCTGGCCTTTGACATTGTTGTCTTCCTGCAGGCCTTTTGATCTTCATGCCTGGCTTTGCATCCTTTGCTGAGCCATATTCCTTCTTGAGCACCACTTTCTTGGAAGTTGCCTCATCTTCCTCTCCTCTGTAATCTTCATCCTCTGAATCTGAAGTTCTTTTCCTCCTCTGCCTAGTAGCTGCCTTAGGCAAATTGCTAGGAGTACTTCTGCTCCCTTCATCTGAAGTTGAGGGACTAGTGCCCTCACTCAAGTCTATCTGCTCTTCTGTCCTGTTCTGGCTGTCACTTTGATCAGACATTCTGCAAAAGCTGAATGCTGACCCTGTGAAGAGTTTATAGATGAGATAGAAAAGATGAGCATCACAAAATGCAGAGGTTTTTGCAAAAGAATGACTCAAAAGTTCAGTTTTAGTTTTCCACAGAAAGCATTTCGGATCCACCGATTTTCAAACTCGGTGATACCGAAGCAGTTTTTGGAACCTAAACTAATGATCTCGGTTGGACCGAGTTTCAGTTTGGTGCTATCGAGACTGCTAGGGTTTCACAGAATTCTCAAATCAGTTGCACCGATTAGTAATTCTCGGTCAGACCGAGAGTCACTAGTGCAATGGCATAAGCCAAATCGGTGAGACCGAGTTTTTCAACTCGGTGGGTCCGAGATGGTTTCGGCGGAAACCTAAACCTAAAAATTTGATTCACATCTAATCTATGAACTACTTTGGCTGGATAGAAGATTTGTAATCGTGGCAAGAATCAATATGAGAACAATGTGCTAGGAATCAGACGTGGATAGCACAAAGATCAAGTCCATACCCTAACTTGCGGTGGACTTGCTACGGCGGCAACGGCGGGGACGAAATCCGTTGACGGCGGCGAAGACCAGCGACAGGAGGCTGCTGGCGACGAGGAGACGATCCGAAGACCACGATAACAGAGCGAGCTGTTGCGTGGGCGAAGGGTTTCGGAGAAATTTCCAAAATTTTGCTCGTGTCTATATATAGCCCAACCCTGTCGGTGTGACCGAGTGGAACAACTCGGTGGCACCGAGATGCATAACTTGTGTTCGATTCAGCAAATCGGTGAGACCGAAAAGTTCAAATCGGTTGCACCGAGATTGAAAACTCAGATCAACTTGATGATCTCGGTAGGACCGAAATGGAAGGGTCGGTCAGACCGAGAATCACTAAGAGGTTTTGGAAGTTTAAGTCTATGACGAATCGGGGACTCCGAGTGCTCCTCACACAGAGTGGTTCGAATCTGACTTGATCAAATTTTGTGATGTAGCATGAATAGAGTTTGAGACGAGAAAAGCATAGATAGCTAAAGAAGGTTCTTAGGCATTCTTGTCCATCCACTTGGCCAAAAGACAAGAATCCAAACATACAAAACAACAAGTGGATGTCCTTGAATGAGTAAAATATGCACCAACATGCTCACACAATAAGATGGCTATTGAAATATGTGGCAAAGCATGCACAAACAATTCTAGCATCTATCAAACAATTGGCGATGACTAGGTCATCTATATATGAGTATATTGACTTAGAAGTCAAATGAGAACATTTGATCATAGGTCATACTCATCGTTTAAGCTCAAGTGGGGTTACCACTTTTACATAATGCATTAATGTGTTCACACCATTAGAGTTGCTTTGACTCAATCCTTAGAGTTAAGCTCCCCCTAGATGTGAGATTCCCCTTAGAGGGATGAACTAACCTTGGGTTTTGTCGATGATGACTCCATGTAGGTGTGAAGATGTGGATGCTCAATGTTGATGTAGATCATTTGGAGCAATCCTTTGGAGTGAGTTGCACTTTCAACTTGCCTACATGGGTTAGTCCCACAAGGAACAAACAAGAATATCCATAGACATAGAGTGATGCACACACAAGATGATGTCCATGAAAACATTAGGTTACCTTGTCCCTTTCCTTACCAACATGAGGGTTTGTGACTCCTTGAACTAGTGCAAGATGTGAAAGTTGATTGCACTTGTTCTTGCCAAAATGATATGAGTGAAGAATGTTGGCGGAGTCACCCTCAAGAACTCTCTAGTTCTTCTTCTTGGGATCCACATCATCTTGATGGGAATCCTTGGAGTTATAGTTGTACTTGATGAAGTAGAACTTGACGTAGTCTTGGGGACCCACTTGAACGAGGCATTAGGTGCTTCTTCAAATGCATCAATCTCTTCTTGAAGCTTGTCCTTGCCTTTGTTCTTGTGGTCTTGTGGTGGAAGATCATCTTGAGCTTGTGTCCCTTTGAAGGAAGTAGGATCATACTTCTCTTGTTGAGGAACAAACTTTGTCTTGGGGTATTGATCTTCTTCCCACTCAACTCCATTGGCGTTGAACTTTCGTTCAAAACCAACACCTTGATTCTTCCGGTGCCTTCCTTGCTTGCGTACAATTTCCTCGAATTGCTTACTCCCGGCAAGGCTCTTCTAAACACATTTCTCTATAATTCCCTTCAATAAGCTATTTTCTTGCTCAAGTGTAACTTGGCTAAGAGAATCATTAGTGGGATCAAGAGAACTACTAGAAGCAACAACATTGGATTTGACATTATTATTGTTACCACTAGAGGAAGTATCTTTCTTGTACTTGTTACTAGACTTGACTTGAGGCATGTAAGTAGATAAGAGTAAATGCTTGGCAATGTAAGAAGAACTTTTCTTGCGGAGATAATCATTGATTGCCTTTAAGAACTCATGCTCTTGCTCAAGATTGAGCTTTTCAAAGCGTAACTTCTCATGAGCCCTTAAAAGTTCTCGATGATCTTCGAAGATAGTTTCATGAGCCAACTTAAGAGTGTTTAGTTCTTTAGTTAGAAGCTCAATTTTCTCCTTATCATTGTCATTTGTTTGATTAGCATGATTAATTGACGTTTCATCATAGTATTCATCACTAGAGTTGTCAACAAGTAAATCATCATCACCTAGCAAGTCATCTTCATCAACATCAAAATCAATATACTCGGAGTGTGTTACCTTAGGACCTTTGGCCATGAAGCATCTTCCAATTCCTTCATTTGGTGATTCAAATATGTCATAGGAGTTGGTTGACACAAGTGCTAGACCGGCAACACCTTCATCTTGAGTATATTCGGAGTCGGAGTGATAGCTTCTCTCGGAGTAATGGTCGGAGTCGGAGCCGGAAACCCATTCACCAACATGAGCTTGATGTCTTCGTTGTGTGTAGCTCCTTGATGACTTGTCCTTCCTTTCCGAATCCTTGCTTCTCCGTGAGGGTCTTCGTTCATAACGATCATCTCTACTCCTCCTCTCTCTTGGCGGTGATTCTTCATTTTTGCTTCTTCTTCTTGGAGAATCTTCTCTTCTCTTGTAGGGTGTCGTACACTCATTGGAGTAGTGTCCGGGTCTCCCACAATTGTAGCAATTGCGCTCTCGACTAGAAGATCTCTTGTCATTGTATGACCTTGACTTGGAGCTTCTTTCTTTGCTTCTACTCTTGTAGAATTTGTTGAAGTTCTTCACCATTAAGCTCAATTCTTCATTGAAGATTGGTTTCTCACTTGATGATGTGGGGGCTTCACTTGAGGCTTTGTAAGCACCACTTGACTTGTTGTGAAGTTCCTCCTTGTCCTTGAGTGACATTTCATGAGCAACAATCCTTCCAATGACTTCCGTTGGCTTGAGATCTTCGTAGTTTGGCATCATTTGGATCAATGTGCACACGGTATCGTAATTTCCATCCAATGCTCTTAGGATCTTCTTGATGATGATTTTGTCAGTCATCTCTTCACTCCCTAAGCCGGCAATCTCATTTGTGATAAGAGCAAGCCTAGAGTACATTTCAACGACACCTTCACCATCCTTCATTTTGAACTTGTCAAGCTGACTTTGGAGCACATCCAACTTGGATTCCTTGACGGATTCGGTGCCTTCGTGCATATCAATCAAAGTATCCCAAATTTCCTTTACATTCTCAAGACGGCTGATTTTGTTGAATTCTTCGGGACACAATCCGTTGAAGATGATGTCACATGCTTGAGCGTTGTACTGCAGCATCTTCAATTCTTCCGCATTAGCTTCACGGTTCGGTTCTCTCCCATCGAAGAATTCACCTTGCAAGCCAATACAAATAATTGCCCAAACGGCGGGGTTATGTCCAAGAATATGCATTTTCATTTTATGATTCCAACTAGCAATATTAGTACCATCAAAGTAAGGACCTCTAAGGTGATAATTTCCCTCGCTAGACGCCATACTCTCCTAGGTTGTGAAACCAAGGCTATGACCACCAAAAGCTATGGAAATCAAAGCAAATGGAGACCAAAGCTCTGATACCACTTGTAGGACCTTGAAGTATGTCTAGAGGGGGGGAGATTAGACTACTTGACCAAATAAAAACTTAACCTTTTCCCAATTTTATAGTTTGGCAGATTTTAGCTATATTAGGACAAGTCAAGCAATCATCACACGATTCAAGCAAGCATGCAAAGAGTATATGAGCAGCGGAAATTAAAGCATGCAACTTGCAAGAAAGTAAGGGGAAGGGTTTGGAGGATTCAAACGCAATTGGAGACACGGATGTTTTTGGCGTGGTTCCGATAGGTGGTGCTATCGTACATCCACGTTGATGGAGACTTCAACCCACGAAGGGTAACGTTGCTTGAGTCCACGGAGGGCTCCACCCACGAAGGGTCCACGAAGAAGCAACCTTGTCTATCCCACCATGGTCGCCGCCCACGAAGGACTTGCCTCACTAGCGGTAGATCTTCACGAAGTAGGCGATCTCCTTGCCCTTACAAACTCCTTGGTTCAACTCCACAATCTTGTCGGAGGCTCCCAAGTGACACCTAGCCAATCTAGGAGACACCACTCTCCAAGAAGTAACAAACGGTGTGTTGATGATGAACTCCTTGCTCTTGTGCTTCAAATGATAGTCTCCCCAACACTCAACTCTCTCTCTCATAGGATTTGGATCTGGTGGAAAGATGATTTGAGTGGAAAGCAACTTGGGAAGGCTAGAGATCAAGATTCATATGGTAGGAATGGAATATCTTGGCCTCAACACAAGGGTAGGTAGTTCTCTCTCGAAATGGTAAGTTGGAAGTGTAGGTTTAGTCGATGGCTCTCTCCACGAATGAAGAGGAGGTGGAGGGTATATATAGCCTCCACACAAAATCTAACCGTTACACACAATTTACCAAACTCGGTGGGACCGAATAGTTAAACTCGGTCGGACCGATTTAGTAAACCTAGTGACCGTTAGTGATTTTCGGTGGGACTGACTTGCATCTCGGTGAGACCGATATGGTTAGGTTTAGGGCATAACGTAATCTCGGTGAGACCGATTACACAAACTCGGTGAGACCGATTTTGGTAATTAGCTAACCAAAGAGTTGGTCAGGTATACTCGGTGGGACCGATTTGCTCTTTTCGGTGAGACCGAAATGTTACAAAAAGGAAACAGAGAGTTTACATTGCAATCTCGGTGGGACTGATCGCTCACTTCGGTTAGACCGAAACGTTACGAAGGAAAACATAGAGATTGCAACCCCATCTCGGTGAGACCGAGATCCCTATCGGTAAGACCGATTTGTTTAGGGTTTGTGGCAGTGGCTATAACTTTTGGAATCGGTGGCGCCGGATAGAAAGAATCGGTGTGACCGATTTTGGCTTTAGGTTTAGGTCATTTGTGGATGTGGGAAAGTAGTTGAGGGTTTTGGAGCATATCACTAAGCACATGAAGCAAAAGGCTCATTAAGCAACACCTCATCCCTTCTTGATAGTATTGGCTTTTCCTATAGACTCAATGTGATCTTGGATCACTAAAATGTAAAATGAAGAGTCTTGAGCTTTTGAGCTTGAGCCAATCCTTCGTCATTAGTATTTTGAGGGATCCACTTTCATCATCCATGACATGCCATTCATTGAGCTTTCCTGAAATAATAATCTTGGAATAGCATTAGCTCAATGAGCTATATGTTGTTATGATTTACCAAAACCACCTAGGGATAGTTGCACTTTCAGTTCCAACCGGGTGCTCAAGTATGGATACATCTCCGCAAAGAACGCTTCCCCAAGGAACGCAAGTCCAAGCTACTACCAAGAGCCGACGGACCATTCAAGGTGATCGCACGCTACAACAACAACGCCTACAAGGTCGACATCCCACGCGACAAGTACAACGTTAGTGACATCTTCAACGTCAAAGACTTGGCCAAGTACCATGGTGATGAAGAGCACGATCCGTGGACGGATCTCTCCCAAGGGGGGAACGTGATGCGAAGCATCCCTCGACTACTCGCACCAACACTCCATCACCACCGCAAGCACCAAGTGGACCAATGACAAGAGCACGTGCACGCGCCATCGAGAACAAGGTGAACTCTTTCCTATTCAAGTCTCGTTTGTATTCATGTGAGGATTGGATTCTACCTCAAACGGAAACATTGCTCACTCTTAGGTACGAGGAAGTTGACCGCGAGAAGGAGAAGGCGGAGATGCGACCCTCCATGGAGCAAGAGAAGGAAGGAGAGAGCGAGAAGAGTGAAGAAGTAGGAAGGGAGGAAAAACCCCTGAGCACTCTGGGTGCCCGGCCTCCCCAACCCCGGGTGCCCGGCCGCACCACCTGGGAGCTACCCCAGCCTGCCCCGGGTGCCCGGGCCCTCCTCTCCCAGCCGCTGGCTGCACCAGTGCCGGGCCTTGGCCCCAGGTGCCCGCCCGACCCACCGGCCTCCTGGCGCCACCCGGTGCCCGGGCTTGGGACCCCCGGGTGCCCGGCCAACTCCCAGCCGCCCCCCTGCCCAGGTCGGGTGCCCGGCCGAACCTGGGCATCCTCCCCTGACCGGTCCGGGTGCCCGGTCCCGTGGCCCCGGGTGTCTGGACGACACCGTGGGCCTGCGTGCCTCCTCGGGGCTTTTCCCTTGTATCCCCCCACCTCTCTCATTTCGTCCCCAAACTATATAAGGGCATCTCCTAGTTCATTTGTAGGGTTAGCAAAGATATTAGAACACAAAAGAGGGCTTTGCTCATCTTCCTCCTTTAGGAGATCTAGACCTCCACTTGGAGAAGCTCCTCTTGGAGATCAAGCCCTCCTCTTGGAGAAGATCCTCTTTGGATGCAAGAGCTCACCTAGTGAGAAGAACCTTACCCTAGTGCTATTACCCTTGGATTGATCTTGTAATCTTGTGGATCTCATGTATGCCCCTCTAGTGGATGTGATATTTGGGTTTGTTTGTTCTTGTGTTCTTGAGTGTTTTTCCTCCTTTTCCCCCTCCAAGTGTGAAAAGATCCCACCTCGGGTTTGACCCTACAACACCTAGGCCCTCTCCTCTCTCTCTCTCCCATAAGGCCCATGTTGGCCCATTAGTTCCCCCGGGGGTTCCGATAACCCCCCGGCACTCCGATAAATATCCGGTGACCCCCAGAACTCATCCGGTGTCCGAATATAGTCGTCCAATATATCAATCTTTATGTCTCGACCATTTCGAGACTCCTCCTCATGTCCGTGATCACATCCGGGACTCCAAACTATCTTCGGTACATCAAAACGCATAAACTCATATACGGTTGTCATCGAACGATAAGCGTGCGGACCCTACGGGTTCGAGAACTATGTAGACATGACCGAGACACGTCTCCGGTCAGTAACCAATAGCGGAACCTGGATGCTCATATTGGCTCCTACATATTCTACGAAGATCATTATCGGTCAAACCGCATAACAACATACGTTGTTCCCTTTGTCAATGGTATGTTACTTGCCCGAGATTCGATCGTCGGTATCTCAATACCTAGTTCAATCTCGTTACCGGGAAGTCTCTTTACTGGATTACGTAATGCATCATCCATAACTAACTCATTAGTTACATTGCTTGCATGTCTTATAGTGATGTGCATTACCGAGAGGGCCCAGAGATACCTCTCCGACAATCGGAGTGACAAATCCTAATCTTGATCTATGCCAACTCAACAAGTACCATTGGAGACCCCTGTAGAGCACCTTTATAATCACCCAGTTACGTTGTGACGTTTGGTAGCACACAAAGTGTTCCTCCGGTATTCGGAAGTTGCATAATCTCATAGTCATAGGAACATGTACAAGTCATCAAGAAAGAAATAGCAATATACTAAACGATCAAGTGCTAAGCTAACGGAATGGGTCAAGTCAATCACATCATTCTCTAATGATGTGATCCCGTTAATCAAATTACAACTCATGTCTATGGTTAGGAAACATAACCATCTTTGATTCAACGAGCTAGTCAAGTAGAGGCAAACTAGTGACACTCTGTTTGTCTATGTATTCACACATGTACTAAGTTTCCGGTTAATACAATTCTAGCATGAATAATAAACATTTATCATGATATAAGGAAATATAAATAACAACTTTATTATTGCCTCTAGGGCATATTTCCTTCAATGGGTGGTGGGCCCCGAGGAGGTTCGGCGATGGGCGCGTTTGGAGATGGACTCGCGCAGGAGGAGGAAACTGTCTGACGTCATGGTGGCGTTGATAGCAGAGAGGCCTGGCAAGGTCGGTGCAACAGTTTTGCTCTGAGGATGGACCGAGGGATGATGGAGGTGACGGCCCTTGCAGCGTGCGGTGCTCACTGGGAGTGTGCCTGACCGGTGTGGGACCCAATCCAGGTAGTGGCTTGGAGGGGGCGCCTAGCTTTAGATGTTAGGCTTTAGTGTGATGTCTGTTTGGTATTAGGCCCGGACTTTCGGCACGCCTTCATCAAGGGGATAGGAGTAGCAACGATGTTACCAAGATGATGGATTTATGAATAATTAATAATATGACTGCAAGCATCATCCAGATGCAGAGGCCGGGGTACATCCTTCTTTTCTAGAAAAAAACAAGGTCGCACCCAAAGGCCGAGGCCCTGCTCGGTTTGGCGGGAACGTGTTTTCCTTCTCTGTGATTTATTTCGTAACTTGTTCTAGAGATGATACTGGTGCTGGGCGAGGTTAATGAATGGAGAGGCCGTGATGAGCAGCTCATTCGCCGCCACTTTGCTCATCTGCTCTCCTCAATGAGCAATGCCGTCCAGTGTTCTTTTCTTTTAGTTTCCAATGGAGACCAGTGTTTTAGGGTGTTCAGATGATGCACAATTTGTGTTCTAGGAATTCGAGCACATGTTTTTCGAAAGAAATCAAACAACACGTAGACACAATATCTAGCTACCATGCTGCAAATTTCCAACACAGCTGGCGAAACAATGGTTAATCTAAACCGGGCTGTGAACTGGGACCATTATCTGAATATTGTTGTTAGGTACCGGATCACACTACATGTATTTCTCACGCCCAGATACACGCTGATCTCTCTGTTTCAGTTACAGCTTGGTACAGAAGAAAGAAAAGGGGAAAGTAGGTGTCGTGCCGATGTCGTTGCCGTGATCCAAGCCCGGATGGTCTTCTCTCTGGTTGAGCCAGCTTATATAGTGTTCAACCACTCTAGGCCCACGAAGCGGCGGCTTGGGTGCTTGATCCTAGGTGGCCTGGCGATGACGCGCTCCCTCCCCTAATTGGTGGCTTGTGGCTGATCTGTTGTTGCCTCGTCAGCGTTGTGGTTGCCCCAAGCTGCACTTGTAGTTGGGACGCTGACATCCCCTACCCCTTGAGAGCATGCTTGTACCCAAGATGCTACGACAGGATAGCGAGCTTTAAGTGCGAGTGCGTCCTCCCATGTAGCATCCAGGAGCTCCGAGTCAGACCAACGCACCAGATACTGCTCGCGTCGTCCGGTGGGAGTCTGTCGCCAGCGTCTGTCGAGCATCTCAACAGGAACCAACTCTGCAAATCGAGGTATAGGCAATTTGTCAGAGGAGTCTGTACCTGACGCGAGAACTTGCCGCAACTGAGATACATGGAACAGCGGGTGGATCTTGGATTCTGGTGGCAGCTCCAGCTCGTATGCAACTGGGTTAACCTTGCGGATCACCTTGTAGGGGCCAAAATACTTGAAGGCAAGCTTGTGGTTGGCTCGGCGGTGAACTGATGATTGCACATATGGTTGTAATTTTACGAAGACCGCATCCCCCACAGTGAATTCTCTGTCTGTGAGCTTTTTGTCTGCTTGCACCTTCATGATGTGGCGAGCCCGGTGCAGATGTTGCCGAAGAACCTGCTGCATTGTTTTCCTTTCCTCCAACCACTCCTTCAGGGCAGGGATTGCGCAAGTTGATGCTGCCTCGATCCCCCAATGCCTGGGTTCATGCCCATACAGCGCGTGAAAGGGTGACATGTCCAGAGCAGAATGGTGACTAGAGTTGTACTAGAATTCTGCGAGAGAGAGGAATTGGCTCCAGTGACTTGGGCATGCATGGATGAAACATCTTAGATAAATCTCAAGACATTGGTTCACCCTCTCCGATTGACCGTCTGTCTGGGGTGGTACGGAGTGCTCATGTTGAGCTCTGAGCCGATAATGGAGAAAAGTTCACGCCAAAACTTGCTGGTGAAGACAGGTTCCCGATCTGAGATAATGGCTTTCGGTAGACCGTGGAGCTTATAAACGTTATCCGGTATGACCGGGCTACTTTGGCTCTGTGAATGGATGTTGGAGAGGCGTAAAATGAGCATATCTCGTGAATTTGTCCACTCGACCAAAATGCAGTTTGCTTTGCCCGATTGCGGAAGGCCATCGATGAAATCCATAGTAACAACTTGCCAAGCACCTTGAGCAGCGGGATGGGCTCGGCGGACACTGGTATCAGCCCTCTCTGGTTTAGCCTATTGGCGATCACACACTCTGAACATATTGCCTGATGATCTCCTTCATTTTGGGCCAAGCAAACAGTCGCCTCAAACGCATGTAGGTCATAGGGAAGCCTGAGTGACCACCTACCGTACTGTCATGGAAGGCACGAAGGATTTTCTGTTGGACAGCAGGCGAGCCGCCGAGCCACGATCTGCTTCAAGTATAACAGTCCTTCGAGACGGAGAAACGACCTTAGGGTCCTTCATTTGGAGAATTGTTCAAGTAGCTTCTTGGCGTGATTGTTATCGCTGTAGCTTGCTCTGACTTTGTCTACCCAAGCTGGTTGACAGACTGAGACAGCCAAAGCACTCTCTTGCGCGTGATTGCGTTTAGACAGTGCATCCGCCGCATTGTTAGTGCTGCCCTGCCTGTAGGAAATTTTGTACCGTAGTCCTAGCAATTTGGTAAATGCCTTTTGCTGCCATACTGTAGATAGACGCTGGTCATCGAGGTGGACCAAACTGCGCTGATCCGTGCGGATCAAGAATTCATCGTATTGTAAGTACGGTCGCCATTGTTCCACTGCCATGAGGATGGCCAAACATTCTTTTTCATACGTCGACAGACCCCGGTGTTTAGGAGCGAACGGCTTGCTCATGTAAGCGATTGGATGTCCACCTTGTTGCAAAACTGCCCCCACGCCGTAATCACACGCGTCTGTGTCGATGAGAAATTGTTTGGTGAAGTCCGGAAGCTGCAAAACTGGTGCTGATACTAGGCTTTGCTGCAGGAGTGTGAATGCCTTGGCAGTTTCTGCCGTCCAGACAAACGGGTGGCTCTTCTTGAGTAGATTGAAAAGGGGTCGTGCAATGATGCCGAAATGCTTGACAAATTTTCGGTAGTAACCAGCCAATCCTAGGAAGCTTCGCACTTCCTTGCTGTTGCGTGGAGTAGACCAAGTCTTGATAGTTTCAATCTTGCTCGGGTCTGTGGAGACGCCATGTTCATCGATCACATGCCCTAGGTAGGCGATCCTGCGCTGACCAAAGGCACACTTGGACTGTTTCACATGCCACTGGTCTCGACGGAGCAACTGCATCACTTGCTTCAGGTCCTTTACATGCTGCTCCAGAGTCTTACTGAAAACCAAGATGTCGTCGAAGAACAGGATTACACAGACTCTCAACAGAGGTTGTAATGTGCGGGTTATGGCTCCGAGGAAGGTGGGAGGTCCAGCTGCTAACCCAAATGACAAGACGAGGAACTCCCAATGCCCAGAGTGTGTGGTGAATGCAATTTTGTATTCCTGCATATACGCTAGCCGTACTTGATGGTAGCTCGCAAAAATCCAACTTAGAGAACCATTTGGCGCCTACCAATTAAATCGAGCAGCTCGTCAATAATTGGCACCGGGTATTTCTTGACAATTGTCATGGCGTTCAAGCATCTATAATCCACACACAATCGCCATGTGTTTTCTTTCTTCTTAACCAATAGTCTTTGGTGAGGAGAAGGGCTTGTACTTTCTCGATGGCGCCGCATCCAACAGTTCCTTGACCTGACGCTCAATTTCGTTCTTGAGTTCCGGTTTGTGACGATACGGTCGCATGTTGACAGGCTGAGCCCCCTCCATGAGTGGAATGCGATGATCGCAAGCACGCCTCGGAGGTAGTCCCTTGGGAGCTTCAAAAACATCTGTGTACTGCTCCAATACTCTGAGTATTTCCACTGGTATTGCATCCTCTTGGGCACCGGTTTCGATCACCGCATTCAAGTGAACCACATAAGCTACCGAGCCCTGCTTACACGCTGACATCAGTTCATGGGAAGAAATCACAGAACACTGCTGATCATTGTTGGACACCGCTTGCAGATCAACTGAACCACTAGGAGTGGTGACTGTCATGTGTTGTGCCTCCCAGTCTATATGCATGGGGTGTGTTTGCGGAGCCAATCCATTCCCAGAATAGCGTCATACACTCCCAGGGAAATCAATTTGAAGTGCAGAACAAGCTGATGGCCTGCGATGTCCATGAGCAATGAGGGATGAAACTGTCACAGTGCAAGAGTGCTCCATCCGCAACCTTAACCCTGCAGGTCTTGGCCATTTTGCAGACCCCCAATAACTTGGCAGCGATGCGGTGATCCACGAACAAGGCCGAGCTACCGGAGTCCACCAGCAGAGATACTTCTCTGCCCTGTATCTAGGCGTGCAGCTGCAAGACGCCGGGGCCTGGGGATCCATCGAGAGCTTGCTTGGATATAGTACAGAGGTTGTCTTCTTCATATTCAGTAGGATTCTGTTGGTGATCTCCGAGTTCCTCTTCTGCCGTAAATAGAGCCAGCAGTTCCTCTACTACATGCATCTGGACAGTAGGAGGGCATGTATGATCTTTGCCCCACCTCTCACCACATTTGTAGCAGAGACCACGAGCACGTCGGAACGCTCGGAGTGCACTGATTTTGCTTGCATCTGCACCAGCACACGCGGCATCCGTGCCGCGGCGATCTTCAGCCATAGGTGTCGGTGTCGGAGGGCGGCTGAAGAAGGAGGGTGTGGCCGGTGCGCTGGATGTCGATGCTCGCTGCACGCTTGGGGTCGATTTGCCCTTGTGCTAGTACGGCAATGCTTCGCCGTCGGCCACTTCCTCCTGAAGCAGGGCCAGCGAACAGGTTGTATCCAAGTCCGGTGGTCGCTGAATTAGCACCACCGCGCGAATATCCGGTCGCAGCCCCTCAATGAATCGTGTAAGGAAGAAATATGGATGGGTTAGTTCAGAGTAGGAAATCATGTGATTCATCAACGTCTCAAATTTCTCAATGAAATCAGCAACTGAATTAGTCTGACGAATAGCATAGAACTGTCGGATCAAGAGCTGATGCTTGTCCCGACCAAACGAGTGCAACAGAGCGATAAATGACTCCCAATTCAGCCCAGCGATTTTGCGTTGCATTGGCGCAACCAAATTGCAGCAGGGCGAGAGAAGTTCAAACTTGCCATGGGCACCCGATGAAGTCACGGACCTTTGAACATCTGAAAGTATTGTTCAGCAAGTGTCTTCCATAGTTGGGGATTTTCACCGGCAAACACAGGGAATGCCATCGGTGGTGCTGATTGCCCCATAGACGCAAGTACTTGAGACGATAAGGGATATGAGGTTTGCGACGGGATTAGGGCCGTACCCGTGACCGGGGAAGCCGCCGGTGACTCGGGAGTCACCGTCGGAGATCCCCCGGGGTGCAGTGGCGCGCCGTGGCAGGGTTGCCCGTGGATCTCGCGCGTGACCGGCGAAGGGGTCGCCAGTAGCGTCGATCCGGTTGATGAGGACGGCGGAGGTGACGTGGCCTGAAGCGCCGCGACCGATCGCTCAATTAGGCGACGCGCCTCCACTCGGCTTCGATTGACGGGCGTCGATCCGCGCCCGTCTGGTCGCCAAATACCTCTGAGGATGGCGTTGTTGTCTTCGCTTGTTTGCGGCGCGAGTGGCGGCCTCTTCGCTCATCTTGTCGAGATATGACTTCATTTTGGATCCATGGTGGCGACTAGCTGCTCACGCACTTGCTTCGCCGGCGGGTTTCGGGGCGGCGAATTGACCGGCGGCGGTGGTGATGAAGGATGGTGGGTGGCTAGCTGATACCACGATGTTAGGTACCGGATCACACTACATGTATTTCTCACGCCCAGATACACGCTGATCTCTCTGTTTCAGTTACAGCTTGGTACAGAAGAAAGAAAAGGGGAAAGTAGGTGCCGTGCCGATGCCGTTGCCGTGATCCAAGCCCGGATGGTCTTCTCTCTGGTTGAGCCAGCTTATATAGCGTTCAACCACTCTGGGCCCACGAAGCGGCGGCTTGGGTGCTTGATCCTAGGTGGCCTGGCGATGACGCGCTCCCTCCCCTGATTGGTGGCCTGTGGCTGATCTGTTGCTGCCTCGTCAGCGTTGTGGTTGCCCCGAGCTGCACTTGTAGTTGGGACGCTGACAATTGTGCACTTGGAATTTTCTCGAGATTCACAACAACCGAAGATCGGGTGCACCACAACACCCTGTGTACCATGTACAGGATACAGAGACCTTCTCATAGAACATGGTGTGAGCGTTTGGCTTCTATACTTGACGAAACTCTTGAGCACCCGTGAGGTGAAAAACACCCTGAATCACGAATACCACCACATGTTTGGTTGGTGTCTCCGTCCATCTGTCCCGACCGAAGCAGACAGAAAATCACAGTGATTTCAATCGATGCAGCCCCAGTATCTCTCTCTCTCTCCGTGGCGCCAGTCAACCAATACGGTATTATTTTTACTAAATGACACCTAGAGGTCCTTATTTCGCCCTCTGACCCCTCAAAATAATATTTCGTCGTCTGAGCCCCCTTTCACGCGGCGCCTTTGACCGACACCGACGACCGGCACGAATTTTAAAAATTCAGGAACATTTTTAAACTTCATGATTTTTTAAAATTTGTGAACAATCTTTCAAATTCATGAAGTTTTAAATAACATATTATCAACTACTCTACTCATCAAAGTTTTGCTTTATCCACAAAGCTAGGCGAAAGCAGAATGACTAATCGAAGTAACCGAAGTTCGATCCCTGTATGAACCATCCGGCCATTTCTGTCATAGAAGTCGCATGCTGCATGAACGATGAGATGATTGGCAGTTGTATAACATTTTACATGTTTGAAAAAAAATGGAATTTTTCTTACAGGGAATCATCTCTCTTTGGTTAGCAAGACAAATGAGTACACATTAAGTGAAGATACATTTGCGAACCAACTTGTGGTTTGATGGTTAGAAGAGGACAGTGGTATTCCCGGCTTTCTAGGGTTCAAATTTTGGTGCTCGCATTTATTCTAAATTTATTTTAGGATTTTCGACAATACATGTTCAATGGGAGAAGATGTTCCTTCGTAAAATCTTAAAATGACAGAACGGCTTATGTCTGCATTGTGTTGAAAAAAAAGTGAAGACACACTTGCAGGTACTGAAGGACAGTGGCACGCACACACAACCGGTCGAGCCACACCGGCAGGGACGGATTCAAGGGGGGACGAGGGGTGGGCGAGACCCCCCCTGACGATAGCGTTTCCTGTTAATAGCGACTAGATTTTCCTAGATTTTGGCTAAATGCGCGTAGTGTCTGTCTCGTTCGCCCCCCCCTGTGGCCCTGTCCCTCTCTCTGTAACGCAATGTGAAGGCCCAGCCCATATACGTCAGACAAAAAAGTAGGCTATTTTAGAAGGGGAAGCCCATTGTAGAAGGCAATGGGGCCAGGTCTGGAACGCACGCACGCATAGGTCAGATCGTGGGTGGCTGCTACGAGATCGACGCCCGATCCTCGGTCGCCCGCCGCCTGCTCTGCATGATCTATCAACATGGAGCTTCAATCTTAGTCCAGAATTGCTGAAGGGAAATCCCGACCTTGCACGGCCGATCGGCCGGCCGGCCGCAGAGCCAACATGAGGGGCAACTAGGCATGGAAAATGGTTAGAATACTCTCTCCTCTTCTCAATTACTTAGTCGATGGCTGATGTTTTGAGATTAGATTAACTTGTGCCTTTAGAAGTAGAACCGAAGTACAAGATTTGATCTGTATAAACTACACAAAAAATTGACCGTGAGACATGGTTTTGCATTGGTTATCCGTTCCTGTAGTTGAATGATTTAGTTACATCCGAATGGCTTTCAGAATTTGCTTTAGGAAAACTTCTGATTGAAATTGAAATTATTCATAGCTCGTGCCAATTTTCTTTGCTTGATTAGGATGGATATACAGTTCATCAAAATAGGATATTGTCCCACTAAAAAAACCAGGCTACTGTGTCTCTCCATGATCTTTTTATACAAGTTTACACACTGAAGGCGAACTGTCGCCCCCCCTATGTTAGAATTCTGGTTCCGTCCCTGCACACCGGTCAAGCAAATAAGACGCCACCACGTTGCCAAATGCGCAGGATTCCACTCCGGCAGTCCGATTAGTCAAAACTAAAAAATGCCGAGGTAGGTTAGCGTCGACGTTGGCGCCATGGATACAAATGGAAATGCCAAGGCCTTTCGCTGCTCCTACTTGCAGATCAGACAGTGAAGTGATGGAGCGTGAGTTCCTCGTGATTCAGACGTCTCGGACAGTGAGTGAGTTCGTGCTCAGCGCTCGCTCACGCAAGGGTTCGGCTGGGAGTATATGAGACAGCAGGCCATCATTAAGCATCCAATGCTTACACCATGATTGCTGTAGTTTTGTTATCCCACAGCGTTGACGCGTCAGGCTAATTGGCTGATGGTCAAAGGTAAGTTCAGGTTTCCCAGATTGCAACAGAAATTGGTAGAGAGGAGAGGACAGTGGTGGCTGGATCGCACCCAAAAGTTGAGGCCCTGTTTGGTGATGGCAGAGAACACTATTCTTTCCTGCTCTTCTTTTATTTGATTCATTCATACCCAGTTATATATGCCCCACACGAGCCGGCAACCGCTCCCATCAACAGGTGGCTCCCGGTCGAGAGCATTGATCGGGACAACGACAATGCCTGCAGTGCAAGGACTGCATCGTCGATGGGCAAATTCGTGGTAGGAGTGAGAGCGCAGATATGGCACCGGCATCAGCCGGTTTGGTCGGCGACGACCATGCTTCGCTCCACCAATTCATTCCGACCGTTCCAAGTGCCAACGGCGAACAAGATTCCCCCTTCCTTCTACCTGCTATCCATCCCGCGATCAATGCGAGCCAGCGACGCGCTGTCCATCTTTCGTTGTGCTCTTTCCGCTCGGGGGAGAAAGTTTCTTTATTTTCAGAGTTTTTCGGTTCCCATTTGGCTTGAGCTTCGCTTTTCCTCATGCTCCTTTTTCCACCGTCGCTGTCTCGGTGTCGACTGGGTGAGTGCATCTCCAATACTGACCCTGAAATGGACACGGTATCTGTCCACGAATGTGTATGACAGTCGCGTCTGCGAATAGTGATACAAGAACCGGCCATTCAACCATGTCCAAACCGATCGAAAAAAATTTACACTTCCAACATATTCCAAGTAAACCATAGCGGACTATGCTATGCTAACCTACTCTAAATGATCGTCGGCCATGGCGGTGTCCATTTCCCACAATAAGGTTTTCTCATGTCTGGCAACAAGCTCATGGGCCAGTCATGAACCCCTGAAAGTGAAGCTTCAGTGGGAGGGGCCTTTGAAGCTCCGAAGAACAGATTTAAGATTCTGGAGCAGAAGGCAGTTCACCCTTACGCTACCCAGGTCAAGCTTATTCTTGCATGTCGCATCATTCACAACTGGATCCTTCAATGGGGAGTTGATGAACTTGTGCCGGAGGAGGAAGATGTGACTCCTAATGAGGTGATCAGCTCCGGCCATGGTGTGGAGGCGTTCGACAATGAAGCATGGAAGAACGAAAGGTTGGAATGGGCTCAATCAATGTGGGATAACAGATGTCAGACAAGAAGAACAAGAAGAAGAAGAAGAAGAAGAAAGAGGCAGTAGCAGAAGAGAAGAAGAGGAAGCAGCACAACAGCAAGAGAAGAAGAGGAAGAGGAAGAGGATGAACTTCCACCTAGTTAGGATCATCAAACTTTTCCTATTCAACCATGTTGGCTCTCAATAATTCCTACTGTCATTTGCTAGTAGTTAGGATAAACTACCATTTGTTTCCTAGTAGCTAGGACAAGACAATGGTCGGTGTGTGGTAAGGTCATCACTAATGAGAAGTCGTGATCACATCTTTAGCCGGTTGCAACCAAAAAACGTGTTGTTTGTCTAACAACAGCAACACAGGCAACCAAGCAGCGTGCTAACTGATTGACCCCAACGCAAAGAGCCTAATGCAAGCAATCAAACTACATGCAGATGTTGGTTTTTAGCCTGCATTAACTCAGTGTAACACCCCCAGTGTCAATGCTACAGTAATCCCCTATTAATGGTGCCATGTCATCATATTACTGATGCTAATCCTCACTTGATCCAAATCACTGTTCAATTTCAAATCCAATCTAAAGTAAAAAAAATTCATATTTGTCAGACATGAAATCTAAAATGTTCATCTTGTGGCAAATAATCCATAACTAATACTGGTGGTCAACCAACATTTTTGAAAAACGTTTAAGTAGCCTAAACTAATTAAAACAATGACCTAAGCAATTAAATTAAATGCCTTTTTAATTTATAAAAAATTGCATAACTATTTCAAAAGCCTCGCAATCTTTTTGTGGCAGTGCACAATATTTCTTTGAATTTGTTTTGTCCAATGGCATATTTTTGCAAGGTCATTTGTGGCTAAAGGAAAATGCAAAAGCTACTGAAAAAGAAAATAAAAAAAAAGAGGAAAAGGGCCAGAGCCCCTGGCCTCCCCTTGGGCCTCGGCCCACCTCGGCCAGCCAGCCCAGTGCCTCCTCCCCGCCGCACTCGATCCCCTTCTCCCCTTCTGTTCGACCGACCGAGACACCCCCCGCTCATTCCCACTGACCCGGCGCTGGCGCCTCACGCCACGTCGCGGTGAGGGATAAGGTAGCCCACGCGCCTCGGGCTCCCTCCCCACTCGCCAACTTCCCCCTGCTTCCTCTCTCTCACTCCCCACCAGATCCCCCCCTCCACCGGGCGCCCCCTATCGCCGCCCACCGGCACCCAGCGCGGCGACCGTTGCTCCCAACCCTCTTCAGCGCGTCCCGGAGCTTCACGGCCGTCAGCATCGTCGTCCACGCCCACGAGCAGGAGCCGGAAGCCCCTCCATCTCCGAGTCGGCCTTCTTCTTCCTCCTCGGGCGCTGTCGACCTCGCCGACGAATTTGACTCCGGCAAGCCTTCCCCGAGCCCACTTGTGCACACCTGCAGGGCCCGGTGAGCAGCCGCTTCGACCCTGATCTTGATTGTACACATTTGCGTGAGTCCCTGATCTTGATCGTACACATTTGCGTGTATGATTAGTGTACGATTGAATCGGGGGCGTCACACTCAGTCAAGCCCAACCGGGACAAGTATGCAAAACGCCCTCAAACACATATGTGAACCAAATGCGCCCTTAATGTTGGCTCCAGTGCGAGGCCGTGTCCATTCTAGGATGGCATCAACGTGGCGCTGGCGCTCCGGAGCGGCGCTGACTGGCATAAATGCGCGACACTCGCTTCACATGGGAGAGGGCGCGGACACAGGAGAAGTTTTTTGGGTGGGTCCGAGTGTCGGACATGTGTGTGGCAGTGGTCCGGACTCCCGAAAGGCCCCCTTATTTGCCTCTAGTTTATAGGAAAACGAACATCTTAGTCGGTCCGCGGACCTATGGGTACCGCGTTGGATGAAAAATTACGCCCAAATCTTTTGGTCTAAACAGTTGTGGGCGTCTGAAGGGTCAGTGTTGGAGATACCATAGGAGCATCTCTAGCATACCCCTTAAAATCGTGAACCGTATAAGTGTTTTAAGGGCCGAAAAAAACGTATTATAAGGACCGATTTTAACTGCGGCTTAACAGAGCCCGTATAATCAACCCATAAAAAGAATATTCTCTAAATATACCATCTTTTTCCTCACGCCCTTCCCATCTCGACCTCCGTCCCCTCGGCGTGTATACGTTCTGCCTCGGCGACCGCCTCCTCGTGCTTGCCACCGAGCGCGAGCGGGCCGGGGCCAGCAGCAGTGCGGACTACAGCAGCAGCAGCCGCCGCCGAGGCGTTCGCGGCAGAGTCGCATGAAGCTAGCTAGCTAGCTAGAAATTCGAGCGGACGGAGAGCTAGCTAGCAAGCTATCTGAATCGGTTCTAGCGGACAGACGTAGCTAGCTCCTCTGTCCGGCCGAGGGGGGACGGGCGGGCGAGCGGGCGGCCGGCGGGCGCGGTGGTCGGGATGAGCGCGATGGCCGGGGACGGATAGACGCGAGCGTTTCATGAAGGTTCCGATGGCGGTTGGATTTCCGCCAACGGTCTTCCGCGTATACAGGGCACCTTCGGGTTGTCTCCAAAATCCTTATTTTCACGGGTTTGGTCGGGATGTTTTCCGTGCCCCTTAAAATAATTTACAGGTTGGAGTCGTTTACGAGTTCTATTCGCGTCGCTTTTTCCGCCTAGAACTGTAAACTGACGGTTATTTTAAAGTACGGGAAAACGTCACCTGCTCCAAACACTCATAGGCATCTTCTCATCTTCAAAAATACTGTGAACTAAAATTTCAAAAACTGGTAAAATAAAAATTATTGGTTTTGTCATTTTTATTTCCCTATGTATATCAATTTATGTTTGACATTTTAGGGGTTGTAGCCACGTGTCTATTGAACATTCACCTTTTTGAATTTTTTTCAAAACATTTAACTTCACTTTTATTTTAACATTAAACCATGTGAGTGTGGCGAATACTATATATTCTCCCGGGTCAGCACACTGCAAAAGTTGACGGTCTCCCACACTGGAATAGCCATTGGTGAATCAAAAATCCAATTCATCTGATCTCGATTAATAGTAAAAAAAAATCTGATTTTTGTTTCATGAAAGATATTTTTAGCACGTGAGGTCGGCGTTAAATTTCAGCGCATTTGAATATCTGAGTAGCTCTCGACAAAATAAGACAAAATCGGTCCCGAACAGTAAACTTTTCCGTACATCCTTTTTTTCCTGAGAGCTGCTCAGTTGTCGAAATGAGCTGAAATTTGGTACAGACCTCATGCACTAGAACATATTGTCGGTGTCAAAACCGGCGGATCTCGGGTAGGGGGTCCCGAACTATGCGTCTAGGCGGATGGTAACAGGAGACAAGGGACACGATGTTTTTACCCAGGTTCGGGCCCTCTCGATGGAGGTAATACCCTACTCCTGCTTGATTAATATTGATGATATGGGTAGTACAAGAGTAGATCTACCACGAGATCAGAGAGGCTAAACCCTAGAAGCTAGCCTATGGTATGATTGTTGTTGTCCTACGGACTAAAACCCTTCGGTTTATATAGACACCGAATAGGGTTAGGGTTACACAGAGTCGGTTACAATGGTAGGAGATCTACATATCCGTATCGCCAAGCTTGCCTTCCACGCCAAGGAAAGTCTCATCCGGACACGGGACGAAGTCTTCAATCTTGTATCTTCATAGTCTAGGAGTCCGGCCGAAGATAGTTCGGCTATCCGGACACCCCCTAGTCCAGGACTCCCTTAGTAGCCCCTGAACCAGGCTTCAATGACGACGAGTCCGGCGCGCATATTGTCTTCGGCATTGCAAGGTGGGTTCCTCCTCCGAATACTTCATAGAAGGTTTTGAACACCAGGATAGAGTCCGGCTCTGCAAAACAAGTTCCACATACAACCGTAGAGAGAATAACTTTTTGCATAGATCTGCTGACGTATTCCGCGGTGTGACATCACACCACGGCCAGGCCTTTATACGAATCATTTTTACTGTTCCACCTCAGCTCGTTTAGCGAGGCGGCTTCCTTGGCACGTCTTATCAAAGCGTAGATCGTGCCCCCTTATTCCGGGATTCTCATCAATACGGACGTGGGTAACCCAACCGTGTCCGTTGGCACGCCTCCTCTATCGAAGGCGAGTCCCAATCGGCCACGGGGAGGGCTCTTGGTATTCAACCTCTTTATAATGAGACCAAGGCCCCTTCTTTTTCCACCTCCATCGAGTCCGCCTCACGCTTGAGTTCTAACACCCAAAGCTTCAGATTTAGGCGCCGACCTTCGACGATGTCCGCTCCGATCAGCTCGGCCGATGGATGTTTTCTTCATTCTGAAGAAGATGTGCCAAAGCTGCGAGACGCCAGTATCTAATCGGCGAGATTTCATATAGGCTGCCTGCCCTGGCAGGTTATTCCCACTCCGAGCCCGGCGAGGCGTGGTGTTCGTGTCCCACTTCCTTCGGGGTTTAGGCTTCCCGACGGATCCCTTTGTGCGGGGGCTCATGTTTTATTATGGGCTGGATTTCCATGACTTGAATCCGGAGTCCATCCTCCATATCTCATCATTCATTGTCATATGTGAAGCCTTCCTCCGTATTACCCCTCACTTTGGACTGTGGCTCAAGACCTTCAAGGTGGAACCGAAGATGATCGAGGGGCAACAAATAGAGTGCGGAGGGGCAGTTATAAGCAAGTGTGCAGCTACTCCGTGGCCCGAGGGCTCTTTTCAAGAGGAGCTTGGTTTGTGGCAGCGGGAGTGGTTCTATATCACCGCTCCCAGGGGCACCAAATGGGTGGCGCCTCCTGCCTTCCGTTTAGGTCCACCACAGCGGCTGGCGTCATGGGTCAACAAGGGGCTCGACTGGGGGCCATCCA
Source organism: Aegilops longissima (assembly GCA_021605205.1). Lineage (NCBI taxonomy): Eukaryota > Viridiplantae > Streptophyta > Magnoliopsida > Poales > Poaceae > Aegilops > Aegilops longissima. The sequence goes on from CM038682.1 coordinate 711,738,307, forward strand.
AGGACGTTCCTCTGTTGCAGGGCCGTATTCGAGACCTCAAAGGAAGAGAGATCAATCTGGTCGTAGTGGCGCAAGTTATGTTGATTCGGCGCCTTCTGCCCTGCCAACATCGCCCCCTCCGTCTGTGGGAATTTAATCCGGAGGGACCACAAGTTCTCCAACATTTTATGGGTACAACGCCCGTGGAGATGTATAAACTGTTCTTCGGATCACAAGAGAAGTGTCCGGACCTGACTGAGGACGCAGGACTAAGCTGCAATCGCCCAGATACTCAAGTAATCCTGTACCCGGACAAGCTGTCCGTTCATTACTCATAAACTTGCCCTTGAAGAAGCTGTTTTTTGAACAGGAGTGGATAGCGAAGGCAAAGTTGATAAGGTGTCTGGCTCCCCTCCCAGAGGCCACGACGGATCCCATGCCGACCAAGATGTTGAAGGCCACGCCTTTTGAAGAAGGCGAAGGGGGGAGCGGGGAAGCAACTGCCTCCACGAAGGAGGCTTTCAAGGAAGGAGAGATCAAAAGTCCCACCCTCCAAGGAGAGAAGAGGACTGTTTCAGAAGATCCGGAGGCCAAGGCCTCGAAGAGGGGAAAGAAATCTTCGCCAGAGAGTCCGGCGCTAGGAAGTACCCCAGCCGCACAATTTCCCCAAGGGGGTCAGTCCTCCAGCGAGCCGTAAGTAAAAAGAAGGGGTCCTGTAAATAAAGAACATCCCTGTATTTATTTTTGAAGATAACCGAAATTGTACCTTGTAGTTCGGATCTCAGCCCTTCTCGTGAGCTCGTCTTGGGGATCTTCTTCCGGAGATGATGGAGAGCGAAACACCTCCACCTGTCGCACCTTCATGCGAGGCGGGCGACCCTGAGGTGTCGTCACGGAGGGTTTCTCCGGGTCCGGCGGGGCCGGAGGGTCCGGCGCCGGCTGGCGTGCGGTCGGAGGAGCTGAAGGATCTGCTGGGGCGAGCGGCCATCACAGAAGATCACCGTGCGCTAATGGGTGCGGTGATTGAAAGAATTGCGTCCGCCGAGAGCGGATTGCATGAAGCCATCAGAAGCTTGCTGACGAGGTTCGAGGTACGCAAAAATGATGTACCTTCTGACAGTTATGCATGTAGAATGCGCCCTGTATAGATAGTAGCCCCTGAGACTCGGTATGCTGTCAAAATTGACAGCGTGCCGAGGATCATAATCTCAGTTATAACATATCGCTGCTCTAAATAGGTGGCGGGGCGTCCGGTGGCCAGCCGGACTGATGAATTTGCCGAACTAAAGCGGCAGCTTGACGAGGCGGATGCGGACATCGCGCTGGTCAACAAACGGTTTGACGAGTCACAAGGTATGTGACTTGTCAGCGGACACTTAGTAAGGTAGCATGACGCCCATGCCTTACTACTTGTATGCGTAATGCAGGTGGTGCCGCTACTGTGGAAGAGCTGCGGGCGGAACTCGCCCGAGCTAAAGAGCAAGCCAGAATTAGTAATGTGGCCGCTTTAACGGCGGCCGAACAGCTAAAGCCGAACGGGCTGCTCACTGCCGAAGCAAAGAGGAAATGGCCGATATGGCCATAAAGTTGAAGAATGCTACCGACCGCTGCGGAGTTCTTGAAAAAGAGCATCAAGCGGAGCAAGAAGAGTTAAAAAAGGCCACCGCCGAAGCCAAGGATGCCCGCTCCGCAATGAGAGCTGCAAAGGAAGAGCTGCGCCAGGCTGTGGATGTTGCTGCTGGAAAGCCTTTTCTGCTACGGAGGAAATATACGGATCCGAAGTATGCTCAGTTTGACAAGTTTTGGAGTTCGGAGGATGCTTATCTGGACTTAGCGGCGAGCGCTGCGGACGCGGTTGAGCACTTCCGAGGCGGAAGGGCACGAAGGGAAGAGCTATATTGGTCGCAATTCCATAGTCCGGCGTCCTCTTCCGTTGTCCGATCGGTTGGCCGAATGGGACGAAGTGAATCGATTATCCGGACTTGCCATGAAGCATATCCTTACTTATTTGTGGCCAGGCGGACCCCAGCCGAAGAGTTATTTTGGCTTAGTGCAGCAGTTCCTTGGTGCGGTATCGCGTATCGACGCAATGAGGCGATCGGCATGCATAGAGGGAGCGCGGATGGCTCTTGCCCATGTCAAGACATACTGGGCGGAGATGAAGGCCATCGATGTTGCATCCCAAGACTCGGACAGAAGCCGAGTACCTGCTGAGCACTATTTTGAGGAAGTTCTTCCGGGCGCTCGTTTAATAGAGGCGCAGTGCTCGAAGGATGTTATGTTCGAATGACATGTATAATTTTATGAAACAACGTTTCAATTTAATGTAAACTTTTATACTTGTGCCTTCAAGTAGTAAACTACCTCTGTCGGCGCCGTTGATGTATATATGTATATAACCTAAAAGATGGCAGTCTTGACTTAGCCCCCACGCACATAGTGCGGGGTGTTTGCAAAGAAGTCGCATTTTCACACTTAATCCAACGTCTTGGTCCTGTAAAGGAGGTGGTAGCGTAGCAAACTAGGCAACCGGACTATAATGCTTTATCACTTTCACTTAGCCATAGGGGTTCGAGGTGGGGCTACTATATAGCCCACAGGGCACCGCACTCTCCGAAGTCGAGTGCGTATGTGCTGACAAAAAACGGTCCTTCGTTAATGCGGAGGAATTCTAAACATTCGGTGAGTCATCGAGTGGTTGACCAGTCTCTCGCTATATCATGACAGTCAGTTTTGGCTTTCTCTCTTGAGGTGCTTGCCCGGCGAACCGGGCACAATCGCGAGAGTTCTCCACAGTGCCGCGTTAGCGATAGAATGGAACGTAAGGCAGCAAAACACGGAGCCGGGCAAACCCAACATTTGACCAAAGACATGATTCGAGCTGATGCATATAAGGCCTAACTCAAGGCGCCAACACTCCCTAAGGTATTCGGTCTTTATAAAAGCAGGCAGAATAATGCCCTAAGCCCCGGTGTCCAGTGCGTGCAACAATTCTGTGCGGCCGATGCCAAAGCGCCAGCCTCCTCCTCGATTATAGCTTAGGAACCGGGGATGTGTATCAACAAGAGACAGTAAAAAAGGTTTACGCAGGTCTTAATCTGAAAAGAATCCTTGCAGCGGGTCCCTCTGCGTCTGCGCTGTGTCTCCGTTGTGTCGTATCACGGGCGGGTGTAGCACGTTGTTCATCTGTAAGATAGAGGAACTTAGTTGAAAAGAAAAAGGATCCTGCAAGAAATGTACTTTACATGAAATAAACAGAGTATGGTTCAAAAAGTAAAGAAAATTGAATTTTATTGTCTCTTGTTGTAAATGCGTGCAGCCCCTTGTACGGGGGTATGCCGCTAGTAGGCGCCGGACTCGTCTAGCCATGTCCGGGGTTCGAATTACCTATTCAGGTGCTTTGGTTAGCGGAGCCGGATTGATGTGGGGCTGTCAAGGCAGCACTGCATTCTTCCGTGCTCAAGTAACACTTAATACTCCCTTTTAATGAGATGATGTCGCATGGACCGGGCATTTTAAGTGTAAGAGATGCATAATGCGGTATTGCGTTAAAGCGGGCGAAAGCTTCACGCCGCGGTAGTGCTTGATAGCTACTTTCGAATGGGGCGATGTGGAAGGTTAACCTTTCGCGGCGGAAGTTGTCGGATGAGCCGAACACAACTTCTAACAGTAGGGAGCCCGTGCAATGGGCATATAGTCCTGGCATTACCCCTTTAAAGGAGGTGTTGCTATGGCGAATTTTGGTTGGGTCTATCCCCATCCTACGGATTGTGTGCTGATATATCAGGTTTATGTCACTGCCGCCGTCCATGAGGACTTGTGTAAATTAGAATCCGCCAATTATGGGATCCAATATCAAGGCAGTCCATCCTGCGTTCCGGATACTTTCGGAGTAGTCCTGATGGTCGAAGGTGATTGGTTTTGACAACCAGTGTTGATACTCCACTAGGGTAGTCTGTGCGGCGCGCATCTTGATGGGCGCCGCTCTGTTTTTCCCTTTTATCACGTGAAGTGAGTTTACTGTTTTAACCTCTTGTGGGAAATTCTTTTGTTTTCCGGTGCTTTGCTTGTGGGGTTCGTCATCGTCCTCGCTTGGTGTGTCGAGCCCCTTGTGTTCGGCATTGAGTCTGCCGGACTGCTTGAAGACCCAACAATCTCTATGGGTATGGTTTACAGGCTTCCCGGGTGTACTATGGATTTGGCATATCTTGTCCAAGATTTTGTTTAAGTTGGATAGCTCATCGCTATTGTCCTTAAGGGGCAATTTTTTATTGGTCTGTCGTGAGCTTTTGAATCCGGCGTTGACTGCTGCGCTCTTTGGACCGTTCCCCTTAATCCGGCGCTGGTCCTTGCTGCGTCGTGGTTTCCCATTTCCATCCCTGACTTCGGATGTACTTGGGTCGCTGGTGCTGCATCTTGCTAGCCAGCTATCCTCTCCCGTGCAAAAGCGGGTCATGAGGCTTGTTAATGCGGCCATTGTTCTTGGCTTTTCTTGGCCGAGGTGTCTGGCGAGCCATTCGTCTCGGACGTTGTGTTTGAAGGCTGCTAAGGCTTCGGCGTCCGGACAGTCGACTATTTGGTTCGTTTTAGTAAGGAACCTGTTGCAGAATTTCCGGGCTGACTCTCCGGGCTGCTGAGTTATGTGACTTAGATCGTCCGCATCCGGAGGGCGGACATAGGTCCCCTGAAAATTTGCCCGAAACGCATCCTCGAGCTCTTCCCAACTTCCAATAGTATTTTCGGGAAGGCTTTTAAGCCAATGCCGAGCTGGCCCTTTGAGTTTGAGGGGTAAGTATTTTATGGCGTGGAGATCATCTCCTCTAGCCATGTGTATGTGGAGGATGTAATCGTCGATTCAGACTCCAAGGTCTGTTGTTCCATCATATGCCTCTATGTTTACGGGTTTGAATCCCGCTGGAAATTCATGATCCAGCACCTCATCGGTGAAACATAGGGGATGTGTGGCGCCCCTGTAGTTGGGTGTGCCGTGATGTTCGGATATTTGGCGTGTTGCATTGCTTTGAAGGGCTTGCTTTCTCGGCCCATAGATGGACCTAACTGGGCCGTCCTTTTGATGTGAATCCTTATGCTGATCGCGTACCGGCTTGTGTGCGGCGCCTTTTGCCGCTCTCTTTTTGCCGTGGGGTCGTCCATCCGACCGGGTGGCCTCCTTATTTTTTGATTGTGGGGGCTCTAAGGCCTCCTCATCAAATTTGGGCAGTAGTTTTCTCTTTGGGTAGCTCTTTGTTCGGCGACTATCGTCGTATTTGTCTGCGGTGTTGAATGCTTTGCTCCATCTGATTCTGAGTGCATCTTCCGCCGTTTTGAGCTTCCGCTTCTGCTTTTTCAGGCTACGCGCGGTGGCGATGAGCCTTTTGTGGAGGTTCTTCTGCTCCAACAATTTGTCCAGCGTGAGGTCGTCCGGACTGTTATCTTCGCCGGGGACGGGTTGTTTATCAAAGTTGTCCTGTTCGGACGGTTGCTCAATAGCATGTTCGTCGTCCACCGGTTCGCCCTGCTCTATCGCTGGGTCTTTGTTGAGGCGGGACTTGGTGCATCGTTTACGTTGCCGTTTTTACTTCTTTTCGAGGGATTTATCCTTCGTAGCGTCTCGTTGTTCCTCGTCGTCACTTCCTTTAGGTGTATCCACCATGTATACATCATGGGATGAGGTGGTTGTCCAGCATCCTGTAGGTGCTGGTTCATGGCTGTCTTCTACATCGTCGTCCATACCGTCGATGTCTTCGGAGTCGAAATCGAGCGCGTTGTGTAAGCTTTCGACAGTGGCTACAAAATGGGTAGTGGGTGGGCGTTGAATTTCTTCGTCGTCCGCATCCCATCCTTCCTGACCGTAGTCCGGCCAGGGCTCTTCAGATAAAGAGAGAGACTTCAGTGAATTCAGGATGTCGCCAAAGGGCGAGTGCTGAAAGATGTCCGCGGCAGTGAACTCCATGACCGGCGCCCAATCGGATTCGATTGGCAGGGGCGCGGACGGTTCGGAGTCCGGAGAGGAGTCCGGCATCTTGGAGTCACGGTCTTTATTCGGCTCAATCGCCGTATAGATTTCAGCCCCTGAGGTGGTGTCCAACCAACCACCCTCGATCGGCGAGGTCGGCTCCGAATCAATGTTCGGAGCGGACACTAATCGACCTCGTGACACTTTATCGGCGGCGAGTTAGGTCATGCCCATCGAGATAGTCGCGGCGCTTGCTGCGGCTCGAATCCGTCGAAGATCAAGTCTCCGTGGATGTCGACCGTAGTTTAAACTTCCAAATCGACCGATGGCGGGGCGTAGCTTCGATCTGCTCCGGATGGCCAGCGAATTGGCCCGATGCAAAGCCGCCGAATCGAAGATCTGTCCGGGAAAAGAGTCTCACCTGGACCGCGTCGTTGTCGATGATCGAAGGAGCCATCGGGCCTATAGGTGACGACACGTAGAACTCTCAATGAAAGCACCAATGTCGGTGTCAAAACCGCGGATCTCGTAGGGGTCCCGAACTGTGCGTCTAGGCGGATGGTAACAGGAGACAAGGGACACGATGTTTTACCCAGGTTCGGGCCCTCTCGATGGAGGTAATACCCTACTCCGCTTGATTAATATTGATGATATGGGTAGTACAAGAGTAGATCTACCACGAGATCGAGAGGCTAAACCCTAGAAGCTAGCCTATGGTATGATTGTTGTTGTCCTTACGGACTAAAACCCTTCGGTTTATATAGACACCGAATAGGGTTAGGATTACACAGAGTCGGTTACAATGGTAGGAGATCTACATATCCGTATCGCCAAGCTTGCCTTCCACGCCAAGGAAAGTCCAATCCGGACACGGGACGAAGTCTTTAATCTTGTATCTTCATAGTCTAGGAGTCCGGCCGAAGATAGTTCGGCTATCCGGACACCCCCTAGTCCAGGACTCCCTCACATATAAAAAAAAAATTATTTTTATTTTTCTAGTATTTTTTACTGTTCATGCGCGGGAACATATATGCTCGGGAGCCATTTAGTAGCTCTCTCAATGAATTGATTATTTGTGAAAAAAGGAATTTTCCATTGGTTATAACTTGGATAACTAGTATTATACTGAATAGATTCTGATTAGTAAGACAAATGAGTAGACCCATATTCCACCGCTCAAATACTGGGATTAGTATGACAAATGAGTAGACATCAAGCGAGGACTCTCCGCACGTACCAACATGCGGAAGGATTAAGGGTATGTTTGCTTAGAGGACAAATTTACCCCGCCAAATCTTACCAAATCTTTTTGTCAACAAAGGTTTGGCCAGGCAATGGTTGGCAAAACTTGGTAACGCATACTACGACATGAACCAAACATACTTGCGTACATACACAACCGACCAAAGTCACACGGATCAAACAAAGGAGCGGCTCATACCATACCATATCATATACTCCCTCCGTTCCTAAATATTTGTCTTTCTAGAGATTTCAAATGGTCACCACATACGGATGTATATAGACATATTTTAGAGTGTAGATTCACCATTTTGTTCTGTATGTAGTCACCATTCAAACCCTGTGAAAACAAATATTTGTGAACGGAGAAAAGATCATACATGGGTTTACAACTCACGATGCCGACTGCCGAACCTTGCTGGCTAGTCAGAAGAAGGAAGCTTCTGCTGAGCGGTTGCATGTCATGCATCGTTGGTGCCATGGATATACAATTGGAAACGCCAAACGTCCGTTGTTCGTTCTTTGCTCATCAGAAATTTTATATGGATGAGGTTACATGGCGTGTGATTCCCGCCCCGCGTGACCTGGACGTTCCCCAGGCGGCCTGACAGTGAGATGGCACCGACGGTGTATAGCATCCGGTCCGATGTGCGGTTTTGGACGGACTGCCGAACAGATTCACCGGAGCCGACGAGACCGGCAGCATCCAACGATCCTCCCGTGCTCGCGTCACACCTGCGTTAATGCGTCCGGCGCGTAGTAAGTTCAGGTTTCCCGAACTGAAGAAGAGGACAGCGATTTGCTAGATCGCACCCAGAGGCCGAGGCCCTGGCTCGGTTTGGCGGGAACGTCATGTGCTCTCCTGAATGAGCAATGGCGTCCACTGTTCTTTTTTTTTTTTTTTTGCGTGTTCGGGTGACATGCATACTTGTGTTTTTCTAACAAAAATGAGCAAATAGCTATTTCATATTAGGAACAAAGCAATCGACACGTAGGCACAATACGTAGCTGCAATGGAAACTTTCAACACAGCAGGAGAAACAAATGGTTAATCTAGATCGGGCTGTGAACTGGGACCATTATCTGAAGATTGTGCGCTTGGAATTTTCTCAAGATTCACAGCATGTGAACCCAAGATCGGGTGCACCACAACACCCTGTGTACAAGATGTTTGGCATCTCCGTCCTTCAGCCCCGACCGAAGCAGACAGAAAACCACAGCGATTTCAGTCGATGCAGGCCCAGTGTATCTCTCTCTCCGTGGTGCCAGCCAGCCAGCCAGCCAATACGCCCACTGCCACCGTGCGTGCCAACGCTGCACGGCTGCCGGCCGATCACCATCCGCCCGCGTGACACATCTGCCCCGCCCCGCCCCCACGACCCGGCAGCGCCTCGCGTACACAGTCCGCGTCAGCAGTTTGCTCCCCGTCACGAGTCACGACTCGAACGACGGCCGTGCTGCATCAGTAATGGCAGCACCGTGCCACCGGCATCCGCCGGTCGCCACTCCCTTCTCCGTGCTGCCGACTAGACTAGGCCACCATGCGATCAATGCAAATATGCAATGCAATCCAACACACCACTGCCCATCATATCTTGGGGAAAAAATATACACTAGTCCTCTCCGGTGTTCATCCTTTGTTCCGTGAGTTTTCTTATCAGTTCTTCTTTGCCGTTCTGGTTCTTGTCGTGTGCACAGGCGACGTGAAAAATCGACGACGATAAACAATAATAAAATAAAATAAAGTAAGAAAAGGAGCAACGAACGCCATGGCGTGAGCTGCGAGCACAACAATTCATTCCTCTCACTGATTTTTACAGCTTGGTCGAGCTTTCGCTTGCGCCCTTTTTTCACCACATGCCGACATCATCATTGGCTATCAGACGACGGTAAAAAAGATACTAGGAGAGAGAGAAGGGTAAGTTACCGGAGTAAGAAATAAAATAAATCTAATCTACTGCGCGGCGGTGTCGGTGGCGGCGGCGGCGCGCCCGCAGAAGGCGTCCCGGCGGACGGCGCTGCCGCCGCGGATGACGAAGTGGGCGAGCGACCGCGTGCTGGACGCTGGCACGCGGTTCTCCTCGCACAGGAACTCCCTGGAGCACGCCCGCTCCACCTCCCGCTCGTAGTCGTGCACCAGCACGTCCGTCGCCGCGCCCTCCTCCTTCCGCGCCCGCGCCAGCACGCCCGCCGTGAATATCGCCGACATCCGCCCCGGCGACGACGCCGTGTACCTGCCACCATCATTCAAAACCGGACGAGATTCAGTAAGGGCCCTGCTTCCTCCGCTCGAGCGACAAATCCGATTCCCCCCAAAAACGAAAACAAAATATGGATCTTGGACAAGGCGAGAGCCCTACCCGCGGGGGCCGTCGACGAGGATGACGTCCCAGGCGACGTCGTAGAGCTGGTTGGGGAGGTCGTTGATGGCGAGGCGGCAGTCGGAGAAGAGCAGGTTCTGGACGGGGCGGCACTCGGCGGCGCGGGCGGCGCGGGCCGCCTCGAGGAGGTCCGGGAACTCGCGGACGGTGGTGGTGTAGGCCACGTCGTAGGCCTCCAGACCCGGGTGCCGCCCCTCCAGGTGGGACACGTACCACTGGTTCTCGTCCAGGAACACGGTGCGGCCGCCGTGGTTGAGCGCGCGCCACAGCGGCGTCTCCCCGCCCAGCCCGAACACCAGCAGGTTGCACGGGGACCGCCGCTTCAGCGCCGCCGCGATGGCGCGCACGTCCGCCGCCGGCATGCTCCCGGACGTGTTGCCGCCCACCGCCGCGTACTGCACCAGCGCGTCGAAAACGTACCCCGGCAGCCCCGGCCCCGCCGCCTCCTCCCCCTTCGCCGCGGCGGCCCTCCGCGCGCCCGCCGACACCGCGAGCCTGGCCCCCGAAGCCGACCCCGTGGCCCTCCGCCTGGCGCCGACGGCCGATGACGCGTCACGCGCGGCGGAGAGCAGCGAGGCCAGGGACACGCACGCGAAGCAGGCCAGGAAGACGACGAGCCACAGCCGGCGCCGCCCCATCCACGGCGACCCCGACCCGCCGCCGGACGGCTTGTTCGACGAGGAGTGCACCAGCAGCACCTTCGGCCCGCCGCCCAGCCCCTTCATCCCCCGCCTCCCCCCGTCCCCGCCAACCAGCCGCCGGACCAAGAAACGCAGCGGCGATACGGATTGGAGCGCGGCAAGGCGGCGATAGGGCAAGACTGAAGACCCCCAATCTGAGCCGGCGTCCCGGATCGATCTGCTCCGAGTGACAGCGAGCGGGCGAGCGAGTGGGTTGGGATAGTTATGGGGAGGGAGGAGGCGGAGGTGGAGGAGGAAGGGGGGAAGGAGGGGATGGGTCTGCTCGGCCGGCCGCGGCTGGGTTGGGTCGGGTTGGTAGGTTGAAGGGGAAATCGATCCCGCCGGGGTTTGCGGTGGGTCTCGGGTCTGTTTCGTGTGTATTTCTGGCAGTCCGGCCGCAAGGTCTCCACGGAGTCAAATGTCCGTGGCAACAAAGATTAGATCATGTCGAAATGAGGCGTGTCTGATGGTGTTATCTTGGGAGTCTGCGTGGGATAAATGATGAGGTGGAGGAGAACTCAGAAGAAAAGGCATCATTTTCTCTTATTTAAGAAAAGACGAGAGACGATCTCTTAGCACAATATGTCTCACCACATTTTTAGGAATGACTAGTTATTGAAGATAAGGCTAAAAGATGACCCATTATAGACTTTTTTTTGTCATATGTAAATTGCATGCAAGACTTAAGATAAGACTACCTTATCGACCATTTGTACATGCCCTGAGTAATATATTTCTCTGTTAATTACTCTCTCCTACCAAAACGATTGATATTTAAGTACGAAGGAAGCAGTTGGTTGAAAAAATTGGCAATAGTTTTCCGGGAAACAACTTGTCATGAGTTTTTTTATAGAAACTTTCGATCTATTCATCTTCATTCATGGTAGTACAATGAACACAAAAAAGATTGAAATTACATCTAGATTCATAGACCACCTAGCGACGACTACAAGCACTGAAACACCCCTCGCGCGACGGAAGTAGACAATCGAAAAGTTGTCGTGCTAAGGTCCCATAAGGCCAACGCACCAGAACAGCAACCGCCGCCGATGAAGAGAAGTATAGATCGGAATGATCCAACATAAAGACACACTATTTTCCAAAAAAAAAACGAAGACACACGAACAAAGACCGGATCCAAGCAGATCCACCAAAAATAACCACCGACTAAATCCAACGAGATCCGCCGGAGACACACGCCCTCCGACGATGCTAGACGCACCAAGGGGACAGGGGCTAGACGAGGACAACCTTATTCCATCCTCAAGGATCCGACGTCGTCCCATCTTCTTGAGTGAGACATAAACCCTAGCAAAACTTGAAGAAGCACCTAAAAACAGAGCCCTCCTGCCGGCAAGAGACGGGATCCACCCCGCACCATGGCCATAAGGCCATAGAAGATGTGGCAGATCGGCGCCGCCACCGCCGCCGAGAGGCAGAAACCCTTGTCACCTTTCCTTGGAGGAAAGACGACGAGACCTAGGCCTTGTACAATGCAAGAAGTGCTTAGTAGAATAATTCAAAAAAAAAAAATTTAAAACATCCTTGCTTACCTCTATAGGAGAGGTGCCTAATTAAGCGTTTACCTCTATAAATAAGCACCGGTGCTTAGAAAAATGATGGTTTATTTTTATAAGCACCTTGCATATGACCAGGCCTTCGAGCTCCCTTGATTTTTGCAGCTGCTACATAGCATACGATGAATCGCCGGGAGGCAGGGGGTGGCCATTGGGAGGAAGAACCGGCAGGCAGGGCTGGATGACGTTAATCCAACAATTCGGGCAAATCGGCTAACACCGAGTCATTTTCGCAGGCAACTTATAGATAGACGGTCCTATGATTATGTTCAAAGTTTTGATATCAGGGTTTACACATGAAGGAACACGAGTCAAACAAAGTAACAGAATAGTAGAAAAGAAAGACAAAGAAGGTGTAGCTCTTGTCGATGATGGGTTGCTATAGCGACGGAGATAAGGATGCAAAATATGAGGTGAGCCATCGCAGTGAATTGACACAGTTATTCGAAATGCAGGTGCGCCAGATCATCCCAACCTCAGGATTTGGGCGGTGCACGTGACCATCCTCCCTCGTCTAAGTATGCTTCTTGTTGTGCTGTTGGGATTGTGGAATGTGGAGGAGATAATTTAGAATGACTTCAGTTGGGTGGTGCTTCACCCGGTCTCGAGCTCCAGGGTGAAAACCCTAAGTCTGACCTTAGTTGGTTATACCTGGCAATGACGGTGTTTTTGCATCGTTACCTTTGTTGAAGGCATTGCTTGGAGTTTGCTGGGACTTGATCTTCAGGTGAAAACCCATGATCTGGCATTTGGTGATGGATCTGCCAACGACAGCGCTTATGTGTCGTTTCCTTCTTGAAGACGTTGCTTTTGAAGAACCCTTCTCGTAGTCCTTATGTTGTCAAAGAAAAGGACGATGTCGATGGTCGTTGTTTTATACCGTCGATCACTGTTTTGATCACTTCAGGATTTTTCTTTTTCTTTCTTCACCTAGGCAGGGCTTCGGTCTTATATGACTTTGCTCTTTACCAATGTGATTCTTGTGTGTGTGCGTAGTGTTGGCTATGTGCATCTTAGTTATGCAGAGACCGGTTGTGTGCTCATTGTGTTTGTATCACTCGATGCTATATTATGAGTAAATAAAAAGCATCCTTTATCGAAAAAATTCGAAATGCATGCTCGCCGAGGCAAGAAAATGAACTCTGTCGTTTCATAGAACAACAGAAAAGTTGCCCAGTTAATTGAGGACACAATACATACACACCCATGCACAACAAAACAAAATAAAAACCAGAACATGTACAAATAAGATCAATCCAAACGTGGTCTTTTGTGTAGGGAAACACTACTACAACAGGTTTTGTCCGGCTCCGGCGAGTGAGCGGTGATGACGGTGGCACGCCTTCAACTCGCTTTGGTGCTTGTAGTCATTGCTAAGTTGTCTATTAATCTTGATGTAATTTTTACTCCCCCGTAAATAAATATAAGAGTATACAAATCACTAAAGTAGTGATCTAAACACTCTTATATTTTTTTACAGAGAAAGTATTATTTTTGGTGTTCATCGTACTGGTATTGAAGATGAATAGATTATAAGTTTTTTTTTTTTTGAATAAAAATATGTGACGCGTGGCACTTGCTTTTTTTAGATGGACACCTTGCCCTTAACACATAAGTAGGAATTACGCAGTGCCATATTTAGTATCTCCTCAGTGCGGAGGGCATGTCAAGATGGCAACGTTTTAGCCCGAGGACGCGACCGGCGTTAATCAAGCGAGGACTTTGTGGGACGAGCAGTGCTAGGTGGACGACAAACGATGGACGACGGGCGCACGACCATAAAATCCAGCCAACGAATCTCGTCCATAGCCATGCACCGTCCGCTGGATTGCTGGTCGTGCATAGATCGGCCAGAGTGTGTCGTGTGTGGAGCAATTCCGTTGTGGGACTTTGTTGGGGTCTCTCGACTCGAGGGCATACGTCGGCTTTGGGTCCTATCACCGTATAGTGCAAACTTTTGGTTCGTGGAAAATTACTCCCGTTCTGGCTGTTGGCTCGTTGTCGCTTGGACGGGACGGGACGGAAAGCTGATTTGATCGGGCCAGCGGAAAGCCGTCGCTCTCTGTCTTCACTTGGGTTGCACAAAACCCAGGGAACCACAAGGAGGATATGGACGTTGCACGCGCGGTCCAGGTCCAGCCGTCCAGATCGACTGACGTATACGTAATCTGAAGCAACACCACACCGTATTTCATACGGCCAATACGGCCTCTACATTTTGGGACGCGCAGGAGACCAAAGAGGAGCCACCTAAAACTGTTTCGGAAGCCACCAATGCATCAGAGGAGCATAGTTGCGCCCTGCTAGCGTGGGCCATGTTATGTGGGTGGTCGCATTGCCGCCCAAGAACCATCACCAGTTCAGCTCACCGGTTACTTCAAAGCGAGGCTGGTTTTATCGTACTGATGAAATGATGAAAGGGAAGATGTTGAAAATATGAGCAAATTACTACGAGATTTAATCCGAATAAACAGAAGATAAATCATGACTATAGTAGCAGAGATTAAACTAATCATGCGAACTAGCATAGCAGATGAACATATCACATCTAGGACACATACTAGAAACATGAATTTTACCACGATCTCGAACAGGAATGATAGAATCACATACGGTGCAGCGGCAGCAACACCGCTGGCGTTGACGTTGTCGCCCATGTCGTAGAGAATGAGGTTGCCGAGGTCGTGGAAGAAGTCGTCGTTCGCGAAGTCGCCGCTGCCGGTGATCGAAAAGCGCTCCCCAAAACATGATCGCCTCTTCCGCAGGATCACGAGGCGGGGTTCCGAGGCTCGCTGTCCCTTCTCCCGTGCACGCCGAAAGGAGGGATGGAGAAGACTTGCTTGGCGGCGCAATGATCCGAACGGTGGTGAGAAACCATCTGAAGCGGCGGCGGCTAGGGTAAACGTCTGCCTGACTATATAGTGCGGGTCGGGTAGGTCGTGGAAGTAAACCCCACGTCTGTGTCATCACGATCCAAAAAAATCGAAACGGTTCAGTAATTAACGCGTCCGTTAATTATTAATTAATGACTCATTAATTTTGCCCGAGCAGCAAAAATATAGACAACGTGCATAGCTCTGTCCTTGGCTCAATCCCGCAACCCGCGGCGCGTCGTGACGAGGCGAGGCGAGGCGTGGCGTGGCGAGGCAAGCGAGGAGGAGGAGCGCGCGTGTAGGTCTCCTTTTCTCATGCTCATACAAGTGGTAGAAGAGCTCACCTTATAAAGAGGTGCAACTCTCTCTCAACTTATGAGGTGGGACTAAAACTTTAGCCTCACTCACTCCACTCACATGTGTGCATGAATGGGCCAAGAGAATTTCAGAATTTTAGTTGGGCTTTGGGCCAAAAGCCCACTAGCAAATTCCAACAATCCCCCACAAAGTCTCATTGGCATATCTCACCATTTGGTTCCAAAACATTGTTTATATACCGGTGCTTAGTGGAGACTGTGAAGTTGAATTTCCACTTAGAGATTTATGCTACACTAGATCACAACTTGAATAGTGGACTATGCCTTGAACTACAAGTTTTTTGCGAGACTAGTTTCACACAAATTCTTGACCGATAATGAGCTGCCGCAAGGCTTCCCCGCGGGTGGAGCGTATACGTCATACTCCAAGGCCTTTGAAGAATTTACTAGAGAACACCCAATTCTCAAAGACTGCGACATTAACAGTCAAATTCATATAGGTGTGTTCTTCATAAGATGTTCTGCAGGACAACATCTCTGCTTACCCGAATAAGCCACTTGGAACACATTAAGATAAATATCAACCTGCCATGCAGATCAGGAGAGTATTGCATCTTCACGAAATGGGATAATTAATACAGGGATACTCTCCTCCCAGCTGACCAACATCTTGTCTCCCACTTATACTTCACGGGATCTCCGATCACATAGAGCGGGTTACCACTATGGACAACTCATGCGGGGGGTCTCACACCCATCTTCATCGATGCATTATCTATCACATTACGTGATAGACCCTTTGTGAAGGGATCTGCCAAGTTTTTTCGATGTTTGGATATAATCCAACGTAATAACTCCGGAGTTCCTCAGTTTTCTGACAGATTTTAGTCTCCTCTTCACATGCCTTGAGGACTTCATATTGTACTTAGAACTGTTTATCTTGACAATCACAGTTTGATTATTGCAGTTCATCGGGATAGGGGGTATTGGGTTTTCAACCATAGGTAAGTCCATCAAGAGCTCACGAAGCCACTCTGCTTCAACAGTGGCAGTGTCTAATGATGTGAGTTCTGCTTCCATAGTTGACCTTGTTAAGATGGTCTGCTTGCAAGACTTCCAAGAAACAGCGCCACCACCAAGTGATAGTAGCACCCGAATTGTAGTCAGTCTAGCCACAGGTGATTAAGTATCAAAGAAGTCTTCACCTTCTTTCTGGGTATAACCCTTGGCCACAAGCCGTGCCTTGTACTTTTCAATCGTACCATCAGGTCTAAGCTTCTTCTTGAACACCCACTTACATCCTACAGGTTTGCACCCATAAGGACGGCGATGATCTCCAGTACCGTTAGCTAAGATGGAATCCATCTCGCTTCTGAACAGCTTCCTTCAATAGTCGAGATCGGAGATGCATAGGCTTCTGAAATAGTCCTGGGTGTGTCATCCACAAGGTACACAATGAAATCATCACCAAAAGACTTTGCAGTCCTCTGTCTCTTACTCCTCACAGGAGTTCCATTGTCACCCTCAACAGGTTTCTCAACGTGTTCCATCGCAATGGTGGGTTCAGGAATTACAACGAATTCCTCACTAGATGGAGTGGATATCTCCTGATTTGATGAACTCGGCATATCCTGAAGGAAATATGCCCTAGAGGCAATAATAAAGTTATTATTTATTTCCTCATATCATGATAAATGTTTATTATTCATGCTAGAATTGTATTACCCGGAAACATGATACATGTGTGAATACATATACAAACATAATGTCACTAGTGTGCCTCTACTTGACTAGCTCATTAATAAAAGATGGTTATGTTTCCTAACCATAGACATGTGTTGTCATTTCATTAACGGGATCACATCATTAGGAGAATGATGTGATTGACTTGACCCATTCCGTTAGCCTAGCACTTGATCGTTTAGTATGTTGCTATTGCTTTCTTCATGACTTATACAAAGTTCCTACAACTATGAGATTATGCAACTCCCGTTTACCGGAGGAACACTTTGTGTGCTACCAAACGTCACGACGTAACTGGGTGATTATAAAGGAGCTCTACAGGTGTCTCCGAAGGTACATGTTGAGTTGGCGTATTTCGAGATTAGGATTTGTCACTCCGATTGTCGGAGAGGTATCTCTGGGCCCTCTCGATAATGCACATCACTATAAGCCTTGCAAGCAATGTAGCTAATGAGTTAGTTACGGAATGATGCATTACGTAACGAGTAAAGAGACTTGCCGGTAACGAGATTGGACTAGGTATTTGAAAGCACAAGTGCTCCCTAGGTGGTTTTGGTAATTAATGTCAACATATTACATATCTCTTGTTGGACTAACACCTTTTGTCTAGTATGTTTCAGATAAGTTCAACAATGGAGTGGCATGGAATAAAGGATGTGGGAACTCCTTCAAGATGCTAAGGACAAAGGATTGGCTCAAGCTTCAAGCTCAAGACTCTTCATTTTACATTTTAGTGATCCAAGATCACATTGAGTCTATAGGAAAAGCCAATACTATCAAGGAGGGATGAGGTGTTGCTTAATGAGCCTCTTGCTTCAAGTGCTTAGTGATATGCTCCAAATACCCTCAACTACTTTCCCACTTCCACACATATGTCCTAAACCTAAAGTCAAACTCGGCCCCACTGATTCTTCCTATCCGGCGCCACCGAGTTTGGACGTCTTAGCCACTGCCACAAACCCTAGGCAAATCGGTCTCACCGATAGGGATCTCGGTCTCACCAAGATGGGATTGTAATCTCTCTGTGTATGTCCATTATCAAAATCGGTCTCACCGAGTTTGAGAATCGGTACTACCGAGATTACAATGCAAACTTTCTGGTTGACTCATTACCAAAATCGGTCCCACCGAGTTTGAGTAATCGGTCTCACCGAGTTTGCCTGACCAACTCTCTGGTTAGCTAATTACCAAAATCGGTCTCACCGAGTTTGTGTAATCGGTCTCACCGAGATTACGTTATGCCCTAACCCTAACCATATCGGTCCGACCGAGTTGCATTTCGGTCCCACCGAAAATCCTAACGGTCACTAGGTTTACTAAAATCGGTCTGACCGAGTTTGTTGATTCGGTCCCACCGAGATTGGTAAATTGTGTGTAACGGTTAGATTTTGTGTGGAGGCTATATACCCCTCCACCTCCTCTTCATTCGTGGAGAGAGCCATCGACCGAACCTACACTTCCAAATCCTATTTACGAGAGAGAACTACCTACTCATGTGTTGAGGCCAAGATATTCCATTCCTACCATATGAATCTTGATCTCTAGCCTTTCCCAAGTTGCTTTTCACTCAAACCCTCTTTCCACCAGATCCAAATCCTATGAGAGAGAGTTGAGTGTTGGGGAGACTATCATTTGAAGCACAAGAGCAAGGAGTTCATCATCAACACACCATTTGTTACTTCTTGGAGAGTGGTGTCTCCTAGATTGGCTAGGTGTCACTTGGTAGCCTCCGACAAGATTGTGGAGTTGAACCAAGGAGTTTGTAAGGGCAAGGAGATCGCCTACTTCGTGAAGATCTACCGCTAGTGAGGCAAGTCCTTCGTGGGCGACGGCCATGGTGGGATAGACAAGGTTGCTACTCCGTGGACCCTTCGTGGGTGGAGCCCTCCGTGGACTCGCGCAACCGTTACCCTTCGTGGGTTGAAGTCTCCATCAACATGGATGTACGATAGCACCACCTATCGGAACTGAAGGAAATATGCCCTAGAGGCAATAATAAAGTTATTATTTATTTCCTCATATCATGATAAATGTTTATTATTCATGCTAGAATTGTATTAACCGGAAACATGATACATGTGTGAATACATAGACAAACATAATGTCACTAGTATGCCTCTACTTGACTAGCTCATTGATCAAAGATGGTTATGTTTCCTAACCATAGGCATGTGTTGTCATTTGATTAATGGGATCACATCATTAGGAGAATGATGTGATTGACTTGACCCATTCCGTTAGCTTAGCACTTGATCGTTTAGTATGTTGCTATTGCTTTATTCATGACTTATACAAAGTTCCTGCAACTATGAGATTGTGCAACTCCGCTTACGGAGGAACACTTTGTGTGCTACCAAACGTCACAACGTAATCGGGTGATTATAAAGGTACTCTCAGGTGTCTCCAAAAGTATATGTTGAGTTGGCATAATTCAAGATTAGGTTTTGTCACTCCGATTGTCGGAGAGGTATCTCTGGCCTTCTCGGTAATACTCATCACCTAAGCCTTGCAAGCATTGTAACTAATGAGTTGGTTATGAAATGATGTATTACGGAACGAGTAAAGAGACTTGCGATAACGAGATTGAACTAGGTATTGGATACCGACGATCGAATCTCGGGCAAGTAACATATCGATGACAAAGGAACAACGTATGTTGTTATGCGGTTTGACCGATAAAGATCTTCGTGAAAATGTAGGAACCAATATGAACATCCGGGCTCCACTATTGGTTATTGACCGAGAATAGTTCTAGGTCATGTCTACATAGTTCTCGAACCCGTAGGGTCCGCACGCTTAACGTTACGATGACAATTTTATGAGTTTTGATGTACGAAGTTTGTTCGAGTCCGGATGTGATCACGGACATGACGAGGAGTCTCGAAATGGTCGAGACATAAAGATTGATATATTGGAAGCCTATTTTGGACTTGAATAGTTCCGGTGAAATCGGATTTTACCGAACACCGGGGTTACGGAACCCTCCCGGGGGTTAATGGGTCTTAGTGGGCCATAAGGGAGAAGAGGAGGGCCGGGCAGGTCACGTGCCCCCTCCCCCCTAGTCCGAATAGGACAAGGAAGGGGGGGGGCGGCGCCCCCCTTTCCTCTTTCCCTCCCCCAAGTCCTAATCCAACTAGGAAGGGGGAGTCCTACTCCGGTGGGAGTAGGACTCCTCCAGCGCCTCCTCCTAGGGCCGGCCGCACCCCCTTGCTCCTTTATATCTGGGGCAGGGGGCACCCTAGAACACACAAGTTGATCTACGGATCGTTCCTTAGCCGTGTGCGGTGCCCCCCTCCACCATATTCCACGTCGGTCATATCGTCGCGGAGTTTAGGCGAAGCCCTCGCGCGATAGAGCGTCATCATCATCACCACGCCGTCGTCGACGGAACTCATCCCGACACCTGCTGGATCGAGTCCGGGGATCGTCATCGAGCTGAACGTGTACAGAACACGGAGGTGCCGTACGTTCGGTACTTGGATCGGTCGGATCGTGAAGACGTACGACTACATCAACCGCGTTGTCATAACGCTTCCGCTTTTGGTCTACGAGGGTACGTGGACACACTCTCCCCTCTCGTTGCTATGCATCACCATGATCTTGCGTGTGCGTAGGAATTTTTTTGAAATTACTACGTTCCCCAACAGTGGCATCCGAGCCTAGGTTTTATGCGTTGATGTTATATGCACGAGTAGAACACAAGTGAGTTGTGGGCGATACAAGTCATACTGCTTACCAACATGTCATACTTTGGTTTGGCGGTATTGTGAGATGAAGCGGCCGGACCGACATTACGCGACGCTTACGCGAGACTGGTTTCACCGCTGCGAGCACTCGTTGCTTAAAGGTGACTGGCGGGTGTATGTCTCTCTCACTTTAGTTGAACCGAGTGTGGCTACGCCCGGTCCCTGCGAAGGTTTAAACATCACTAACTTGACGAACTATCGTTGTGGTTTTGATGCGTAGGTAAGAACGGTTCTTGCTCAGCCCGTAGCAACCACGTAAAACTTGCAACAACAAAGTAGAGGACGTCTAACTTGTTTTTGCAGGGCATGTTGTGATGTGATATGGTCAAGACGTGATGCTATATTTTATTGTATGAGATGATCATGTTTTGTAACCGAGTTATCGGCAACTGGCAGGAGCCATATGGTTGTCGCTTTATTGTATGAAATGCAAACGCCATGTAATTGCTTTACTTTATCACTAAGCGGTAGCGATAGTCGTAGAAGCAATAGTTGGTGAGACGACAACGATGCTACGATGGAGATCAAGGTGTCGCGCCGGTGACGATGGTGATCATGACGGTGCTTTGGAGATGGAGATCACAAGCACAAGATGATGATGGCCATATCATATCACTTATATTGATTACATGTGATGTTTATCCTTTATGCATCTTATCTTGCTTTGATTGACGGTAGCATTTTAAGATGATCTCTCACTAAAAAATTATCAAGAAGTGTTCTCCCTGAGTATGCACCGTTGCCAAAGTTCGTCGTGCCCAGACACCACGTGATGATCGGGTGTGATAAGCTCTACGTCCATCTACAACGGGTGCAAGCCAGTTTTGCACACGCGAATACTCAGGTTAAACTTGACGAGCCTAGCATATGCAGATATGGCCTCGGAACACGAAGACCGAAAGGTCGAGCGTGAATCATATAGTAGATATGATCAACATAGTGATGTTCACCATTGAAAACTACTCCATCTCACGTGATGATCGGTTATGGTTTAGTTGATTTGGATCACGTGATCACTTAGATGACTAGAGATGTCTGTCTAAGTGGGAGTTCTTAAATAATATGATTAATTGAACTTAAATTTATCATGAACTTAGCACCGATAGTATTTTGATTATCTATGTTTGTTGTAGATAGATGGCTCGTCTTTGTTGTTCCGTTGAATTTTAATGCTCCTTGAGAAAGCAAAGTTGAAAGATGATGGTAGCAATTACGGACTGGGTCCGTAATTTGAGGATTATCCTCATTGCTGCACGTAAGAATTATGTCCTGGAAGCACCGCTGGGTGCGAACTGCTCGCAGAGCAACGCCGGAAGTTGTGAACGTCTGGCAGAGCAAAGCTGATGACTACTCTATAGTTCGGTGTGCCATGCTTTACGGCTTAGAACCGGGTCTTCAACGACGTTTTGAACGTCATGGAGCATATGAGATGTTCCAGGAGTTGAAGTTAATATTTCAAGCAAATGCCCGGATTGAGAGATATGAAGTCTCCAATAAGTTCTATAGCTGCAAGATGGAGGAGAATAGTTCATCGGTGAGCATATACTCAAAATGTCCGGGTATAATAATCACTTGATTCAACTGGGAGTTAATCTTCCGGATGATAGTGTCATTGACAGAATTCTCCAATCACGCCACCAAGCTACAAGAGCTTCGTGATGAACTATAATATGCAAGGGATGAACAAGACACTTTCGAGCTCTTCGCAATGCTAAAAGCTGCGGAGGTAGAAATCAAGAAGGAGCATCAAGTGTTGATGGTCAACAAGACCACTAGTTTCAAGAAAAGGGCAAAGGGAAGAAGAAGGAACTTTAAGAAGAACAGCAAGCAAGTTGCTGCTCAAGAGAAGAAACCCAAGTCTGGACCTAAGCCTGAAACCGAGTGCTTCTCTTGCAAGCAAGCTGGTCACTTTGAAGCGGAACTGCCCCAAGTATTTGGCGGATAAGAAGGATGGCAAGGTGAACAAAGGTATATGTGATATACATGTTATTGATGTGTACCTTGCTAGAGCTCGCAGATAGCACCTGGTATTTGATATCGGTTCATTGCTAATATTTGCAACTCGAAACAGGACTATGGAATAAGCGAGCACCGCCAAGGACGAGGTGACGATGCGCGTGGGTAACGGTTCCAAATTCGATGTGATCCGGTCGGCACGCTACCTCTACATCTACCTTCGGGATTAGTTTTAGACCTAAATAATTGTTATTTGGTGCCAGCGTTGAGCATGAACATTATATCTGGATCTTGTTTGATGCGAGACGGTTATTCATTTAAATCAGAGAATAATGGTTGTTCTATTTATATGAGTAATATCTTTTATGGTCATGCACCCTTGAAGAGTGGTCTATTCTTATTAAATCTCGATAGTAGTGATACACATATTCATAATGTCGAAGCCAAAAGATGCAGAGTTGATAATGGTAGTGCAACTTATTTGTGGCACTGCCGTTTAGGTCATATCGGTGTAAAGCGCATGAAGAAACTCCATACTGATGGACTTTTGGAACCACTTGATTATGAATCACTTGGTACTTGCAAACCTTGCATCATGGGCAAGATGACTAAAACACCATTCTCCGGTTCTATGGAGAGAGCAACAGATTTGTTGGAAATCATACATACAGATGTATGTGGTCCGATGAATGTTGAAGCTCGTGGCGGATATCGTTATTTTCTCACCTTCACAGATGATTTAAGCAGATACGGGTATATCTACTTAATGAAGCATAAATCTGAAACATTTGAAAAGTTCAAAGAATTTCAGAGTGAAGTTGAAAATCATCGTAACAAGAAAATAAAGTTTCTACGATCTGATCGTGGAGGAGAATATTTGAGTTACGAGTTTGGTCTACATTTGAAACAATGCGGAATAGTTTTGCAACTCACGCCACCTGGAACACCACAGCGTAATGGTGTGTCCGAACATCGTAATCGTACTTTACTACATATGGTACGATCTATGATGTCTCTTACCGATTTACCGCTATCGTTTTGGGGTTATGCTTTAGAGACGACCACATTCACGTTAAATAGGGCACCATCAAAATCCGTTGAGACGACACCTTATGAACTATGGTTTGGCAAGAAACCAAAGTTGCCGTTTCTGAAAGTTTGGGGTTGCGATGCTTATGTGAAAAAGCTTCAACCTGATAAGCTTGAACCCAAATCAGAAAAATGTGTCTTCATAGGATACCCAAAGGAGACAATTGGGTACACCTTCTATCACAGATCCGAAGGCAAGACATTCGTTGCCAAGAATGGATCCTTTCTAGAGAAGGAGTTTCTCTCGAAAGAAGTGAGTGGGAGGAAAGTAGAACTTGATGAGGTAACAGTACCAGCTCCCTTATTGGAAAGTAGTTCATCACAGAAATCGGTTCCTGTGACACCTACACCATTAGTGAGGAAATTTATGATGATGATCATGAAACTTCAGATCAAGTTGTTACTGAACTTCGTAGATCAACCAAAGTAAAATCCGCACCAGAGTGGTACGGTAATCCTATTCTAGAAGTCATGCTACTAGATCATGGTGAACCTACGAACTATGAAGAAGCGATGATGAGCCCAGATTCCGCAAAATGGCTTGAAGCAATGAAATCTGAGATGGGATCCATATATGAGAACAAAGTATGGACTTTGGTTGACTTTCCCGATGGTCGGCAAGCAATAGAGAATAAATGGATTTTCAAGAAGAAGACTGACGCTGACGGTAATGTTACAGTTTACAAAGCTCAACTTGTTGCAAAAGGTTTTCGACAAGTTCAAGGGGTTGACTACGATGAGACCTTCTCACCCGTAGCGATGCTTAAGTCTGTCCGAATCATGTTAGCAATTGCCGCATTTTATGATTATGAAATATGGCAGATGGATGTCAAAACTGCATTTCTGAATGGATTTCTGGAAGAAGAGTTGTATATGATGCAACCGGAAGGTTTTGTCGATCCTAAGGGAGCTAACAAAGTGTGCAAGCTCCAACGATCAATCTATGGTCTCGTGCAGGCCTCTCGGAGTTGGAATAAACGCTTTGATAGTGTAATCAAAGCATATGGTTTTATACAGACTTTTGGAGAAGCCTGTATTTACAAGAAAGTGAGTGGGAGCTCTGTAGCATTTCTAATATTATATGTGGACGACATATTGTTGATTGGAAATGATATAGAATTTCTGAATAGCATAAAAGGATACTTGAATAAAAGTTTTTCAATGAAAGACCTCGGAGAAGCTGCTTACATATCGGGCATCAAGATCTATAGAGATAGATCAAGACGCTTGATTGGACTTTCACAATGCACATACCTTGATAAAGTCTTGAAAAAGTTCAATATGGATCAGGCAAAGAAAGGGTTTTTGCCTGTATTACAAGGTATAAGATTGAGTCAGATTCAATGCCCGACCACTGCAGAAGATAGAGAAAATATGAAAGGAGTTCCCTATGCTTCAGCCATAGGCTCTATCATGTATGCAATGCTGTGTACCAGACCTGATGTGTGCCTTGCTATTAGTTTAGCAGGAGGTACCAAAGTAATCCAGAGTGGATCACTGGACAGCGGTCAAGAATATCCTGAAATACCTGAAAAGGACTAAGGATATGTTTCTCGTTTATGGAGGTGACAAAGAGCTTGTCGTAAAGGGTTACGTCGATGCAAGCTTTCACACTGACCCGGACGATTCTAAATCGCAAACCGGATACGTATTTTTATTAAACGGTGGAGCTGTAAGTTGGTGCAGTTCTAAACAAAGCGTCGTGGCGGGATCTACATGTGAAGCAGAGTACATAGCTTCTTTGGAAGCAGCAAATGAAGGAGTCTGGATGAAGGAGTTCATTTCCGATCTAGGTGTTGTACCTAGTGCATCGGGACCAATGAAGATCTTCTGTGACAATACTGGTGCAATTGCCTTGGCAAAGGAATCCAGATTTCACAAGAGGACCAAGCACATCAAGAGATGCTTCAATTCCATTCGGGACCAAGTCCAAGTGGGAGACATAGAAATTTGCAAGATACATACGGATCTGAATGTTGCAGACCCGTTGACTAAGCATCTCTCACGAGCAAAACATGATCAGCACCAAGACTCCATGGGTGTTAGAATCATTACTATGTAATTAGATTATTGACTCTAGTGCAAGTGGGAGACTGAAGGAAATATGCCCTAGAGGAAATAATAAAGTTATTATTTATTTCCTCATATCATGATAAATTTTTATTATTCATGCTAGAATTGTATTAACCAGAAACATGATACATGTGTGAATACATAAACAAACATAATGTCACTAGTATGCCTCTACTTGACTAGCTCATTGATCAAAGATGGTTATGTTTCCTAACCATAGGCATGTGTTGTCATTTGATTAATGGGATCACATCATTAGGAGAATGATGTGATTGACTTGACCCATTCCGTTAGCTTAGCACTTGATCGTTTAGTATGTTGCTATTGCTTTATTCATGACTTATACAAAGTTCCTGCAACTATGAGATTGTGCAACTCCGTTCATCGGAGGAACACTTTGTGTGCTACCAAACGTCACAACGTATCGGGTGATTATAAAGGTACTCTCAGGTGTCTCCAAAAGTATATGTTGAGTTGGCATAATTCGAGATTAGGTTTTGTCACTCCGATTGTCGGAGAGGTATCTCTGGGCCTTCTCGGTAATACTCATCACCTAAGCCTTGCAAGCATTGTAACTAATGAGTTGGTTATGAAATGATGTATTACGGAACGAGTAAAGAGACTTGCCGGTAACGAGATTAAACTAGGTATTGGATACCGACGATCGAATCTCGGGCAAGTAACATACCGATGACAAAGGGAACAACGTATGTTGTTATGCGGTTTGACCGATAAAGATCTTCGTAGAAAATTAGGAACCAATATGAACATCCAGGCTCCACTATTGGTTATTGACCGAGAATAGTTCTAGGTCATGTCTACATAGTTCTCGAACCCGTAGGGTCCGCACGCTTAACGTTACGATGACAATTTCATGAGTTTTGATGTACCAAGTTTGTTGAGTCCGGATGTGATCACGGACATGACGAGGAGTCTCGAAATGGTCGAGACATAAAGATTGATATATTGGAAGCCTATGTTTGGACTTGAATAGTTCGGGTGAAATCGGATTTTACCGAACACCGAGGTTACGGAACCCTCCCGGGGTTAATGGGCCTTAGTGGGCCATAAGGGAGAAGATGAGGGCCGACCAGGGGCAGGCGCGCCCCCCCCTAGTCTGAATAGGACAAGGAAGGGGGCGCCCTTCCTCTTTCCCTCCCCAAGTCCTAATCCAACTAGGAAGGGGGAGTCCTACTCCCGGTGGGAGTAGGACTCCTCCGCCGCCTCCTCCTAGGGCCGGCCGCACCCTCCCTTGCTCCTTTATATCTGAGGGCAGGGGCACCCTAGAACACACAAGTTGATCTACGGATCGTTCCTTAGCCGTGTCGGTGCCCCTCCACCATATTCCACCTCGGTCATATCGTCGCGAGTTTAGGCGAAGCCTGCGCGATAGAGCGTCATCATCGTCACCACGCCGTCGTGCTAACGGAACTCATCCCGACACCTGCTGGATCGGAGTCCGGGATCGCCATCGAGCTGAACGTGTGCGTAACACGGAGGTGCCGTCGTTCGGTACTTGGATCGGTCGGATCGTGAAGACGTACGACTACATCAACCGCGTTGTCATAACGCTTCCGCTTTCGGTCTACGAGGGTACGTGGACACACTCTCCCCTCTCGTTGCTATGCATCACCATGATCTTGCGTGTGCGTAGGAATTTTTTTGAAATTACTACGTTCCCCAACAGGAACCACGACAAAAACATCCGTGTCTCCAATTGCGTTTGATTTCTCCAAACCCTTCCCTTACTTTCTTGCAAGTTGCATGCTTTACTTTCCGCTGCTCATATACTCTTTGCATGCTTGCTTGTTATGTATTGAAAAATTTAAACTTGTGCCTAAACTCCACTTAAACTTTAATAAGGTTAAAAACTGCAACTTTGGTACTTAGTGTCTAATCACGCCCCCCCTCTAGACACCTCTTCTCAAGATCCTACAAGTGGTATCAGAGCAAAGGTCTCCATTGACTTGGTTTAATCACCATTGGAGGAAGATGGATGAGTCTACTTCGGGGAGTCTTAGTCATAGAGTGCCTATTCTTGATGGAGAGTATTTTCATGAGTGAAAAATGAGATGCTTGTAATTTTCAATCAATATCATTTGAACAAGTACATTGCTAGCCCTTGTGCTCCTCATGTTGATCCTATGCATCCTACCCTTGATGAAGCTATTGACATGACTAGAAATCTTAGAACGGTTAATCTTATCACTAGAGGCTTACCTAGAAACTTGATTAGAATCTTGCCTACCCTTGAGTGTGCCTACACTATATAGAAATTTCTTGAGGAACGCTTTCCAAATTATTCCTTGAAAAATCTAGATGAAATTCTCTATAAGTCTATTGCCTTGAGTAAAATGAATACTAGTGATCCTATGCTTGGTGATCGTCTATTTGAACTTACCGACCTTATGCGTGCCAAAGGAGATGTTGGAATTATTAGTGATATTATTTCCGAAGCTATAAGAATTCATAAGCAAGATCATTGTCAAACTCACTCTAACGAATTACCCTCTCTAGGATTTGATCCTCCACATGACGATGTTGAACATGGATACTATGATGAGGATGATGATAGTGACTTCGATCTTGATGATGCAATGAGACATTTTGGTCTTATGGCAAATCTTGAGGATATGTGTCGAGGAAAGGAATGGGTTCTTGATAAGTGGATGTACCGATCACATGACCGGAGATAAAGACATGTTTCGTGAGCTTGCTGAAAATGATGGTCCTCGAAAGTTTGTCACTTTCGGTGACAACTCAAAGGGTAAGGTGGTTGGCCTCGGTAAGGTGGCCATCTCACATGATAGCTCCATTCAGAATGTCATGCTCGTTGAATCTCTTGGCTACAACTTACTTTCAGTATCTAGACTTGCTGATTTCGGATTCAATGTCCTATTTACTGAAATTGATTGCCAAGTGTTTCGTCGAGACAATCATAAAATGGTATTTACCGGCATACGTAGAGGTGATCTATACATTGCTGATTTCACTAAAAAGGCTCAACCTAAAACTTGCTTCATTGCTAAATCCTCAAAAGGTTGGTTATGGCATAGACGATTAGGTCACATTGGCATGACAAACCTTGACAAGCTTATTAAAGGGAATCATATCCTTGGAGTTAACGATGTCATATTTGATAAGGATAGACTGTGCAGTGCTTGTCAAGCAGGTAAACAGGTTGGAGGAAGGCATCCCGTGAAGAACATTATGACCACAAGGAGGCCACTCGAGCTACTTCACATGGATCTCTTTGGTCCCAACTCTTACAAGAGTCTCGGTGAAAATTCTTTTGGTCTAGTTATAGTTGATGATTTTTCAAGATTTACGTGGGTGTTCTTTCTCGATGATAAATCGCAGGTCCAAAAGATCTTCAAAAACTCCTTTAGAAAGGCCCAAAATCGATTTGAAGTGAAGATCAAGAAGGTTCGCAGCGACAACGGAACGAAGTTCAAGAATGCAAATGTGTACACCTTTCTTGACGAAGAAGGGATTTCATACGAGTTCTCGGCTACGTACACACCTCAACAAAATGGAGTTGTTGAGAGGAAGAACCGGACGCTCATCGGAATGGCGAGAACGATGCTTGATGAGTACAAGACGCCGAAGCACTTTTGGGCAGAAGCGGTTGAGACAGCTTGTCATGCAACAAATCGCTTGTATCTTCACAAGCTACTCGGCAAGACGGCATCTGAGCTCCTCACCGTAACAAACCCCAAGTTGGATACTTTGAGTATTCGGCTCAAAGTGCTACATTCTTGATAATCATCGTCGTTCTAAATTTGCTCCTAAGTCTCATGAAGGTTTCCTACTAGGTTATGGCTCAAACTCTCACACTTACTGTGTCTACAACAATTTCACCCGAAAGGTTGAAGAGATGGTAGATGTGAAGTTTGATGAATCTAACGGCTCGCAAGTAGATCAATTGCCAATTGATGTAGGAGATAAAGACCCTTCGGAAGCAATCCAAGACTTGTCTATTGGCAAGGTCCATCCAACGGAGGTGAAGGAGAGTACCTCGTCCGTCCAAGTGGAAGCTTCTACTTCACGACAAGGTGAACCAAGAGTTGATACGAAAGCATCCACAAGTGGGACACACCAAGATGAAGAAAACGAGGAAGTGCATCAAGATGAACGTCAACGACCTCCTTCTCCACCACGACAAGAGAACGACAACGCCAACAATGAAGAAGGCCAAGAAGAAGAACAAGATGAAGAAGATGTTCAACGAAGACCCAAGCAAAAGCTTTCACGAGTTCAAGCAAGAATTGCTAAATATCATCCCGTTGAGCAAATCTAGAATGACATTCAAACCGGGAGAATCACTCGCTCTAAAACTCGTTTAGCTAACTTTTGTGAAAACTATTCTTTCATCTCTAGCATTGAACCTATGAAGGTTGAAGAAGCATTGGAAGATCCGGATTAGATAAATGCTATGCATGAAGAGCTACACAACTTTGAGAGGAACTAAGTTTGGACATTGGTTGAGAAGCCCGACAACGACCACAACATCATCGGTACCAAATGGGTGTTTCGCAACAAGCAAGATGAAGATGGACAAGTAGTTCGCAACAAAGCACGTCTCGTCGCCCAAGGCTACACACAAGTCGAAGGTATGGACTATGGTGAGACTTATGCTCCCGTTGCTAGACTTGAGTCCATTCGCATCTTACTTGCCTATGCTAATCATCATGATATCACCTTGTACCAAATGGACATTAAAAGTGCTTTTCTAAATGGTGAAATAGAGGAGGAAGTTTATGTTAAGCAACCTCCCGGGTTTGTCAATCCTAAGAAACCCAATCATGTTTACAAACTTCACAAAGCTCTTTATGGTCTCAAACAAGCTCCTAGAGCATGGTATAAATGCTTGACCAAGTTCCTTATTGAAAAAGGCTTTGAAATTGGGAAAATTGATTCCACACTTTTTACTAAAAGGGTTAATGGTGAACTATTTGTGTGCCAAATATATGTTGATGATATTATATTTGGTTCAACTAACCCTCATTTTAGTGAAAAGTTTGGGAAGCTAATGTCGGAGAAGTTTGAGATGTCTATGATGAGTGAACTCAAATTCTTTCTTGGGTTGCAAATCAAGCAAACTAAGGAAGGTACTTTTGTTTCTCAAATGAAGTACACCAGGGACTTATTCAAGAAGTTGAATATGCAAGATTGCAAAGGTATGACTACATCCATGCCTACTAGTTGACATCTTGACTTAACCAAAGATGATGAACCAGTTGATCAAAAGATTTATCGCTCTATGATTGGTTCATTGTTATATCTATGTGCTTCACGTCCCGATATTATGCTAAGTGTGTGCATGTGTGCACGATATCAAGCTGCTCCTAAAGAATGTCATCTTAAGGCTGTGAAAAGGATAGTGAGATACTTAATCCATACACCAAACTTTGGCATTTGGTATCCTAAGAGGGCCTCTTTCGATCTTGTTGGCTATTCCGACTCGGACTATGCCGGAGACAAGGTTGATAGAAAGTCCACTTCGGGTACTTGTCAATTTCTTGGTAGATCTCTTGTGTCTTGGTCCTCCAAGAAACAAAACTCGGTATCCTTATCCACTGCCGAAGCGGAGTACATTGCCGCTGGTTCATGTTGTGCTCAATTACTTTGGATGACCCAAACTCTTAAAGACTATGGGGTATATGTGAAACATGTTCCATTGCTTTGTGACAATGCAAGTGCTATCAAAATTGGTCATAATCCTGTGCAACATTCTCGAACTAAGCATATTGAAGTTCGTCATCATTTCATTCGAGATCATGTTGCTAAGGGAGACATTGATCTTAAGCATGTTCACACTGAAAAGCAATTAGCAGATATATTCACTAAACCTCTTGATGAGAAAGTGTTTTGTAGGTTAAGAGGAGAATTGAACATCATTGATGCTTCAAACTTGGAGTAGAAACTCCATTGGATACATGCAAGACATGAGCTTATGCCTAATCCTTGATATCTCTCCTATGATGGAAATCTTATGTCTCGGATATATTTGTATCTTGCATGTTATCTAACCCATGTAGGTACTTGGTTGAATCAAATTCCATGAGATTGTAATCTACTCACAACTTGAGCAATCTCTACATCACCAAGTCTCTACCCTATGGTGGATGAATACAAGGAAGCACGAAATCATTCACACATATCCTTTGACAAATTCCATGTTGAGCTTCATGATTGCCATTGTTGGATACACAAGTGCTCTTCCTTGCACGAACTAACCCATGTAGGTAGATGGACTCAAATTCCAAGTGGTGCTCCAAATTCTTGATGAGCTACATCAACCTTGAGCAACCCACACAAGTTCAACTACATGGACAACACCACCAACCAAGGTATGTTATTCCATCTTAGAGAAGCTTTACTCCAAGTCATGAGTTAAAGCAACTCGACAAGATGTGAATACATGAAGATGCTTAAATGAAAAATGGCAACCCCATTTTGAGCTTAAACGATGAGTGAGGGAGTCCCAGACTAGGGGGTGTCCGGATAGCCGGACTATCATCACGGCCGGACTCCAAGACTATGAAGATACAAGATTGAAGACTTCGTCCCTTGTCCGGATGGGACTTTCCTTGGTGTGGAAGGCAAGCTTGGCGATACGGATATGTAGATCTCCTACCATTGTAACCGACTCTGTGTAACCCTAACCTATACGGTGTCTATATAAACCGGAGGGTTTTAGTCCGTAGGACGAACAACAATCATACCATAGGCTAGCTTCTAGGGTTTAGCCTCCTTGATCTCGTGGTAGATCTACTCTTGTACTACCCATATCATCAATATTAATCAAGCAGGAGTAGGGTATTACCTCCATCGAGAGGGCCCGAACCTGGGTAAAAACATCGTGTCCCTTGTCTCCTGTTACCATCCGCCTAGACGCACGCTTCGGGACCCCCTACCGAGATCCGCGGTTTGACACCGACATTGGTGCTTTCATTGAGAGTTCCTGCGTATCGTCACCAATAGGCCCGATGGCTCCTTCGATCATCAACAACGACGCGTCCGGGTGAGACTTTTCTCCTGGACAGATCTTCGTATTCGGCGGCTTTACACTGTGTGGGCCAATTAAGCAGGCCATCCGGAGCAGATCGAAGCTACGCCCGGCCATCGGGTTAGATTTGGAAGTTTGAACTATATGGCCGATATCCGCGGAGACTTGATCTTGACGGATTCGAGCCGCAGCCAAGCGTGCCGCCTTGTCTCGATGGGCATGATCTAGCTCTGCAGCGAGCAAAGGCCACGAGGCGCACCAAAGATCCGCTCCAACCCTTAGTCCGGGCCGAATTCCCGATCGAGGGCGAGTGGTTGGACACCGCCTCGGGGCTACAATCTCTCGGCGATTGAGCCAAACTCCATCCCTGTCCTTTGCGAAGACCTCGACTCCAGGGTGCCGGACTCCTCTCCGGACTCCGAACCCTCCGCGCCCCTGCCAATCGAATCCGATTGGGCGCCCGTTATGGAGTTCACTGCCGCGGACATCTTTTAGCACTCGCCATTTGGCGACATTCTGAATTCACTAAAGTCTCTCTCTTTATCCGGAGAGCCATGGCCGGACTGCGGACATGATGGTTGGGATACAGACGAAATTCAACGCCCCCCCACCACCCACTTTGTAGCCACTGTCGATGATTTAACCGACATGCTCGACTTCGACTCCGAAGACGTCGACGGTATGGACGACGGCGCCGGAGACAACCAAGACCCAGCGCCTACAGGGCACTGGAAGGCCACCTCGTCATATGACATATACATGGTGGACATCCCAAAAGATGGGAACGGCGATGGAACAACAGAGGATGACCCCTCCAAGAAACAACCGAAGCGCCGACGTCAGCGCCGCCGCTCTAAATCCCGCCACAATAAAAACGGTGATTCCGGCACGGGAGATAATAACACCCCGGACAGTGCCGAAGAGAACCCCCTCCAGCAGGACTCAGCACAGGAGGAGGGAGAAGCAAGTCCGCACGACAGTGCGGCAGAAAGAGAGGTCAAGGACGATAATTATGCGCCTCCCTCCGAAGATGAGGCAAGCCTCGACGACGACCAATTTGTCGTGCCTGAGAATCCCGCCGAACAGGAGCGTTTCAAATGCAGGCTTATAGCCACGGCAAGCAGCCTCAAGAAAAAGCAGCAACAGCTTAGAGCTGATCAAGACCTGCTAGCTGACAGATGGACTGAAGTCCTTGCAGCCGAAGAGTATGAACTCGAACGCCCCTCCAAAAGCTACCCCAAACACAGGCCGTTGCCTCGACTAGAGGAGGAAGCACCCAAGTCACCAACAAGACGACATGGCGGATCAGCCACCCGTGGCTTGCGACAGATAAGCCTCTCGGCCCTCCGCTCAAGCCACACCCGGCGCCGCTCAAAAAGTACCAAGGCACGGAAAACGCGCTGGACTTGCGAGATATATTGGAGGATAAGGCAAAACACACAAGATCGATCTCTGATCGATCGTGGGCGTAATGACGCTGATGATTACCGTCGCGCGGATACAACAAACCCGGCCGGGCGAACACGATGAGACAAAGCTCATATGAGCTACGTCGTGATATAGCCCAATACAGAGGCGCCGCACACCCACTATGCTTCACAAACGAAGTAATGGATCATCAAATCCCCGAGGGTTTCAAACCCGTAAACATCGAATCATACGATGGTACCACAGATCCTGCGGTCTGGATCGAGGACTATCTCCTCCATATCCACATGGCCCGCAGTGATGATCTACATGCCATCAAATACCTCCCACTCAAGCTTAAAGGACCAGCTCGGCATTGGTGAACAGCTTGCCAGCGAGAATCAATTGGTTGTTGGGAGGACACGGAAGCCGCATTCCTTGATAACTTCCGGGGCACATATGTGCGACCACCGACGCCGATGACCTTAGCCACATAATTCAGCAGCCGGAAGAATCGGCGGACAATTACGGACACGACTCCTCACAAAGAAAAATCAAATTGTTGATCGTCCGGATCACAGAGGCCCTTGCAGCCTTCAAACATAACATCATGACGAGTGGCTTGCCCGCACCTAGGACAGGAAAAGCCAAAATCCATGGCAGGCCTCACAACACTCATGACCCGCTTTTGTGCGGGAGAGGACAGCTAGCTAGCTCGAAGCAACAACTTGGCCAAACATCCCGATAGTTCGGATACCAAGGACATCAATGGCAGGTCGCGTCGCAACAAGAACAAGCGCCGCGTGCGGCGATAATCTGAAGATACGGTCGTCAATGCGGATTCAGCGGCTCTAAACCGGTCGTGGAAGAAGCCATTCAAAAGAAATACCGAGGCCCGTCCCAACTTGGACCGAATACTCGATCGCTTGTGCGGATACATGGTACCCCGAAAACCAGCCAATCACACCAACAGGGATTGTTGGGTGTTCAAGCAAGCAGGCAAGTTAAGTGCGAACTCAATGACAAGGGGCTGCATAGCGATGACGAGGAAGAGCCCGCCACGAACAATAGAGGATGAAGGGTTTTCCCACACAAGTGCGGACGGTGAACATGATATACGCAACCCACATACCCAAAAGGGAGCGGAAGCGTGCACTAAGGGACGATATGCGATGGAGCTAGTCGCCCCAAAGTTCAACCCATGGTCTTCCTGCCCGATCACCTTCGATCGAAGGACCACCCACTAGCATTCGCCACGGCAGTTTGGCGCATTGGTTCTTGACCCAATTATTGACGGATTTCACCTAACCAGAGTCCTGATGGATTTGGCAGCAGCTGAACCTGCTTTATCGGGATACAAAGTCGCAAAATGGGCATAGACCCTCAAGGATTAAACCTACAAAGACGACCTTTAAAGGCGTCATACGAAGTCTGAGGCCAGTTATACAGGCTCGATTACACTTGAAGTGGTCTTGGATCCCGGATAACTTCGAAGCGAGGAGTTAATCTTTGACATCGTCCCATTCCGCAGCGGCTATCATGCACTGCTCGGACGAACCGCATTTGCAAAGTTCAATGCGGTGCCGCACTACGCATACCTCAAGCTCAAGATGCCAGGCCCACGAGGAGTAATCACGGTCAATGGAAACACCGAACGCTCTCTCCGAACGGAGGAGCACACGGCGGCCCTCGCGGCGGAGGTGCAAAGCAGCCTCTCACGACAATTCTCGAGTCTGGCCACTAAGCGTCCGGACACCGCCAAGCGCGCCCGGAGTAACCTACAACAAGACCGCCTGGCACGATTCAAGCACGCGTAGCAATCCGGCCCCAACCCCAGCCCTCACGAAATTGCGAAGCTAGTGTTACGCGTACATAATTACGCTCTGGAGATACCATGGGCATATGGGGAGGGGCACGACCACGGCACGCCAAGAATGCGGCTCGACCGCACCAGGGGCTCCTGATTGTGTCATTCTTTTTTTTTTCTTTTTTCTCACTTTCAGGACTCCGTGTTCCAGAAGTCCTGTCCGGCACTAGAATCGCCGAACTCACGATGCAACAGCCAGGGAAGCAGAAAGCTACGTCGAGTGTTCAGGTGGTCTCTATTACGAGCATTATACTTGTTTTACATATGATCCCGCAGCCTACCCCTGGAGGGGGACATATTAGATAGTCCCATTCCTTGCTTATCGCACTATTTGTATCGTCCTGCCTTCATTGCAGTACCTTTTTGAATAAACAATGCATAGCTTTTGCCTATTATTGCACTCTTTTATTTATCCATATATATGTTCATTTCATGACATGTTGCACCCGTACACTTTGGTACGGCCAATACACCAGGGGCTTGAGTATCCCAAAATTATGGTGTGATAAGTCCGAACACTTTCACAAGTGCGGCACCCCGAACTTATAGCATTATATGAATTGGCTCCGAATCATGTCTTGGGTCAATAGTTGGGTTTGCCCGGCTCCCGTGTTTTGGTACCTTACGTTCCGCTATATCGGCTAAGGTAGCACCGGAGAACCATCGCGATTGTGCCCAGCTTGAGCTGGGTCGAGCACCTTAGTGGAGAAAGCTAAAACTGACCGTCATGATAGGGCGAGAGCCGGTCGCTATTCGAGAGGTTTTTTCGGGTCCCTAAAGACTTATGCCGCTTAGAGCGAGGAGCCGGAATTGTCCGGCCAAGGCGTGGATAGCGCCCGGAACTCGGTCTTCCGAATACTAGGGATTTCGCCGAAATTTAAAATTATAGAATTCTAGGCTAAGTGAGAGTGTTCAAGCATTATAAGTCCGGTTGCCTTGTTCGTTGTGTTGAGCGCCTCCCTAGATGGACCCAAGAATGGGAACAAGAGTGCTCAAGTTTATCCCGAACACCCCTGCACTCGTGGCATGGGGGCTGAAGCCAACGACTTGCCATCTCTCAAATTTGATAAACGGCCGCACATAAGGTAATATTTTAAATTAACAAGCGTTGCTTAGCGCATATGAACAAGTTTTCAGCATACAGGATGACAAATGCGAGTCTATTCAAAAATTACATCTCTGGAGCACTCATCCGCTATTCGGCGGGCACCCTTCAGGAGGCCCTCATAGTACATCTCGGGCGTACGATGCTCCTTGCCCTTCGGTGGCCCGTCCGTCACAAGCTTCTCCGCATCCAGCTTGCCCCAGTGCACTTTAGCACGGGCAAGGGCCCGACGGACACCTTCAATGCAGACGGAGCGCTTGATGACTTCAATCCGTGGACAAAGGCCCACCACCGCTGCACCAAGTCAAGTAGCTCCTGTGCATGGCTTCCAATGGCCACAGCCTCGCTACAAGGCCCTTCATGGCCTGTTCGGCGACCTTGTGGAGCTCGACCAGCTGCTTCAGCTGGTCGCTCAGGCACCGGATGTCGCCCTCGGCATCTGAGACCGAACACCTTTTCCGTCGAGCTCCCTCCTTGGCGCGGTAGAATGCGGCAGCATCAGACACACTATGGGGCAAATCAGCGAATGCTCCTGGAGAGCTCTGAATCCGGGTAAGTAATAGGTAATTCATTTTCACATGCTTGCTTTGCATAAAGAATGCCTTACCCGCCGCTATCTTCTTCAACGACTCAATTTCTTGGAGGGCTTTTTGGGCCTCGGCCTTAGCAGCTTTGGCACTCTCAAGAGCCGAGGCGAGCTCAGACTCTCGAGTCTTCGAGTCACGCTCCAAACCCTCGTGTTTTTCCACGAGATCTTGGAGCTCTTGCTGTACCTTGGCCGGCTGCGCCTCCCCCTTCTCTCGCTCGGTGCGTTCCGCAGCCGCTTTGTTTTCGGCCACGGACACCGCTTCCTTCAGGGTCGCCACCTCGTTCGTGGCCCCTGTAGTACCCAAGTTATTCCTGTTATTTTTTGCAACCAAAACCTTTTCTATAAGGTATTTCTTTAATAAGGTATTACTTACCTTCCTTGTCCTCGAGCTGCTTCTTGGCTTGTCCGAGCTCGTTCTCGGACCGCTTCGAGGTTCTGCTTCAATGCATTGACCTCCATGATCGGTCGGCAGAGGTCGGCAAGACAACCTGCATTCCCATATTGACATACTTATGTTAGACTCCTGCGTATATCTTTTTAGATCCTTAGTCCGGCTTTTCTTTCCGAACACCAACTAAGCATCAGAGGCTCTTGTCTATGCAGTAATATTTTTACATATTCTAAACTTACCTCAAAGCACATTAGAAGGCTGGTACAGGCTTCGTCATCCGCTCTTGGCGGATCGAACTGTCGGATCACCGCACTCATAACAAAGGCGGTGCTCCTCCTCGATGGAAGCGCTGTTAAGCGCCTCCGAAGCTATCCGGTGCCTCCGGTTGGATGGAGGACACCGACGCCTTACCCTTCTCGCGAAGGATCCATCGCGGACTTGAACTGCTGATGGTTCCGCATGGAGTCCGGACGAGGTCGGGCTTAGAGCCCCTGGGGGTCTTGCCCCCCACGCGCCTGGATTCCGGGAGGTTGCCTTGTGGCTCCTCCTGCGCCACCTCCTCTTGACCAAGCCCCCCTTGGGGCACCACCTCGGTGTCATCTGCAGCGTGGGGCGAGGAGGCGGTCGGAAGCGAAGTACTCTCCATTTCCGACGAGCCCAGGGACCAGCTCGATGAATCGGCGAACTCGCCCTTGGGCGGGCTGCACGATTGTTCGACATTAGAGAACACTCTGCAATAATAAAAAGCCATGGGTATCCGGACACTTACGATCTCGCCAGGCTTGGCCCTTGTAGGCCAATCCTCCTCGTCGTCCGCCGACGTTGGTGGAGAAGTCCGGAGGAGGGTTCTTCCTTCTTGGACCCTCCATCCTCCCAGTTGGGCGGCCTTCCTTTTCCTCTCCTCCCCACTGGGAGAAGCTTCTTTCCTCCTCCTCGTCCTCGGGAGAAGATTACGCTTGAAATCGACAGCACTGGAGTAGGGAGCTCCTTGAGTTCCGTGGCCTCCTTCTTGGCCTTCTTCTCCGCACCACATGGGCGCCGGGCCAGCAGCCCCGTCTAATCGGGCATCCTCCGGTCTTCCGGCAAAGGAGCCGATTAGTTAATCTGTCCGGACGTCTTCACCAGATCTGTCAAAGATTAGGGAGTTTTAGATCCCACATAGAGTCAATGTATGAAAAAAGAGCCCCGTAAAGGGTAAAATAACTTACCTCGCTGGCTTGACGCCGCGAGCTGTACCCGCGATCTTTGTTAGCGGATGCGGGGGCTTCGGCACCCTTGAACAGCACCTTCCAGGCATCTTCGTACATAGTGTCGAAGAGCCGGCTCAAGGTTCGGTGCTGTGTCGGATCGAACTCCCACAAATTAAAGGTCCGCTGTTGGCATGGGAGAATCCGGCGGATGAGCATCACCTGGATACGTCGACAAGCTTGAAATTCTTGTCCACTAGGTTGCGGACGCATGTTTGAAGTCCGGATAGCTCGTCCGAATTCCACCACGTCAGGCCCGTCTCTTTCCATGACGAGAGCCGTATCGGGAAGCCAGATCTGAATTTCGGGGCCGCCACCCATCCGGGGTCGCGTGGCTCGGTGATGTAGAACCACCCCGATTGCCATCCATTTATTGTCTCCACAAAGGCGCCCTCGAGCCATAGGACCTTGGCCATCTTGCCAACCATGGCGCCTCCGCACTCCGCTTGACGGCCGCCCACTACCTTCGGCCGGACGTTGAAGATCTTCAAGCATAAGCCGAAGTGGGGCTGGATGCAGAGGAAGGCCTCGCACACGACGATAAACGCTGAGATGTTGAGGATGAAACTCGGGGCCAGGTCGTGGAAGTCCAGGTCGTAGTAGAACATGAGCCCCGGGACAAATGGGTGAAGTGGAAAACCTAGTCCGCGGAGGAAGTGGGGGAGAAACACCACCCTCTCATGGGGCCCGGGGGTTGGAATAAGCTGCCCCGCATCGGGCAGCTCAGTGCGTGATGTCGCCGGACAAGTATCCGCCTCCAGCAGTCTTGTGATGTGCCCTCCGTGACGGAGGAGGCCATCCACCTGCCTCCCGCCTCCCGACATGGTTGGAGAAGGTTGAGGTGGGATGTGCGGACTTGGGCGCTGGAGCTCGAGTCTTGCGGAAATGGATAAGCAAAGGAGGAAGAAGGCGAGGGTGAAAAGGTGGATCCTTATCCCTTATATGGATGGACGGCTA
Source organism: Aegilops longissima (assembly GCA_021605205.1). Classification (NCBI taxonomy): domain Eukaryota; kingdom Viridiplantae; phylum Streptophyta; class Magnoliopsida; order Poales; family Poaceae; genus Aegilops; species Aegilops longissima. The sequence goes on from CM038682.1 coordinate 711,778,494, forward strand.
TCGTCCCCACCAGCCTGGTAAAACTCGCTTATTTCCCAACCGCCGTAATCAATGGCGCGGATGGGTTACCCACGTCCGTATTTATGAGAATCCCGGAATAAGGGGGCACGATCTATGCTTTGATAAGGCGTGCCAAGGAAACCGCCTCGCTAAACGGGCTGAGGTGGAACAGTAAAAAAGGTTCATATAAAGGCCTGGCCGTGGTGTGATGTCATGCCGCGGGGTACGTCAGTAGATCTGTGCAAAAATTATTCTCTCTACGATGGTATGTGGAACTTGTTTTGCAGAGCCGGACACTATCCTGGTGTTCAAAACCTTCTATGAAGTATTCAGAGGAGGAACCCGCCTTGCAATGCCGAAGACAATATCGCGTCGGACTCGTCGTCATTGAAGCCTGGTTCAGGGCTACCGAGGAGTCCCGGACTAGGGGTGTCCGGATAGCGGACTATCATCACGACCGACTCCAAGACTATGAAGATACAAGATTGAAGACTTCGTCCGTGTCCCAAGGGACTTTCCTTGGTGTGGAAGGCAAGCTTGGCGACACGGATATGTAGATCTCCTACCATTGTAACCGACTCTGTAACCCTAACCTATCCGGTGTCTATATAAACCGGAGGGTTTTAGTCCGTGGGACAAACAACAATCATACCATAGGCTAGCTTCTAGGGTTTAGCCTCCTTGATCTCGTGGTAGATCTACTCTTATACTACCCATATCATCAATATTAATCATGCAGGAGTAGGGTATTACCTCCATCGAGAGGGCCCAACACAGGTAAAAACATCGTGTCCCTTGTCTCCTGTTACCATCCGCCTAGACGCACAGTTCGGGACCCCCTACCCGAGATCCGCCGGTTTTGACACCGACAATGAGTATGACCTATGATCAAGTGATCTCACTTGACTCCTAAGTCAATATACTCTAACACAGGTGACTATTTCACCGACCATCTCTAGATGAAGTTCTCTTGTGTTCTTTTCTGAGTTTTTGCATTTGTCTCATGCATATGTGTTTCCCCTTTCAAAAAAAAAAACTTCATCTAGATTTCTTTCTGTTTGCTCTGCATTTTCTGCATTCCAATTCATTGCATATCATTCAGTAAATTCCTTGCAAAGTCTTTGTGAGATCTTATTAGTCAAGTGAGCTGAGGTGACAAGTGTTTTCTCTGCGATGAACTCGGTTACACCGATTTGTTATTTTCGGTCCAACTGAAACTTTCATACCACGAAGCATACCACTCGGTGCCACCGACTTCACAACAGGAAAATCAGTTTGCCGCTTATTCGTGTTTCTTCCGATCCAGCTCCACTCAATGAATCTTGTCCTCTACAAGCATCACATTTTTATCATTGCTTTATGTTGTGACTCAAGGATCAAGCCCATTCACGACAAATTCCAGAAGGGGAGAGAGAGATCACATCTTTATCAAGCCCTTCTTGGAAATTGATGTCTAAGGGGGAGAGAGAGATCACATCAAAGCTTATCACTTAAGGAGATCACATCAGAGAAGGAGAGAGAGATCCTTGAGGGGGGAGAGAGAGATCTCCAGGGGGAGAGAATACTAGATAAAAGTATTTCTCAAGGATCCCAGATGCTTGGTGTTCAAGAGGAGAGATGCCACATGTCTTCTTGAGGGGAAAGACATGTTCATATGTGCTTATTTGCATTAGCTTGCATTAGCTCTGTTCATTTATATCTTTCAGCTCTGATTTTCTATTCCCTATCTTCTCCCAGTATCCCATGCTAGATTCAGGGGGAGCAAGATATCTAAGGGAAAGAAATCATCTAAATTCATTGCATATCGTTACTCTTGGGGACATGTCAAATCCAATGTAGTACTTAGTACTCACCCTCTACATGTCATCCCAGTCTTGGTATTCTTGTGGTTTCTTTTGTTTTCTCTGGCTAGTAGGTGCATCTGTGTTATCTAACCTTGTTTACGCAGGTTCATTCCATCCTAAGCCAACTCAAGACTACAAGGTAAGTATATGCATCACAATCATGTGTATGAGGAATTCTTGCTGATGTACATACTGTTTGCAAGAAGGACTCATGGGCATGGAGGTATTTTCTTTAATATTCTTTGCTCTGATGCATATGGCCAAGATACATGTAACACATTGCCTGCTCTATCATGGTTATGCTATCACATGCTCCTATATTCCATATTCACATGATTGCATACATGTAGGGGGAGCCTATGCCTGTTACATGTCTTTCGAAAGCTTTACTTTCTATTCTTTATATCTTTATCTAAAGCTTTGATGTATGTTGTCATCAATTACCAAAAAGGGGGAGATTGAAAGCACAAGTGATCCCTAGGTGGTTTTGGTAATTAATGCCAACATATCTCTTGTTGGACTAACACCTTTTGTCTAGTATGTTTCAGATAAGTTCAACAATGGAGTGGCATGGACTAAAGGATGTGGGAACTCCTTCAAGATGCTAAGGACAAAGGATTGGCTCAAGCTTAAGGCTCAAGACTCTTCATTTTACATTTTAGTGATCCAAGATCACATTGAGTCTATAGGAAAAGCCAATACTATCAAGGAGGGATGAGGTGTTGCTTAATGAGCCTCTTGCTTCAAGTGCTTAGTGATATGCTCCAAATACCCTCAACTACTTTCCCACTTCCACACATATGTCCTAAACCTAAAGTCAAACTCGGCCCCACTGATTCTTCCTATCCGACGCCACCGAGTTTGGACGTCTTAGCCACTGCCACAAACCCTAGGCAAATCGGTCTCACCGATAGGGATCTCGGTCTCACCGAGATGGGATTGTAATCTCTCTGTGTATGTCCATTATCAAAATCGGTCTCACCGAGTTTGAGAATCAGTACTACCGAGATTACAATGCAAACTTTCTGGTTGACTCATTACCAACATCGGTCCCACCGAGTTTGAGTAATCGGTCTCACCGAGTTTGCCTGACCAACTCTCTGGTTAGCTAATTACCAAAATTGGTCTCACCGAGTTTGTGTAATCGGTCTCACCGAGATTACGTTATGCCCTAACCCTAACCATATCGGTCCGACCGAGTTGCATTTCGGTCCCACCGAAAATCCTAACGATCACTAGGTTTACTAAAATCGGTCTGACCGAGTTTGTTGATTCGGTCCTACCGAGATTGGTAAATTGTGTGTAACGGTTAGATTTTGTGTGGAGGCTATATATACCCCTCCACCTCCTCTTCATTCATGGAGAGAGCCATCAGACTGAACCTACACTTCCAACATCCTATTTCTGAGAGAGAACTACCTACTCATGTGTTGAGGCCAAGATATTCCATTCCTACCATATGAATCTTGATCTCTAGCCTTTCCCAAGTTGCTTTCCACTCAAACCCTCTTTCCACCAGATCCAAATCCTATGAGAGAGAGTTGAGTGTTGGGGAGACTATCATTTTAAGCACAAGAGCAAGGAGTTCATCATCAACACACCATTTGTTACTTCTTGGAGAGTGGTGTCTCCTAGATTGGCTAGGTGTCACTTGGAAGCCTCCGACAAGATTGTGGAGTTGAACCAAGGAGTTTGTAAGGGCAAGGAGATCGCCTACTTCGTGAAGATCTACCGCTAGTGAGGCAAGTCCATCGTGGGCGACGGCCATGGTGGGATAGACAAGGTTGCTACTTCGTGGACCCTTCGTGGGTGGAGCCCTCCGTGGACTCGCGCAACCGTTACCCTTCGTGGGTTGAAGTCTCCATCAACGTGGATGTACGATAGCACCACCTATCGGAACCACGACAAAAACATCAGTGTCTCCAATTGCGTTTGATTTCTCCAAACCCTTCCCTTACTTTCTTGCAAGTTGCGTGCTTTACTTTCCGCTGCTCATATACTCTTTGCATGCTTGTTTGTTATGTATTGAAAAAGTTAAACTTGTGCCTAAACTCCACTTAAACTTTAATAAGGTTAAAAACTGCAACTTTGGTACTTAGTGTCTAATCACCCCCCGTCTAGACACCTCTTCTCAAGATCCTACAATATTGGATACCGACGATCGAATCTCGGGCAAGTAACATACCGATGACAAAGGGAACAACGTATGTTGTTATGCGGTTTGACCGATAAAGATCTTCGTAGAATATGTAGGAGCCAGTATGAGCATCCAGGTTCCGTTATTGGTTATTGACCGGAAACAGTTCTAGGTCATGTCTACATAGTTCTTGAACCCGTAGGGTCCGCACGCTTAACGTTACGATGACAGTTTTATTATGAGTTTATAAGTTTTGATGTACGAAGGTTGTTCGAGTCCGGATGTGATCATGGACATGACGAGGAGTCTCAAATGGTCGAGACATAAAGATTGATATATTGGACGACTATATTCGACACCGGAAGTGTTCGGATGATTTGGAGAAAACCGGAGTGCCGGAGGGGTTACCGAACCCCCGGGAAGTATTGGGCCTTAGTGGGCCTGAGGGGAGAGAGAGGGCAGCAGCCCAGGAGGTGGCGCGCCCCCTCCCATGGGGAGTCCGAATTGGACTAGGGGAGGGGGGCGCGGCCCCTCTTTCCCTCTCCCTCTCCCTCTCTTTCCTTCCCCCTTCCTCCTTCCTAGTTGGACTAGGAAAGGGGAGTCCTACTCCCACTAGGAGGAGGACTCCCCCTCCTTGGCGCGCCCCTAGGGCCGGCCGGCCTCCCCCCTTGCTCCTTTATATACGGGGGCAGGGGGCACCTCTAGACACACAAGTTGATCTTCGTGATTGTCCCTTAGCCGTGTGCGGTGCCCCCCTCCACCATATTCCACCTCGGTCATATCGTAGCGGTGCTTAGGCGAAGCCCTCCGTCGGTAGAACATCATCGCCGTCACCACGCCGTCGTGCTGACGGAACTCGTCCCCGACACCCTGCTGGATCGGAGTCCGGGGATCGTCATCGAGCTGAACGTGTGCTGAACTCGGAGGTGCCGTACGTTCGGTACTTGGATCGGTCGGATCGTGAAGACGTACGACTACATCAACCGCGTTGTCATAACGCTTCCGCTTTCGGTCTACAAGGGTACATGGACAACACTCTCCCCTCTCGTTGCTATGCATCACCATGATCTTGCGTGTGCGTAGGAATTTTTTTAAAATTACTATGTTCCCCAACAGTGGCATCCGAGCCAGGTTTTATGCGTAGATGTTATATGCATGAGTAGAACACAAGTGAGTTGTGGGCGATACAAGTCATACTGCTTATCAGTATGTCATACTTTGGTTCGGCGGTATTGTTGGATGAAGCGGCCCGGACCGACATTACGCCAGACGCTTACGCGAGACTGGTTCTACCGACGTGCTTTGCACACAGGTGGCTGGCGGGTATCTGTTTCTCCAACTTTAGTTGAACCGAGTGTGGCTACGCCCGGTCCTTGCAAAGGTTAAAACAACACTAACTTGACGAACTATCGTTGTGGTTTTGATGCGTAGGTAAGAACAGTTCTTGCTAAGCCCGTAGCAGCCACATAAAACTTGCAACAACAAAGTAGAGGACGTCTAACTTGTTTTTGCAGGGCATGTTGTGATGTGATATGGTCAAGACGTGATGCTATATTTTATTGTATGAGATGATCATGTTTTGTAACCGAAGTTATCGGCAATGGCAGGAGCCATATGATTGTCGCTTATTGTATGCAATGCAATGCTACAGTAGTGCTTTACTTTATCACTAAGCGGTAGCGATAGTCGTAGAAGCATAAGTTTGGCGAGACGACAACGATGCTACGATGGAGATCAAGGTGTCGCGCCGTTGACGATGGTGATCACGACGGTGCTTCGGAGATGGAGATCACAAGCACAAGATGATGATGGCCATATCATATCACTTATATTGATTGCATGTGATGTTATCTTGATTTGATTGATGGTAGCATTTTAAGATGATCTGTCACTAATTATCAAGAAGTGTTCTCCCTGAGTATGCACCGTTGCGAAAGTTCTTCGTGCTGAGACACCACGTGATGATCGGGTGTGATAGGCTCTACGCTCAAATACAACGGGTGCAAAACAGTTGCACATGCGAATACTCAGGTAAAACTTGACGAGCCTAGCATATACAGATATGGCCTCGGAACACGGAGACCGAAATGTCGAGCGTGAATCATATAGTAGATATGATCAACATAGTGATGTTCACCATTGAAACTACTCCATCTCACGTGATGATCGGACATGGTTTAGTTGATTTTGATCACGTGATCACTTAGATGACTAGAGAGATGTCTGTCTAAGTGGGAGTTCTTAAGTAATATGATTAATTGAACTTAAGTTTATCATGAACTTAGTACCTGATAGTATTTTGCTTGTCTATGTTTGTTATAGATAGATGGCTCGTGTTGTTGTTCCGTTGAATTTTAATGCGTTCCTTGAGAAAGCTAAGTTGAAAGATGATGGTAGAAATTACACGGATCGGGTCCGTAACTCGAGGATTATCCTCATTGCTGCCGTAACAATTACGCCCGGAAGCACCGCTGGTGCCAGACCTGCTGCAGATGCAATCCGACAACGTTAAGAACATCTGGCGAGCAAAGCTGATGACTACTCGATAGTTCAAGGTGCCATGCTTTACGGTTTAGAACCGGTCTTCAACGACGTTTTGAATGTCATGGAGCATATGAGATGTTCCAAGAGTTGAAGTTAATATTTCAAGCAAATGCTCGATTGAGAGATATGAAGTCTCCAATAAGTTCTATAGCTGTAAGATGGAGGAGAATAGTTCATCGGTGAACATATACTCAAAATGTCTGGGTATAATAATCACTTGATTCAACTGGAGTTAATCTTCACGATGATAGTGTCATTGACAGAATTCTTCAATCACTGCCACCAAGCTACAAGAGCTTCGTGATGAACTATAATATGCAAGGGATGGACAAGACTATTCCCGAGCTCTTCGCAATGCTAAAGGCTGCGGAGGTAGAAATCAAGAAGGAGCATCAAGTGTTGATGGTCAATAAGACCACCAGTTTCAAGAAGAAGGGCAAAGGGAAGAAGAAGGGGAACTTCAAGAAGAACAGCAAGCAAGTCGCTGCTCAAGAGAAGAAACCCAAGTATGGACCTAAGCCTGAAACTGAGTGCTTCTACTGTAAGCAGACTGGACACTGGAAGCGGAACTGCCCAAGTATTTGGCGGATAAGAAGGATGGCAAGGTGAACAAAGGTATATGTGATATACATGTTATTGATATGTGTACCTTACTACTGCTCGCAGTAGCACCTGGGTATTTGATACCGGTTCTGTTGCTAATATTTGCAACTCGAAACAGGGACTACGGATTAAGCGAAGATTGGCTAAGGACGAGGTGACGATGCGCGTGGGAAATGGTTCCAAATTCGATGTGATCGCGGTTGGCACGCTACCTCTACATCTACCATCGGGATTAGTTTTAGACCTAAATAATTGTTATTTGGTGCCAGCGTTGAGCATGAACATTATATCTGGATCTTGTTTGATGCGAGACGGTTATTCATTTAAATCAGAGAATAATGGTTGTTCTATTTATATGAGTAATATCTTTTATGGTCATGCACCCTTGAAGAGTGGTCTATTTTTATTGAATCTCGATAGTAGTGATACACATATTCATAATGTTGAAGCCAAAAGATGCAGAGTTGATAATGATAGTGCAACTTATTTTTGGCACTGCCGTTTAGGTCATATCGGTGTAAAGCGCATGAAGAAACCCCATTCTGATGGACTTTTGGAATCACTTGATTATGAATCACTTGGTACTTGCAAACCGTGCCTCATGGGCAAGATGACTAAAACGCCGTTCTCCAGAACTATGGGGCGAGCAACTGATTTATTGGAAATCATACATACTGATGTATGTGGTCCAATGAATATTGAGGCTCGCGGCGGGTATCGTTATTTTCTCACCTTCACAGATGATTTGAGCAGATATGGGTATATCTACTTGATGAAACACAAGTCTGAAACATTTGAAAAGTTCAAAGAATTTCAGAGTGAAGTGGAAAATCATCGTAACAAGAAAATAAAATTTCTACGATCCGATCGTGGAGGGGAATATTTGAGTTACGAGTTTGGTTTACATTTGAAATAATGCGGAATAGTTTCGCAACTCAGGCCACCCGGAACACCACAACGAAATGGTGTGTCCGAATGTTGTAATCGTACTTTACTAGATATGGGGCGATCTATGATGTCTCTTACTTATTTACCGCTATTGTTTTGGGGTTATGCTTTAGGGACGGCTGCATTCAATTAAATAGGGCACCATCAAAATCCGTTGAGACGACGCCTTATGAACTGTGGTTTGGCAAGAAACCAAAGTTGTCGTTTCTTAAAGTTTGGGGCTGCGATGCTTATGTGAAGAAACTTCAACCAGATAAGCTCGAACCCAAATCGGAGAAATGTGTCTTCGTAGGATACCCAAAAGAGACTATTGTGTACACCTTCTATCACAGATCTGAGGGCAAAATTTTTGTTGCTAAATTCGGATCCTTTCTAGAGAAGGAGTTTCTCTCGAAAGAAGTGAGTGGGAGGAAAGTAGAACTTGATGAGGTAACTGTACCTGCTCCCTTATTGGAAAGTAGTTCATCACAAGAACCGGTTCCTGTGACAACTACACCAATCAGCGAGGAAGCTAATGATACTGATCATGAAACTTCAGATCAAGTTACTACCGAACTTCGTAGGTCTACCAGAGTAAGATCCGCACCAGAGTGGTACGGTAATCCTATTCTAGAAGTCATGTTACTTGACCATGGCGAACCTACGAACTATGAGGAAGCGATGATGAGCCCAGATTCTGCAAAATGGCTTGAGGCCATGAAATTTGAGATGGGATCCATGTATAAGAACAAAATATAGACTTTGGTTGACTTGCCCGATGATCGGCAAGCCATAGAAAATAAATGGATCTTCAAGAAGAAGACTGACGCTGATGGTGATGTAACTGTCTACAAAGCTCGACTTGTTGCAAAAGGTTTTCAACAAGTTCAAGGGGTTGACTACGATGAGACTTTATCACCCGTAACGATGCTTAAGTCTGTCTGAATCATGTTAGTAATTGCCGCATTTTATGATTATGAAATTTGGCAAATGGATGTAAAAAATGCATTCCTGAATGGATTTCTGGAAGAAGAGTTATATATGATGCAACCGGAAGTTTTTGTCGATCCAAAAGGTGCTAACAAAGTGTGCAAGCTCCAGCGATCCATTTATGGACTGGTGCAAGCCTCTCGGAGTTGGAATAAACGCTTTGATAGTGTGATCAAAGCATATGGTTTTATCTGACTTTTGGAGAAGCTCAGATTTACAAGAAAGTGAGTGGGAGCTCAGAGCATTTCGATATTATATGTAGATGACATATTGTTAATTGGAAATGATATAGAATTTCTGGATGGCATAAAGGGATACTTGAATAAAAGTTTTTCAATGAAAGACCTCGATGAAGCTGCTTACATATTGGGCATCAAGATCTATAGAGATAGATCAAGACGCTTAATTAGACTTTCACAAAGCACATACCTTGATAAAGTTTTGAAAAAGTTCAAAGTGGATCAGGCTAAGAAAGGGTTCTTGCCCGTATTACAAGGTGTGAAATTGAGTCAGACTCAACGCCCGACCACAACAGAAGATAGAGAGAAATGAAAGATGTTCCTATGCTTCAGCCATAGGCTCTATCATGTATGCAATGATGTGTACCAGACCGACGATGCTTAGCAATAAGCTTGGCAGGTAGGTACCAAGTAATCCAGTGGATCATTTGGATAGCGGTCAAGAACATCCTGAAATACCTGAAAAGGACTAAGGATATGTTTCTCGTTTATGGAGGTGACAAAGAGCTAGTCGTAAATGGTTACGTCGATGCAAGCTTTGACACTGATCCGGACAATTCTAAATCGCAAACCGGATACGTGTTTTTATTAAACGGTTGAGCTGTAAGTTGGTGTAGTTCTAAACAAAGCGTCGTAGCGGGATCTACATGCGAAGCAGAGTACATAGCTGCTTCGGAAGCAGCAAATGAAGGAGTCTGGATGAAGGAGTTCATTTCCGATCTAGGTGTCATACCTAGTGCATCGGGACCAATGAAGATCTTCTGTGACAATACTGGTACAATTGCCTTGGCAAATGAATCCAGATTTCACAAGAGGACCAAGCACATCAAGAGACGCTTCAATTCCATCCGGGACCAAGTCCAGGTGGGAGACATAGAGATTTGCAAGATACATACGGATCTGAATGTTGCGCACCGCTGACTAAGCCTCTTCCACGAGCAAAACATGATCAACACCAAGACTCCATGGGTGTTAGAATCATTACTGTGTAATCTAGATTATTGACTCTAGTGCAAGTGGGAAACTGAAGGAAATATGCCCTAGAGCTAGAGGTAATAATAAGTTATTATTTATTTCCTCATATCATGATAAATGTTTGTTATTCATGCTAGAATTGTATTACCCGGAAACATGATACATGTGTGAATACATAGACAAACATAATGTCACTAGTGTGCCTCTACTTGACTAGCTCATTAATCAAAGATGGTTATGTTTCCTAACCATAGACATGTGTTGTCATTTGATTAACGGGATCACATCATTAGGAGAATGATGTGATTGAATTGACCCATTCCGTTAGCCTAGCACTTGATCGTTTAGTATGTTGCTATTGCTTTCTTCATGACCTATACAAAGTTCCTACAACTATGAGATTATGCAACTCCCGTTTACCGGAGGAACACTTTGTGTGCTACCAAACGTCACAACGTAACTGGGTGATTATAAAGGAGCTCCACAGGTGTCTTCGAAGGTACATGTTGAGTTGGCGTATTTCGAGATTAGGATTTGTCACTCCGATTGTCGGAGAGGTATCTCTGGCCCTCTCGGTAATGCACATCACTATAAGCCTTGCAAGCAATGTAGCTAATGAGTTAGTTACAGAATGATGCATTACATAACGAGTAAAGAGACTTGCCGGTAATGAGATTGAACTAGGTATTGGATACCGACGATCGAATCTCGGGCAAGTAACATACCGATGACAAAGGGAACAACGTATGTTGTTATGCGGTTTGACCGATAAAGATCTTCGTAGAATATGTAGGAGCCAGTATGAGCATCTAGACTCCGCTATTGGTTATTGACCGGAAACAGTTCTAGGTCATGTCTGCATAGTTCTCGAACCCGTAGGGTCCGCACGCTTAACGTTACGATGACAGTTTTATTATGAGTTTATAAGTTTTGATGTACCGAATGTCGTTCGGAGTCCAGGATGTGACCACGGACATGACGAGGAGTCTCTAAATGGTTGAGACATAAAGATTGATATATTGGACGACTATATTCGGACACCGGAAGTGTTCCGGATGATTTCGGAGAAAACCGGAGTGCCGGAGGGGTTACCGGAGCCCCCCGGGGAAGTATTAGGCCTTAGTGGGCCTGAGGGGAGAGAGAGGGCAGCAGCCCAGGAGGTGGCGCGCCCCCTCCCATGGGGAGTCCGAATTGGACTAGGGGGGGGCGCGCCCTCTTCCTCTCCCTCTCCTCTCTTCCTTCCCCTTCCTCCTTCCTAGTTGGACTAGGAAAGGGGAGTCCTACTCCCACTAGGAGGAGGACTCCCCCTCCTTGGCGCGCCCCTAGGGCCGGCCGGCCTCCCCCCCTTGCTCCTTTATATACGGGGGCAGGGGGGCACCTCTAGACACACAAGTTGATCTTCGTGATTGTTCCTTAGCCGTGTGCGGTGCCCCCCTCCACCATATTCCACCTCGGTCATATCGTAGCGGTGCTTAGGCGAAGCCCTGCGTCGGTAGAACAACATAGTCGTCACCACGCCGTCGTGCTGACGGAACTCGTCCCCGACACCCTGCTGGATCGGAGTCCGGGGATCGTCATCGAGCTGAACGTGTGCTGAACTCGGAGGTGCCGTACGTTCGGTACTTGGATCGGTCGGATCATGAAGACGTACGACTACATCAACCGTGTTGTCATAACGCTTCCGCTTTTGGTCTACGAGGGTACGTGGACAACATTCTCCCCTCTCGTTGCTATGCATCACCATGATCTTGCGTGTGCGTAGGATTTTTTTGTAATTACTACGTTCCCCAACATATCCTTCATAGGAAATATGTCCTCAAGGAAAGTTGCATCATTCGACTCCATAATCGTACAAACATGCATGTCGGATACCTCAGATTTTATTATCAAAAATCCATAACCAATGCTATGAAAAGCATAGCCCAGAAGAAAACAATCCACGGTTTTTGGTCCAAGCTTGCGCTTCTTTGGAATTGGTATATTGACTTTCGCCAAACAACCCCAAGTACGTAGGTAAGAGAGTTTCAATCTTTTACTTTCCCATTCCTCAAATGGAGTCATGGTCTTATGCTTTGTGGGAACTCGGTTTAGGACATGACACACAGTCATTAGCGCCTCCCCACCACCATTCCTTGGAAAGACCCGATGTGTCTAACATGGTGTTATTCATATCATTTAGAGTTCGGTTCTCTCTTTCGGCTATCCCATTTGATTGATGTGAGTAGGGAGGCGTCCTCTCATGGATTATACCATATTCCGCACAAAACAGATCAAATTCATTGGAAAAATACACTCCACCACGATCGGACCTAAGCCGTTTAATTTTTCGATCAAGTTGGTTCTCTGCCTCAGCTTTATAGTTTTTGAAGAAAGTTAAAGCCTCATATTTTGATTTTAGAATATACACATAACAATATCTAGTGGGGTCATCAATCAACATCATGAAGTATCTCTTTCCACCTTTTGTCAACACGCCATTCATCTCACAAAGATCAGAATTTATAAGCTCTAGTGGCGCCAAGTCTCTTGCCTCTGCAGTCTTATGGGACTTGCGAGGTTGCTTAGCTTGCACACATACTTGACACTTAGAGCCTTTGACAGTAGAGATTTTCGGAATTAAATTCATATTGGCTAGCCGCATCATGCAAACAAAGTTAATGTGACAAAGTCGTGAATGCCAAATATCAGACTCATTATTGTGGCAAACATTATTAATAAATTTAGTGCAAATATCTGACAAAGACAGGCGAAACAAGCCTCCGCTCTCATAGCCTTTTCCAACAAATTGTCCATACTTAGAAATTACAACTTTATTGGATTCGAAAACCAACTTAAAACCATCACGATATAAACGGGAACCGCTAACGAGATCTTTATTGATGGACGGCACATGATGAACGTTCTTCAGACGCACGGTCTTCCCTGAAGTAAACTTCAGATCGACCGTACCAACACCTCGAATGATGGCATGTGACCTGTTCCCCATCAGCACGGGAGAAGTCCCTGTGGTCTGGTAAGAAGAAAACATGGAGGCGTCAGCACAAACATGTACATTGGCATCGGTGTCAATTAACCAATCAGGGGATTGAAATACTGAAAGGATGGTAGGAAAAATACCGTACCCTGATTCCTTCATATCAGTATCACCGATGACAATATTAGCGGACTTGCCGCTCTTCTCATGTTCGCGCTCCTCAAAGCGGTTAGGACACTTCAGAGCCCAGTGATTAGGATCACCGCAGACATGGCAAAGTCCCTTCCCCTTCTTATGAGAATTCTTCTTGAAATTGGTAGAATGTGATGGCTTGTTCTTTGTATCGAACTTGCCTTTGCCCTGAGTTTTGGTCTTGTTGTTTTTAAACTTGTTGGGCTGGAAGTTCTTCTTCTGTACCATGTGGGCACTAGAAGCTCCCTCAGCAACTCGAGCACGTGTGTCCTTTGCTCTCGCCTTCTCTTCAACATCAAAAGTACCAATGAGATCCGCAACGGAAAACTCCTATCTCTTGTGTTTCAGGGAAGTAGCAAAATTGTTTCACGAAGGTGGAAGCTTGGCAATGATGCCTCCGGCAACAAATTTGTCTGGCAACACACACTTGAAGTACTCAAGTTCTTTTGCAAGCAACTGTATCTCATGAGCCTGCTGTACAACAGAGCGCTCATCAGTCATCTAGAATTGCTCCATGACGTACAACTCGCTGCCGGCGTCCGAGGCACCAAACTTGGCCTCGAGCGCAGCCCACATGTCCTTGCCGTTGTCAAACGACATATACAAATCCACAATGGAATCATCCAGAACACTCAGAAGAGCGCCTTTAAAGAGAGTATCGATCTTCTCAAAAGCTTCCAGTTGTGCTGGATTAAGATTGCCCTCAGGCTTGCCCTTTGTGGCGTCATAGCAGCCCATGGTCTGAAACCAGTAGACTGCTCTCGTGCGCCACCTCTTATATTGCGCCCCCTTAAAGGCAGGCGGCTTCAGATGCGCAGCAAAACCACTCGGAGTAAATTGCCTATAATCAGGTTTTTGGATTGTTGGAAATATGAGCAAATTACTACGAGATTTAATTCAAATAAACAGAAGATAAATCACGACTACAGTAGCAGAAATTAAACTAATCATGCGAACTAGCATAGCAGATGAACAAATCACATCTAGGGCACATACTAGAAACATGAATTCTACCACGATCTCGAACAGGAAGGATATAATCACATACGATGCAGCGGGAGCAGCACCGCCGGCGTTGACGTTGTCGCCCATGTCGTCGAGGATGAGGTTGCCGAGGTAGGGGAAGAAGTCGTCGCTGCCAGAAGTCGCGCGAGTGCGCTCCCCAAAACCTGATCGCCCCTCTCCACGAGAGGCGGGGTTTCGGAGGCCTTCTGTCCCTTCTCCCGGTGCACGCTGAAAGGAGGGATGGAGAAGACTTGCTTGGCGGCGCAATGATCTGGAACAGTGGTGAGAAACCATACGAAGCGGCGGCGGCTAGGGTAGACGTTTGTCTGACTATGTAGTGCGGGCCGGGTAGGTCGTGGGAGTAAACCCCACGTCCGAGTCGTCACGATCTAAAAGAATCGAAAACGGTTCAGTAAGTAACGCGTCCGTTAATTATTAATTAATGACTCATTAATTTTTTTCGAGCAGTAAAAATATAGACAACGTGCATAGCTCTGTCCTCGGCTCAATCCCGCAACCCACGGCGCGTCGTGGCGAGGCGAGGCGTGGCGTGGCGAGACAAGCGAAGAAGAGGAGCGCACGTGTAGGTCTCCTCTTCTCATGCTCATATTAATGGTAGAAGAGCTCAACTTATAAAGAGGTACAACTCTTTCTTAACTTATGAGATGAGACTAAACTTTAGTCTCACTCACTCCACTCATATATGTGCATGAATGGGCCAAGAGAATTTCAGAATTTTAATTGGGCTTTGGGCCAAAAGCCTACTAGCAAACTCCAACAAAGGACTAACCCTGTTTGGAGGTCAGCAAAGGAAAGCCGTGCCATGCTAGTAGTACCAATCTACACTAGTTACAAGTCAGCACTCAGCAATGAAGCTAAGCTATGCTATGGGGTACTACGATACCATCAGGGTTTGGTGGCTAGCCAAAATATGCTCCAGAAGCTACACGTATCGGCGGCAGGTGGCATTGAATGAATGCAGTTGGATGCGGAGACATTATCAGGAGCGGCATACGCTTAGAATTAAAGACACGGGACGCGTGACATGTCCAGCACGCCCACCCCCGCCGGCCGTCCGGCGCTGCGTCGCCTTCAAGTGCTCCGCAGACGATCGACCGATCGACGCCGGCATGCATGGACAGATGGGCTGACGCTGCTGGCCCGGGAGGAGGCGTACATGTGGACGTGTGGGATGTGGCTGCCCGGCCTCACGAGTCATGACGCTACATGTGGATTCCTGAGCCATTTGGCATTAGTGCGAGTTCTGCTCTACGTACTACGTACATGTTGCGTCGGTTTCGTCCTTTGGACCCGGCTCCGTGTGTGCCGGCATTGTGCCAAACACTTTTATATTCTTCCGAAGGAAGGGAGGAGGAGGACTGCAGGAGGCCTTGTGTGGTTAGAAGTACAAATCTTCCATGTGGACGATTAAGAATGATGATTCTCAGGGCCGTCAACGTCTCCGGTGACGGAGAGCCATGATGGAAACGAGCCCCGAGCCAAGACTAGACGCTTGTATAATATCCCGAAGGGTACCTCCAAGCCAATTTGAACTGCAATGTTGACCTTCCTTTCCGTGAACTAAGCAGCTTGTGGGTTCCCTAATCCTTAGCTCCCGCCCGTCTAAATGTGAATTTCTAGCTCCCTCGGTTTCCGTCAGGACATCTCGATGACCAACTGAGCTACTCCCTCCGTTCGGAATTACTTGTCTCGAAAATGGATGTATCTAGAACTAAAATACATCTAGATACATTCATTTCTGCGACAAGTAATTCCGAACGGAGGGAGTACTTTGCTGTTGTTGTTATGTACAACAAGTTTATCCATTTGACCTTTTCTTTCTACTGCACTAACAAACATATCTCTGTTTTTCTCTCCTCCCTTGCGTTGTACCATTTTTTGTTCTTATTCACCATACAAACCATTCGCTCCAAGTTTTTAAATCCAGATTAACTGGTATTTCTATCTTAGTAAATGAGAGCGAGAAAGAAAAATCACAACGCCTTTGACGAGGAGACAAAACCATTTGCTCTAAGTTTTTAAAAGGACCGATGCAACGTGTTTTGTACTCCACTTGTCTCTTTGTTGTATTGATGAAGTTTTTCTACAGAAATAAATGTTTCATCCTATAGAATTTGAACAACGGTCTTTTTCTCGTTTGTCATACCTTGGTAAATTCTCTGTAATGAGCCCGATAATTATACGCACCACAAACCTGATAGCTTATGTATAAATAGCGTAGTAGCTTTTTTGACCCAAAAAAAACTAACGTAAGCGTACACTTGATAACTTTTTTGTATGAATAGCATGGTAACTTACACATTGTATACCCGATAACTTATGCATGAAGGTCCCGGTAACTTCAGTGACCGGCAGGGGGGGGGGGGAGTTGATCAAATATCCCCCGATAACTTTTCTGTGAATAGCATGGTTATTTACACATTGCAGACCTATAACTTATGTACCCCTGCTCTGATAACTTTGGCCACCGAGGGGGGAGTTGATTTAACTTTTATGTGAATAGCATGATAACTCACACATCACAGACCTCATAACTTATGCACCCCATCCTGGTAACTTTGGCAACCGGGGTTGATGAAATATCCCCATCGGTAGATTTTTTTGTCAATATCATGATAACTCACACATCTAGACCTGATAACTTATGGACCCCGGTCCCGATAACTTCGGCACGGGTGGTTGGGGAGGAGTTGATGAAACATCCCCTCAATAGCTTTTGTGTGAATAGCATGGTAACTCACACATCGCACAAAACCATCTGCTCCAAGTTTTTAAAAGAGAAGGTCAGCGCAAGGGAGGAGATAACTTTGGCACGGGGGGAGATAAATTTTTTTCCCACAAAAAAAACAACTTTTTTCTCTAGGCCCAAAGTTACCGCAGTGCTTGTGAGTGAGTTATCAAGTTCGTGGTGTATATATTGCCATGCTCTTTATAGAGAGTTATTGGCGTGTGTTACAAAAAAAATTCATGTGGTCAAAAACATTACCACAGTGTTTGTGCGTGAGTTATCTCATTCATAGCGTATAAATTACCTTGTTCTTTTTACAGATAAGTTATTGGGATGTGTTACAACAACATTTTTCTCTTCAGGTCAATAGTTACCACGGTATTTGTGAGTGAGTTATCAGGTTCGCAACGTATAATTATCACACTCTTTTACATATAAGCTATTAGGGTGTATTACAACAATCTTTTACCTAGGGTCAAAATGTTACAGCGGTGCGTGAGTTATCCGGTCTATGATGCACGAATTACTGTGTATAAAAGGGAAGAAAAATTGGTAAAAAGAAAGAAAGGAAAATGGCTTGTTTTTCTAGCCACGTATGTACCAGTATAAATATTTACCGATCTTCTTTGTAATCACAAGTTGAAACCAGACTAGGTGGATATGGCAAGTGAAGATGGACCAAGAGGTAGTGAGTTAGCATAGTCCAGCGTGACTCTCTTCTTCTTAATTAATCGATGATGTCTACAAATCAAAAGAAAAAAAATCCTATCTCCCCCGCACAAACACAGTTCAGACTTTTGGAGCAACTGGCAGATGCATGAATTCAATATAATATCCCAGTTAATATGTCTTGAGTTGATCAAATATCCCCCGATAACTTTTCTGTGAATAGTATGGTTATTCACACATTACAAACCTGATAACTTATGTACCCCTGCCCTGATAACTTTGGCGACCGAGGGGGGGGGGGGGAGTTGGCGAACTTTTGTGTGAATAGCATGATAACTCACACATCGCATACCTCATACCTTATGCACCCCATCCTGGTAACTTTGGCAACCGGGGTTGATGAAATATCCCCATCGGTAGATTTTTGTGTCAATATCATGATAACTCACACATGTAGACCTGATAACTTATGGACCCCGGTCCCGATAACTTCGGCACGGAGGGTGGGGGAGGAGTTGATGAAACATCCCCTCAATAGCTTTTGTGTGAATAGCATGGTAACTCACACATCACACAAAACCATCTGCTCCAAGTTCTTAAAAGAGAAGGTCAGCGCAAGGGAGGAGATAACTTTGGCACGGGAGGAGATAACTTTTTTTCCCACAAAAAAAAAACAACTTTTTTCTCTAGGCCCAAAGTTACCGCAGTGTTTGTGAGTGAGTTATCAGGTTCGTGGTGTATATATTACCATGCTCTTTATAGAGAGTTATTGGCGCGTGTTACAAAAAAAATCATGTGGTCAAAAACATTACCACAGTGTTTGTGCGTGAGTTATCTCGTTCATAGCGTATAAATTACCTTGTTCTTTTTACAGATAAGTTATTGGGATGTGTTACAACAACATTTTTTCTCTTCATGTCAATAGTTACCACGGTATTTGTGAGTGAGTTATCAGGTTCGTGACGTATAATTATCACACTCTTTTACATATAAGCTATTAGGGTGTATTACAACAATTTTTTACCTAGGGTCAAAATGTTACAGTGGTGCGTGAGTTATCCGGTCTATGATGCATGAATTACTGTGTATAAAAGGGAAGTAAAATTGGTAAAAAGAAAGAAAGGAAAATGGCTTGTTTTTCTAGCCGCGTATGTACCAGTATAAATATTTATCGATCTTCTTTGTAATCACAAGTTGAAACCAGACCAGGTGGATATGACAAGTGAAGATGGACCAAGAGGTAGTGAGTTAGCATAGTCCAGCGTGACTCTCTTCTTCTTAATTAATCGATGATGTCTAAAAATCAAAAGAAAAAAAATCCTAGCTCCCCCGCACAAACACAGTTCAGACTTTTGGAGCAACTGGCTGATGCATGAATTCAATATAATATCCCAGTTAATATGTCTTGAGTTCATGAACCTGCCAACGCAGCATTAAAAAGAAGATTATGCGGCTTATCGATCCCACGTCTAAGTATTAATAAAATAGCCCATACGTGAGAGGGGGGGTGGGGGGTTGAAATATGTTGCGCGTCTCTCTCTATCAATTCAGACTTTTGGAACAACTGGTTGGTGCATGAATTCATTAGCCTTCTTTTACCTTTTTTTTGCTTAAAGGGTCTTCAACCACACTCCTCGCATTCTACAAGACTGAAAACGTGTCCATACACTCTAGTAGAAACATAGTCCCATAATCACTTGTCACTAACAATAAAACACACTCTAGGAATATGAATACTAATTGTTTCAATGCCTCCGTTCTTTTATTCACATCTTCACATAACTTCAGAGGGTTCTATAGGAAAGACATCAATGCCTGACCAACACCAAATACAAGGTTGTTTCAGAAATGCCACATTCGCCGGTTGTTCCAACTGCACCATGAGGAGTAGCTAGTATGGCCATGTTCGCACGATGCAATTTTCCGTGGATACTTTTTAATCCAACTAAAGAGATGCTCCGAAGTCTCTTGCATTTGTACATTCAACAATATTGTGGAATCCATCCTCTCTCCTTCCACGCATACGGAACACTTGGCATTTATGATCAAATCTCACGCTTATGTTGCAGTTTGGTTCCTCCCCTTGTTGCAAAATATATGTATACGGAACACTTGGCATTTATGATCGAAACTCACGCTTATGTTGCAGTTTGGTTCCTCCCCTTGTTGCAAAAATCCTGATAAATATATGTATCTTTCGTTGCAAAATAGAGCATACAGATTTGAACTAGATATACTTTTTTATTATCTCCCCTTGTTGTTAGTCACATGGCAACTGGGATACACTTTCTTATAGAGATTTGTACATATAACTCAATCAGCTACCAAAACCACAACGAGAGTTGAAGAGCAAATCATAAGGGAGAGAGGGATGGGGCGCAGGTAATATATAGTACTCCCTCCGTCCCATAATGTAAGACGTTTTTTTGACACTACACTAGTGTTAAAAAACGTCTTACATTATGGGACGAAGGGAGTAGCTCTTTATTTATGCATGCCATAAATTGTCATATTTTTATTATGAAAGCCACAATAGCAAGTTTGTGCCCAATATGTTACAAGCCTATTTTTTTTGTATCTTTTATAAACACACAGTTGTGAATTTTCGCTAACTAGGAAGACAGGAGATTAATTGTATCCAAACCCTAAATTTTACTTTGTCAATGCGGCTGAGGTTCAATGTTGCATCTCTACACTCGAAAAAAAAAGGTAATGTAGCCCCTCAAAAAGAGTAGACAGTTTTTGTGGGCAAAAGTAGTTTATAAAACAAAGTAGTTAATGGTAGGTGAAGTCAAATCCATTCAAAGATTTAACTAAAAAAATAAAACTGAAGACCAATCATGAATCAAGAGAATAATTTAGTACCTCTACCTGATACAGCTACTTTTCTTTAAAAATCCGCAATCTGTTCTGAAACATACTACGAACCTAATCGCATTTGCTCATCCTAGACTCCAGAGTGAAACAACTGCAGTATGCTATTATCACTAGCCTTGAAGCAAAGCCCCGACAAGAAGCACCTAAAGGATAGATATCTCCCACTGTTAGTTTAGTTTAAGCCATCTAGAATGCAGATCAAGGAAAGCAAGTGTACTATACACATCGACCACATTGATTAATCTAGAGCGGCGTAAAATACTGCTCGGCCAGAATCTTTGCACCGGGGATCGACAGCAACGCAGCACGTGGACCATCAAAGCACGGTGTGCCTTGGTGTTAACATTGACGGGAGTATTCTTATGGTGGCTTCCCAAGAATGTTTGCCGCCGTGCAAAAATGATGCTGCTGGTGCCAGTAGATTAACATAACATAACAAGATGCTATGTACTAGGCTACGTGGTGGTACCTGATGATAAATCATCATAGTCAATGGGTTCAGAAGCGATGCAACAGCGTGGGAACCGCAAAGCCTCGACCCCTTTGCAGATCTGTTCTTGAATAGTCTTATCAGAGACTATGTAATGCTGTCAGAATCTTGTTTACCTCTTAATCTCAAAAGAAAAAGGACAATCTTGTTGACCTGACACGTATTATTTGTGCGGCTCACTGCTCTTTGTTGACACTACATACTGGCTTTCAGTTTGGGCCTCAGGGAGTGGATCGGAGCAACAGTTTGCACCAGCTCGGCGGCAAAGGCCAAAGGCACCACACATGGAGAGGAAGAACTGCTCGTCTGCGCAAGCAGTCGGCATGCTAAAATAGGAGCGCGCAGTTCAGCAGAACCATCTCATCATTAGTAAGATGTCGTACCATATAAAAATGTGGTGTGGTGCGCCACGACCATGTTTGGTTTTTTAGGCTTAGGATAAGGCGGCGCTCCATTGTTACGGTCGGTACAGGTTTATGGACCGCCCTGCTCTTTTATGCTTCTAATCTTTCTAGTTATTAAGCTCCCTTGAATTCCTTGCTTCTGGTGGCTCGGGGCTGAGGGGGCGTTATTGGCCCATTTGTCAATGTGTGTCCATTGCTTAAGTGTGAACCTATATTAATATATGTTATTGTGTCTCTCAAATGCAAAGTATATGTATATTATACTTTTATTTCTTTTTCCTTCATATATACATTTTTTCTTAAGTCAAATTCAGTGTAAGTTTGATCAAGTTCTCAGAAAATATTAACATGCACAATACAAAAACAATATCGTTAGATCTATCACGAAAAATATTTCTAAATACAAACTTGATTAGACTTTAGAAAGTTTGACTTTAGAGAAGTCTAATACGGAGTAAAAATAAACAAATGTAGTATATAAGAACATCAACGTGATTCTCATTTTCCTGCTAGCTACCCACAACATTACATGCCTTAAAGGAAGGACAACCTCCTGTATAGCTGAACTGGAGATGGGTATGGCGTTTTCGCTCTAGGAAGCATTTGTTGATGATAGTAAACTAAAAACAAATAGCAAATCACTTTAGAGAGTGTTAATTTTCTTTTCATGTCCATGTTACTGTTCAAAAAACATGCATGGAAATTTTCACAAGAGATGGAACAATAGTTTTTTGTCAATGAGAAAACAAAGCTAAGTAGTCGAGAAGTGTCAAAAATTTGTCGTCCAACTTGTTCTTTTACACAGATTGAAATACTTTGGCATTTTATACATGGATATGTGCATGTTTGACTTTTTAATATTTTTTATCAATTACAAAAAATAATCGGTAAACATGACCAAATGCTCCCTAGAGCCGAATTGAGTACTCTCGCCATTTCATAATGTAGTGCATATATATTTTTCCAAAAGTCAAAGGACACAAACTTTGACCAAGTTTTTTTAGAAAAACATTTACGTCTGTAATGCCAAGCATATATCATTAGATTTATTATAAGAAGTATTTTCATATTTTAGATATTTGGAATTATAGATATAAATAGTTTTCTCTATAAACTTGGTCAAAGTTCACAAACTTTGACTTTGAAAAAAATTGTATGCTATGAAATAGAAGGGGTATTTGAATTCATACCAAAAATTGATGGCTCTGCCTTTTACAAGGCATGCAAGAGGCCGATGACAGATAGCTCATCTAACTTGATTGGTCGACGCATTTCATTTTGTGGTAACATGCACGAATCACACACTAAACTAACAATTTAACCTATGATCAACAATATTATGTAATTGCGGACAAATAGTGAGCAGGCTGTAATAAAACCACGTAGAAGATAGATGAGACTTAACTCACGACGGAAGAATGACGCGGCAAAGCGCGTGTCACAATCTAGTCTTCTCTATATTTAACTTGTTTTATTGCTCCAAAGATGGCCATATACTAGTGGTATCACCAGCAGATCCAGCAGAGTCATATTCAGTGTCAAATTTTGACCTTACAAAATATTAATGCATGTCATTGAAAACAGCATAACTGAAAACTATGTACAAATACGAATCGAAGGATATAATTTTTGATGACATGCATTCATATTTTGTTAGTTAAATCTATGGTCAAAATTTGACACAAAATACAAAGAGGACCAATGAACCAGGTCGGAGGTAGTACAAGACAAAAAACATGTCCATACACTCTAGTAGAAACATCGTCCCCTAATCACTTGTCATTAACATTAAAACACACTAGGAATATGAATGTTGTTTCAATGCCTATGTTCTTTTGTTCGCATATCTTTTCACATAACTTCAGAGGGTTTTATAGGATGGACATCAATGGCTGACCAACACCAAATACAAGGTCGTTCCACAAATGCCACATTCGCCGGTTGTTCCAACTGCACCATGAGGAGTAGCTAGTCTGGCCATGTTCGCACAAAGCAATTTTCCGTCGATACTTATTGATCCAACTGAAGAGGTGCTCAAAAGTCTCTTGCCTTTGTACAATCAGCGATGTTGTGGAATCCATCCCCTCTCCTTGCCCGCATATGGAAACACTTGCCATTTATGATCGAGTCTCACGCTTATGGTTCAGTTTGGTTCCTCTTATACAAATTTTCCTGACAAATATATGTATTTGTCCGGCAAAATAGAGCATACAGATTTGAACTAGATAAACTTTTATTATCTCCCCTTGTTGTTAGCCACATGGCAGCGATTGGGATACACTTTCATGTAGAGATTTGTACAAATAACTCAATCTGATACCAAAACCACAATGAGAGTTGAAGAGCAAATCATCAGGGAGAGCCATAGGGATGGGGGCGGGGGTAGATACACTAACTCATTTTTATGCATGCCATAAATTTTCATATTTTTATTATGAAAACCACAATAGCAAGTTTGTATCCAATATGTTACAAGGCTATTTTTTTGTACCTTTTATGAACACATAGCTGTGAGTTTTTGCTAACTATCAAGATAAGAGATTAATTGTATCCAAATCATTAATTTTACTTTGTCAATGAGGCTGAGGTTCAATGATGCATCTCTACCCTAAAAAAAAGAGAGATAATGTTGCCCCTCAAGAAGAGTTTACAGTTTTGGAAGCAAAGTACTACCTCCGTACCGAAATACTTGTAGCTGGGGAAACTAGTACAATTTCCCCCAACTACAAGTATTTTGGTAAGGGGCAGTAGTTAATTAAACTAAGTACTCCTTCCGGTCCTTTTTAGTCTGCATATAAGTTTTGTCTGAAGTCAAAAAATATCTACTTTGAACAAACTTATAGAAAAAAAATATCAACATTCATAATGCGAAATCAATATTGTTAGATTCATTATGAAATGTAGTTTCATAGAATATGTATTTGATATTGTAGATGTTGATATTTTTTAATATAAATTTGGTCAAACTTTGCAAAGTTTGACTTGACACAAATCTAAGACATGAAGTAAAAAGAACATGAGGGAGTAGTTAATAGTAGGTGAAGTCAAATCTCTACGAAGATTTAACTAAAAAAAACTAAAACTGAAGACCAATCATCATGAATCAAGAGAATTTAGTACCTCTACATGATACAACTACTTTTCTTTAAAAATTCACAATATTTTCTGAAACATGCGTACCAAATCGCATTTGCTCATCCCAGACTCCAGAATGAAACAACTGTACAACATGCTATTATCACTAGCCTTGGAGTGAAGCCTCGACAAGGAGCACCTAATGTTGAGTAAACAGGCAATTTTTTGGATTAACTTAATCCACGAGTAAATCACTAGCATGGCATTGACAGAAATAATCGCATACTGGTATTCAATCATGCAAGCACATGCTACGCTAATTGCAAACAGATCTATGTATAACGCTAGCATGGCTAAGACAGAAAACAGAAGGAGCAGGATAAACGAGTTATACCCTCCAACAGGCCAGGCAGAAGCCGCGGCAGCGGCGTCCTCAGTGGCCTTCTTGTCGGCTTCAACTTTCTCGGCGGCGGCACGTTTGGCGGCGGTGGACATGGTGATGATGAGGGCGACACGGACGTAGAGGAAGTAGACGAACAACAAGCAGTCGCCTCCCAAAAACCTATTCGCCCCTCTCCCGTACAGAAACCGGAGGGACGGGGTTTCGGAGACCTGCTCTCCCGTCGACCGTGTACGCGGCGGACGGGATGGAGTCACAAGCGGCAACAGCAGCAAAGGAACGACAGTGGGCGTGTAGGTGTGAGCTCGTCTCGGCTCATTCCCGCGGCGCGGCGCGGCGCGTTGTGACGAGGCGTGGCGTGGCGAGGCGGGCGGCGGAGGAGGAGTGCGCGAGGGCCTCTTCTCTTCTCAAGCTCCAATAGCATGTAGAAGAGAAACCCTTATAAAGAGGACCAACTCCTTCTCCATTAGCAGGGTAGGACTAAACTTCCCACTACACCTAGTGCCATATAACCCACATTGGCCCTTAGAGATTTTCAGAAAATGCTAGACGAACCTGAAGCCCATCCCATATTTCAGCAATCCCCCACCAGATCTTGAGGGCCCATTGTGTCGTCTGTTCCAATTGCTGTTTCGATATACCAGTGTTTCAGTTAAGACCTGTTAAGGTTGAACTTCACCTAGAGCAAGTAGCTACACTCCTTCACAACTGAACAACGGACTAAACCTTGAATTGTTAGTTTGGCGTAAATAAGCTTCACCACATGTCTTACTAGTACTATGCTGCCGAAGGCTGACCCCTCGAGTGGAGCATATAAGTCACACTCCTGGCCTATTCATGAGCTTAATTACTAGAGATCACCCCAATCTCATAGACTATGATCAGCAGTCGGGCTCACATAGGTGTGTTCCTCCAAAGATCGCTCTATAGGATAGCATCTTGCTTACATAAGATTTGGAACACATTAAGACAATAGTCATCCTACCATACAATATTGAGAGTATTGCATCTCCAACGGAGTGGGTTAGTATAGTTACTCTCCTCAGTTCACCACTGGCTTGTTTTCCCAGGTCCTACTTCACGGGAACTCCGATCACATAGGTTGGGTTACCACCATGGCAACTCATGTAGGTCTGATACCCATCTCCTTCGATGCATTATCTATCACAACACGTGATAGCCCTTTTGTAAAGGGATCTGCCAGATTCTTAGCTGTATGGACATACTCCAACGCTATCACTCCGGAGTTTCTTAACTTTCTGACAACTTTTAATCTCATTCTTATGTGTTTGTTGGACTTCATGTTGTCCTTTGAACTCTTCACCTTGGTGATGACAGTCTGATTGTCACAGTTCATAAGGATAGCCGGAACCGGTTTATCAACCAATGGCAAGTCCATAAAAAATATCGAAGCCATCCTGATTCGACACCAGATGTGTCTAATGCTGTTAATTCTGCTTCAATTGTCGATCTCATTAAGATCGTTTGCTTGCAAGACTTTTAGGAAACAGCACCACCTCCAAGAGTAAACATATACCCAGTTGTGGGCTTCATCTCATTAGCACCAGAGATCTAATTCGCATCACTATACCCTTCAAGTACCGACGGGTATCCGGTATAGTAAAGTCCATAGTTCATAGTACCTTTCAGATAGCGCATAACTCTCTCAATAACATGCAAATGTAGATCACCCGGGTTGGAAACAAACCGTCTCAGTTTGCTCACAGTAAACGCGATGTTAGGCCTCGTTGTGCTCGCTAGGTACATGAGTGAACCAATGATTTGAGAGTATCTCAGTTGATCCTTAGTTTTGCCTTCGAACTTTCGAACCAACACACTAGGATCATATGGTGTTTGAGATGGTTTGCAGTCCGAATATCCAAAACAGCTCAACACCTTCTCAACATAGTGGGATTGCAGAAGTGTAATCCCACCCTCATTATCTCTCAGTAGCTTAATGTTCAAGATAACATCAGCCACACCAAGGTCTTTCATCTCAAAGTTCTGTGATAGAAACGATTTGACCTCTTCAATGACTTTGAGGTTTGTTCCGAATATCAGTATGTCATCAACATACAAGCACAGTATAACTCCTTCGCCCCCACCATGGCGATAGTATACACATTTGTCAGCCTCACTAACAACGAAACCAACAGATGTCAGAGTTGTATTAAACTTATCATACCATTGCTTAGGTGCTTGCTTCAGGCCATATAAAGATTTCAGCAACCTACACACCTTTCTTTCCTGACCATCTATCACAAAGCCATCTGGCTGTTGCATATAGATTTCCTCGTTTAGCTCTTCATTCAGAAAGACGTCTTAACATCCATCTGGTGGACGAGAAGACCATGCGAGGCCGCCAATGAGAGTAATACTCGAATGATGGTCAGTCTAGCCACAGATGAATAAGTATCAAAGAAATCTTCTTCATTTTTCTAGTCATAGCCCTTGGCCACAAGCCTAGCCTTATAATTTTCAATCGTACCATTGGGCCTAAGCTTCTTTTTGAACACCCACTTACATCCCAATGGTTTGCAACCATAGGACGCTCAATGATCTCCCATGTCCCGTTAGCCATGATGGAATCCATCTCACTGCGGACCGCATCCTTCCAGTAGTCAGCTTTTGGAGAAGCATACGCTTCTGAAATAGAAGTGGGAGTATTATCCAGGAGGTACACAAAGAAATCATTACCAAAGGTCTTTGCATTCCTTTGTCTCTTGTCCCTACCAAGGGTTTCCTCGTCATCCTCCTCAGGATTTTCATCGTGTGTTCGTTCATAATATTCCATAGGAATGGCAGGCTCATGAGTCTCCTCAGATTCCTGTCTAGAAGTGCTTTGCATATCTCTCATAGGAAAAATATCCTCGAAGAATGTAGTACCCTTAGACTCCATAATTGTACTGATCTTCTGGTCAGGTACCTTAGATTTCACTACTAGAAATCTATAGCCAACGCTATTCTTAGCATAGCCCAAATTAACGCAGTCCACAGTCTTTGGTCCAAGCTTACGCTTTTTGGGGATCGGCACATTGACTTTCGCCAAACAACCCCAAGTACGCAGGTACGAGAGTGTTGTCCTTCTCTTCGCCCATTTCTCATAGGGAGTGATCTCATTATCCTTTGTCGGAACTTTATTCAGGACATGACATGCCCTCAATGTAGCCTCCCCCACCATGCCTTGGATAAACCTGATGTATCTAACATGGCGTTAACCAAATCAGTTAGAGTACGGTTTTTCCGCTTGGCAACCCCGTTTGACTGGGGTGAATAGGGAGGCATCCTCTCATGAATAATGTCGTGTTCCGCACAAAAAGAATCAAACTCACTCGAGAAGTACTCCCCACCATGATCTGATCGGACTCGTTTAATTTTATTTTCAAGTTGATTCTCAACTTCTGCCTTATAGATTTTAATGTAGTGTAGAGCCTCATCTTTAGTTTTTAATAAATACACATAGCAATATCTAGTGGAATCATCTATCAATGTCATGAAGTATTTTTTTCCACCTTTAGTCAACACACCATTCATCTCACAAAGATCAGAACGTATGTGTTCTAATGGTGCCAAGTGTCTCTCCTCCGCAGCCTTGTGAGGCTGGCGAGGTTGCTTAGCTTGCACACATGAAAGGCAGTTAGAACCTTTGGCTAAAGTGAAACTCGGGATTAAATCCAACTTAGCTAGCCGCGTCATAACACCAAAACTAACGTGACAAAGACATGAATGCCGAACTTCAAATTCATGAATAGTCGAATGAATATGGTTCATGTTGGGGAACGCAGTAATTTAAAAAAATTCCTACGATCACGCAAGATCTATCTAGGTGATGCATAACAACGAGAGGGGAGAGTGCTGTCCACGTACCCTCGTAGACCGAAAGCGGAAGCGTTTAGTAACGCGGTTGATGTATTCGAACGTCTTCGCGATCCAACCGATCCAAGTACCGAACGCACGTCACCTCCATGATCTGCACACGTTCTGCTCGGTGACGTCCCTCGAACTCTTGATCCAGTTGGGGCTGAGGGAGAGTTCCATCAGCATGATGGCGTGATGATAGTGATGATGAAGTTACCGTCGCAGGGCTTCGCCTAAGCACTACAACGATACGACCGAGGTGGAAATCTGTGGAGGGGGGCACTGCACATGGCTAAACAATCAACTTGTGTGTCTATGGGGTGCCCCCTCCCCCGTATATAAAGGAGTGGAGGAGGGGAGGGCCGGCCCTCTCATGGCGCGCCAAAGGGGGGGAGTCCTACTCCCAGTAGGAGTAGGTTTCCCCCTTCCCTAGTTGGAGTAGGAGATGAAGAAAGAGGGAGAGGGAGAGAAGGAAAGGGGGGCCGGCCCCCCTCCCAATTCGGATTGGGCTTGGGGGGGGGGGGGCACCTTGGCCGTCTCCTCCACTCTTCCACCATGGCCCATTAAGGCCCATTAACTCCCCGGGGGGTTCAGGTAACCCCCCCGGTACTCTGGTAAATGCCCGAACTCATCCGGAACCCTTCCGATGTCCAAACATAGCCTTCAAATATATCGATCTTTATGTCTCGACCATTTCGAGACTCCTCGTCATGTCCGTGATCACATCCGGGACTCCGAACTACCTTCGGTACATCAAAACAGATAAACTCATAATACCGATCGTCACCGAACGTTAAGCGTGCGGACCCTACGGGTTCAAGAACTATGTAGACATGACCGAGACTCACTTCTGGTCAATAACCAATAGCGGAACCTGGATGCTCATATTGGTTCCTACATATTCTACGAAGATCTTTATCGGTCAAACCGCATAACAACATATGTTGTT
The DNA here is from genome assembly GCA_021605205.1 of Aegilops longissima. NCBI lineage: Eukaryota > Viridiplantae > Streptophyta > Magnoliopsida > Poales > Poaceae > Aegilops > Aegilops longissima. The sequence goes on from CM038682.1 coordinate 711,808,395, forward strand.
CCCTTTGTCATCGGTATGTTACTTGCCCGAGATTCGATTGTCGGTATCTCAATACCTAGTTCAATCCCGTTACCGGCAAGTCTCTTTACCCGTTCCGTAATGCACCATCCCGTGGCTAACTCATTAGTCACATTGCTTGCAAGGCTTATAGTGATGTGCATTACCGAGAGGGCCCAGTGATACCTCTCCGACAATCGGAGTGACAAATCCTAATCTTGATTTATGCCAACCCAACAAACACCATCAGAGACACCTGTAATGCATCTTTCTAATCACCCAGTTACGTTGTGACGTTTGATAGCACACTAACTGTTCCTCCGGTATTCGGGAGTTGCATAATCTCATAGTCACAGGAACGTGTATAAGTTATGAAGAAAGCTATAACAATAAACTAAACGATCATAGTTCTAAGCTAAGGGATGGGTCAAGTCAATCACATCATTCTCTAATGATGTGATCCCGTTCATCAAATGAAAACTCTTGTCCATGGCTAGGAAACTTAACCATCTTTGATTAACGAGCTAGTCAAGTAGAGGCATGCTAGTGATACTCTGTTTGTCTATGTATTCACACATGTACTGAGTTTCCGGTTAATACAATTCTAGCATGAATAATAAACATTTATCATGATATAAGGAAATATAAATAACAACTTTATTATTGCCTCTAGGGCATATTTCCTTCAGTCTCCCACTTGCACTAGAGTCAATAATCTAGATTACATTGTAATGATTCTAACACCCATGGAGTCTTGATGCTGATCATGTTTTGCTTGTGAGAGAGGCTTAGTCAACGGGTCTGAAACATTCAAATCTGTATGTATCTTGCAAATCTCTATGTATCCCTCCTTGACTTGGTCGCTGATGGAATTGAAGCGTCTCTTGATGTGCTTGGTTCTCTTGTGAAATCTGGATTCCTTTGCCAAGGCAATTGCACCAGTATTGTCACAAAAGATTTTCATTGGACCCGATGTACTAGGTATGACACCTAGATCGGATATGAACTACTTCATCCAGACTCCTTCATTTGCTGCTTCCGAAGGAGCTATGTACTCCGCTTCCCACGTAGATACCTCCACGACGCTCTGCTTCGAACTGCACCAACTGATAGCTCCACCATTCAATAAAAGTACGTATCCGATTTGTGACTTAGAGTCATCCGGATCAGTGTCAAAGCTTGCATCGACGTAACCGTTTACAACGAGCTCTTTGTCACCTCCATAAACGAGAAACATATCCTTAGTCCTTTTCGTATTTCAGATGTTCTTAACTGCTGTCCAGTGATCCACTCCTGGATTACTTTGGTACCTCCCTGCTAAACTAATAGCAAGGCGCACATCAGGTCTGGTACATAGCATTGCATACATGATAGAACCTATGGCTGAAGCATAGGGTATGTGCTTTGTGAAAGTCCAATTAAGGATCTTGATCTATCTCTATAGATCTTGATGCCTAATATATAAGCAGCTTCACCGAGGTCTTTCATTGAAAAATTCTTATTCAAGTATCCTTTTATGCTATTCAGAAATTCAGTATCATTTCTGATTAACAATATGTCATCCACATGTAATATCAGAAAGGCTATAGAGCTCCCACTCACTTTCTTGTAAATACAGGCTTCTCCAAAAGTCTGTATAAAACCATATGCTTTGATCACACTATCAAAGCGTATATTCCAACTCCGAGATGCTTGCACCAGTCCATAAATGGATCGCTGGAGCTTACACACTTTGTTAGCACCTTTTGGATTGACAAAACCTTCTGGTTACATCATATACAACTCTTCTTTAATATATCCCATAAGGAATGCAGTTTTGACATCCATTTGCCAAATTTCATAATCATAAAATGCGGCAATTGCTAACATGATTCGGACGGACTTAAGCATCGCTACGGGTGAGAAAGTCTCATTGTAGTCAACTCCTTGAACTTGTCGAAAGCCTTTCACAACAAGTCGAGTTTTGTAGACAATAATATTACCGTCAGCGTCAGTCTTATTCTTGAAGATCCTTTATTCTCTATGGCTTGCCGATCATCGGGCAAGTCAACCAAAGTGCACACTTTGTTCTCATACATGGATCCCATCTCAGATTTCATGGCCTCAAGTCATTTTGCGGAATCTAGGAACATCATCGCTTCCTCATAGTTCGTAGGTTCGTCATGGTCAAGTAACATGACCTCAACAGGATTACCGTACCACTCTGGTGCGGATCTTGCTCGGTTTGACCTACGAGGTTTGGTAGTAACTTGATCAGAAGTTTCATGATCATCATCATTAGCTTCCTCACTTACTGGTGTAGGAATCACTGGAACTGATTTCTGTGATGAACTACTTTCCAATTAGGGAGTAGGTACAATTACCTTGTCAAGTTCTACTTTCCTCCCACTCACTTCTTTCGAGAGAAACTCCTTCTCTAGAAAGGATCTATTCTTAGCAATGAATATCTTGCCTTCGGATCTATGACAGAAGGTGTACCCAATAGTCTCTTTTGGGTATCCTATGAGGACACATTTCTCCGATTTGGGTTCGAGCTTATCAGGTTGAAGCCTTTTCACATAAGCATCACAGCCCAAACTTTAAGAAATGACAACTTGGGTTTCTTTCCAAACGACAGTTCATATGGTGTCGTCTCAATGGATTTAGATTGTGCCATATTTAACGTGAATGCAATCGTCTCTAAAGCATAACCCCAAAACGATAGCGGTAAATCAGTAAGAGACATCATAGATCGCCCATATCTAATAAAGTACGATTACAACGTTCAGACACACCATTACGCCGTGGTGTTCCGGGTGGCGTGAGTTGCAAAACTATTCCGCATTGTTTCAAATGAAGACCAAACTCGTAACTCAAATATTCTCCTCCACGATCAGATCGTAGAAATTTATTTTCTTGTTACGATGATTTTCCACTTCACTCTGAAATTCTTTGAACTTTTCAAATGTTTCAAACTTATGTCTCATCAAGTAGATATACCCATATCTGCTCAAATCATTTGTGAATGTTAGAAAATAAGATACCCTCCGCGAGCATCAACACTCATCGGACCGCATACATCAGTATGTGTTATTTCCAACAAGTCTGTTGCTCGCTCCATTGTTCCGGAGAACGGAGTCTTAGTCATCTTGCCCATGAGGTATGGTTCGCAAGCATCAAGTGATTCATAATCAAGTGATTCAAAAAGCAAATCAGCATGGAGTTTCTTCATGCGCTTTACACCAATATGGCCTAAACGGCAGTGCCACAAATAAGTTGCACTATCATTATTAAACTTATATCTTTTGGCTTCAATACTATGACCATGTGTATTACTACTATCAAGATTTAGTAAAAATAGAACACTCATCAAGGGTGCATGACCATAAAAGATACTATTCCTATAAATAGAACAACCATTATTCTCTTATTTAAATGAATAACTGTCTTGCATCAAACAAGATCCAGATATAACGTTCATGCTTTACGGTGGCACCAAATAACAATTATTCAGGTCTAAAACTAATCCCGAAGGTGATGTAGAGGTAGCGTGCCGACAGCGATCACGTCGACTTTGGAACCATTTCCCACCCGCATCGTCACCTTGTCCTTAGCCAATCTTCGCTTAATCCATAGCCCATGTTTCGAGTTGCAAATATTAGCAACAGAACCAGTATCACATACCCAGGCGCTACTGCGAGCATTAGTAAGGTACACATCAATAACATGTATATCAAATATACCTTTCAATTTGTCATCCTTCTTCTCCGCCAAATACTTGGGGCAGTTCCACTTCCAGTGACCAGTCCCTTTGCAGTAGAAGCACTCAGTCTTAGGCTTAGGTCCAAACTTGGGCTTCTTCACTTGAGCAACAACTTGCTTGCCATTCTTTTTGAAGTTCCCCTTCTTCCCTTTACCCTTTTTCTTGAAACTGGTGGTCTTGTTGACCATCAACACTTGATGCTCCTTCTTGATTTCTACCTCCGCAGCCTTCAGCATTGCAAAGAGGTCGGGAATCATCTTATCCATCCCTTGCATATTATAGTTCATCACAAAGCTCTTGTAACTTGGTGGCAGTGATTGAAGAACTCTGTCAATGACACTATCAACTGGAAGATTAACTCCCAGCTGTGTCAAGTGATTTTGGTACCAGACATTCTGAGTATATGCTCACTGACAGAACTATTGTCCTCCATTTTGCAGCTATAGAACTTATTGGAGACTTCATATCTCTCAGTCCGGGCATTTGCTTGAAATATTAACTTCAACTCCTGGAACATCTCATATGCTCCATGATGTTCAAAGCGTCATTGAAGTCCCGGTTCTAAGCCGTACAGCATGGCACACTGAACTATCGAGTAGTCATCAGCTTTGCTCTGACAGGCGTTCACAATGTCTGGTGTTGCTCCTGCTGTGGGTCTTACACCTAGCGGTGCTTCCATGACGTAATTTTTCTGTGCGGCAATGAGGATAATCCTCAAGTTACGGACCCAATCCGTGTAATTGCTACCATCATCTTTCAACTTAGCTTTCTCTAGAAACGCATTAAAATTCAACGGAACAATAGAACGGGCCATTTATCTACAACAACATAGACATGCAAAATACTATCAGGTACTAAGTTCATGATAAATTAAAGTTCAATTAATCATATTACTTAAGAACCCCACTTAGATAGACATCCCTCTAATCATCTAAGTGATCACATGATCCATATAAACTAAACCATGTCCGATCATCACGTGACAAGGACTAGTTTTCAGTAGTGAACATCACTATGTTGATCATATCTACTATATGATTCACGCTTGACCTTTCGGTATTATTGTTCCGAGGACATGTCTGCATATGCTAGGCTCGTCAAGTTTACCCCGAGTATTCTGTGTGTGCAAAACTGGCTTGCACCCGTTGTATGTGAACGTAGAGCTTATCACACCCAATCATCACGTGGTGTCTCGGCACGACGAACTATAGCAACGGTGCATACTCAGGGAGAACACTTGTACCTTGAAATTTAGTGAGAGATCATCTTATAATTCTACCACCGTACTAAGCAAAATAAGACGCATGAAGGATAAACATCACATGCAATTAATATAAGTGATATGATATGGCCATCATCATCTTGTGCCTTTGATCTCCATCTCCAAAGCACCGTCTTGATCACCATCGTCACCTGCTTCACACCTTGATCTCCATCGAAGCATCGTTGTCGTCTCGCCAACTATTGCTTCTACGACTATCGCTACCACTTAGTGATAAAGTAAAGCAATTACATGGCGATTGCATTTCATACAATAAAGCGACAACCATATGGCTCCTGCCAGTTGCCGATAACTGTGTTACAAAACATGATCATCTCATACAACAATTTATATAATCACGTCTTGATCATATCACATCACAACATACCCTGCAAAAACAAGTTAGACGTCCTCTACTTTGTTGTTGCAAGTTTTACGTGGCTACTATGGGCTTAGCAAGAACCGTTCTTACCTACTCATCAAAACCACAACGATTTTTCGTCATGTTTGCTGTTTTAACCTTCAACAAGGACCGGGTGTAGTCACACTCGATTCAACTAAAGTTGTAAAAACAGACACCCACTAGCCACCAATGCGGCACATCGGTAGAACCGAGTCTCGCGTAAGCGTCTGCATAATGTCGGTCTGAGCCGCTTCATCCAACAATACCGCCAATCAAAGTATGACATGTTTGGTAAGTAGTATGACTATTATCGCCCCAACCCTTTGTGTTCTACTTGTGCATATAACATCTACGCATAGACCTGGCTCGGATGCCACTTTTGGGGAACGCGGTACACTACAAAAAAAAGACACATCTGTGACATTTTGGGCCGAACGAAAAAAATTTCTGTCATACATATGACACTTCTATGACGATAATTGTGACAAAACCCGGTATCATCATAGATGTGGTGGGCTCCTACTTCTATGACAAAAATCATGACAGAAAATGGGCTTTTCGTCCCAAGGCGGGCCGGAGACGCAGCTGCATGACATTCTTTGGTCGCCCATGACGGAAAAACCGTGGTAGAAGCGAGGGGAGGAAAATTTTGGGGAGTTCCCGTTACGGTGGGAGGTCGGGGCCGAAGCGATGCGCGCTTTCTCGTACGTGCTGCGCGCGTGTGCGAGGCATTGGCTCTAATCGAACCCGAAGCGAGGCGTTGGGCTCTAATCGAACCCGAAAGCGATTGCTGCGCAGCTACGCTGGCGTTCTTGAACCCGAGCGATCGATCGATGGCTGTTAATCAACCCAATTGAGCGATTCCTTCACTACCGCTGCTAATCAAGCCGATCGATTGAATGAACAATGGCGTTGCGGGCGGTTTGGATGAACGATGAGCGGTGGCGTTGCCTCGGATGAACAAGACCCGTGGTTTGCGGGGCTGGATGAACGATGAGACGGTGGAGGGTGCCCGTGGAGGGTGGTTGAACAGACCCCCATGGTGTGGAGGGCTGGATGAACAGAGACGGTGGAGGGTGGTTGAATAGTAGCCGTGGAGTAAGCGGCGGTGGAGGCTGGATGAACAGGAGCCCGTGGAGGCCGGAGGAGGTCGACGGTGGAGATGAACGATCCGTGGAGTCCCGCTTTGCGGCACGCCACATCCCTCCCGATGAACAGGACCCGCTCAAGCGTAGGAGGTCTGTTTCTCCGTTGTGCGGCATACGCCAGGCCTCGTTTCCATCGCCTATTCCGTCCAAGCCCTCCCGATGAACACGACCACGCATTCCGTTCCGACCCAGCCGGTTGCTCCCACGCGTTCCGTTGCCTCCCCATGAACACGACGCATTCCGTTGCCTCCCCATGAACACGACGCATTCCCTTGCCTCCCGTACGTATGATGTTTCTCCGTTCCGACCCAGCCATGTACACGAGCCCTCATCGTACATATGCGCGAGTAGGCGTTCGAGACCCCGCCCGTATGTACACATACGTGGCTGTATTTTCTTTCTTACACCTTGGCCGCTGTACGTACGTGTACATGCTACGTGCGCGCCTCTACTACGACACGTGCACCCCTCTACATCCACCAGTATATATGTACGTACACGTTCGTGACCAGAATGACAACGCTACATACGCTTCGACAAGGTGGGTCCCGACTGTCAGGCACTTCCTTGCCTGTGAAGATGTAGCTGGTGGGTCCCAGCAGTCAGGGGGCGAATCGTTTTGGTTTTTTTTTTGCCCGGACGGACTTCCTTGCATGCAAAGATGTAGCTGGTGGGTCCCAGCAGTCAGGGGGCGAATCGTTTTTTTTGCCCGGACGCACTTCCTTGCGTGCGAAGGTGTAGCTTTGGTCCCAACAATCGAGGGAAACGCTTTTTCGTGAAATACGGTAGCTCGTCGGTGGGTCCCTCTTTGTCGGTGGAGGAATCATTATTTTCCGCGTAATAAGGAGGCACTTCCTTGCTGCGGCCATGGACCCAGCTGTCAGCCTCTCCACCTTCAGTCCACGTCCGATGGAAGTCTTTCTTTGACCACGTTGACCACGCTGCGCCGAGAGCACCAGGGCGGTGGAAGACGGCAAGGCCTAGGAAGGAGATGATGCGGAGCCGAAGAAGACGCGGCCATGGATGCCCACGCGAAGAGGAGTATGAGGGTTCACTCGTTCTGCTACGGTGTGAGATTGCCGTCGCCGCAGGGCCTGGCCAGCGGTGGGAATAGTAGGGGGCGGTGAGGCCTCCACAGCAGCACAGCCGGCCATGGGAGGCAGAAGCAGGCGGCACGACCGGCGCTGCTTTGGGCGGCTGGAGCAAGAAGACCAGAGGTTGAAGAAGCACTACGACCGTTGGATGGACATCATACGGTCACTGGAGCTAGAATCGTTCATATTGACTAAGTTGACAAAGCCCTCCGTCCCCGTCAACTTAGTAGGCCCACAAGTCAGCCTCCCACCAAGGTGGGTCCCAGCTAGCAGGGGGAGTATTCATTTTTGTGCGTAATAAAGAGGCACTTCCGGTGGGTCCGAGCCGACAATGGGGAACATTTTTTTCGCGAATCGGTGGCCCGTCCAAAGGGTCCCAGCAATCGAGGAAACGTTTTTTAGCGGAATAAGGTGGCCCGTCCGGTGGGTCCCTGCTGTGAGGTGGAGGAACAATTATTTTGCGCGTAATAAGGAGGCACTTCCTTGCGGCCGCCGTGGACCCAGCTGTCAGCCTCTCCTCGTATAGTAATCTTCCGATGGAAGTCGCTCGTTGACCATGTTGACCACGTCGCGCCGAGAGCACCAGGGCGGTGGACGACGGCGACGCCTAGGAAGGGGACGACGCGGAGCTGGGGAAGACGCAGAAGTGGAAGCCCGCACGGAGAGGAGTACGAGGGTTCACTGGTTCGGCTGCGGTGTGAGGCTGCCATCGCCGCAGAATAACAGGGGGTGTGGGTGAGTGGAGGGATGGCCTGGCCAGCGGTGGGAGTAGTATGGGGACGGTGAGGCCTTCGCGGCAGCACAGCCGGCCACGGGAGGCAGGAGCAGGCAGCACGACCGGCGCTGCTTTGGGCGGCTGGACCAAGAAGACCAGAGGTTGAAGAAGCACTACGGCCGTTGGATGGACATCGTACGGTCAGTGAAGCTAGAATTGTTTATATTGACTAAGTTGACAAAGCCCTTGGTACGCTCCTACTTAGTAAGGCCACAGGTCAGCCTCCGAAACGGTGCGGCCAAGATGTCAGGGGGAGGAATCATTTTTTGGGCGGCCGAAGCTAGGAATATCCGAGATTGAAGAAGAAGCACGACATCCGTTGGATAGACATATAACGGCCACTGCTGCTAGAACCGTGTGTTGACTATAATAAGTTGACAAAGCCTTGCATACGCGTCAACTTATTTTTTTAGGGGACGCGTCACTTAGTAGGCCCACAAGTGTGTGGCAGAGAAATTATAGCCCATTTACGTTTTGTAAGAATGTACAACCCATTTTTGAATTCTAATGGAATTTACAACAGCCCATTTACAGTTTGTTAAAAGTACAGCCCATTTTCTAGCTAGGACAACGATTAATAATTTCAACCAACCATTCAAGACAGAATTCAATAAAAATTTCTCACATTTTGATGGGATCCGAAATATTTTTATCCTGAAATGTCTATTCAGATAAAATATAAATTTGTATTACGTAAAAATCCAACGAAACACTGCGCGCGCAACAATGAAAATTTAAGATTTTCAAAATCCATAAATAATATTTTATAAACTAATTTCGTGTTTGGTGCATTTTTTTATAGTTACTGCCCAGTTTTTATATGTACATCCCATTTATTATTTTTTAAAGCCCATTTTCCTGTTAAGCCTAATGCATCCCTCCTAGGAAAGATTTGCAGCCTAGCGGGGCGGAGAACAACAAGTTGACCTTGCTTGGGTATTCCTCAAAAATACATATAGCTGGGCTAGCCATTTTCATCTTGAAAAAATTAGTATCTGGGCTGGATATCTGTCCTGGGCTAGACGGGCCACAGCCCACCCAGTTAATACCCTGCTCTCCTCTAAACAACAACGAAATCATCGCCAAGAAAAACTCTGCAGTGCTCACGCCTCAGAAACACAAATACTAATCGAGCTGCTTGGTCCCACCTGTCGGCCGCACCTTGTGCAATTCTGTCGTTTATATTGACTACATAGATTGACAATGGTGTGGGACTGTGATGTCAGGAAACCAGGAGAAAGCAAAAAAAATAGTTGTACATAATAAGGAGGCACTTGCGTACGTACGGCTATGGCCCTAGTGGGTCCCTAGTGTCATCCAGTCAAAATAAAGTCATCTCCTGAATCCTCATGTTCGTTGACCATGTTAACAATGCTCGGCACCACGGCGAGCGCAACAACTCGAAGAACAATGGAGAGGGCCTCGCGGGCCCTACGGAGGTCTGATACAGCGCCCGCTGCTTATTCAGGAAGCCAGGATCATCGGACACCTATGAGCACCTTCGAGAAACTGAGACGGCATGAAACGGTAAGGCCGCGCTTGGGAGCTCTGGTTTATTTCAAACCTGTATTAACATACAAGTGTAATTTACTCGTCATCGGAAACAACGCGTAAAATACAGGCATAATGAAACCAAGGGCCCGAGGTCAGTAAGTAAAACCGGCGGGTTACGCGTGTAATTTGAGAGACCAGTGTATAATTTTACGAGCACTGCTATATGGACGACATTACCAGACGATACATGCACGACGTGCGTATCATGCCATCCATGGGCAAGGCTAAAACAACAGCTAACGACTGGATTAGCAATCGTACGAGTGTCGTTCAGCGTTTTTGTTGTGTGTGAAGTACTTCTGATATTTTACTAGTCGAAATCAACCAACCAAGCACCTTCGCCCGAGACCATTTGCTTTAATTTCCAAGCGTCAGTTTGACAAGCGGTTTTGGTTGGAAAACGATGATCCAATCACGGCCTAATATCATGAGTTGGTCGGAAGATCATATGGTTTCATGTCTAACCTACCCGACTTGTCGTATAGGCTATGAATGAAACATCAGACGATGGACTTCTTAAGCACGGAAACAATAGAAGAGGATGATCTTCTTAAGAACCAAATCACTGGCATTAGATTGACATGCAAAACAATACGAAGCATTATTCTCACGAGGCACGGTGAACAACTCGTGATGCCGCATGCCACAACATTCCAAGCTCAACTTTGCAATCAAACACAAGGTTTGGCATTACATAGACAATATTCAGAACAAACTCTTAACACAGGAATATCTCAGGAGAGTAACTATTTACTTCTAAACTGAACACATGAATAGGAAAAAACACTCGACGTTGCTCACAGCAAGGGTGTCCCGCTCAAAAATATCAAATGCATGTCTTCTGGCTAACATCAATGAGCAAATTTTGACAAGGTTTTCCAATTCCAATATATTAAACTAACGTTTTATTTCTAACATCAATGATTAAACTTTGACAAGCTTTTCCCATTCAAAATATGTAATGCCTATGATCGTGGAGTCCTGTCGCTTCTTGCTAACATCAATGATTTAACTTTGACAAGCTTTTCCCATTCAAAATATGTAATGCCTATGATCGTCGAGTCCTGTCGCTTCTTGTACTTGTTTGGGCACTTTTTGCCCAGGGCACTCCACGTGTTGTTAAATTTCCAATGGTCTCTGCAGACTAGTCATGTCACTGGTGTCTAATATTTATGGCACCGGCTGAAGCAATGGAGGGATTCGGTGCCAAACTAAGAAAAGGTGAAATTGGCACCTCTTTTGGCCTACATAGTGGAAGGCCTAATACTCTGTAAAGCTTCTCGGTCATTCCTTCTGTAATGTAGCGCAAACAGTGACTACTTTTTACGCAAAGTGGAACGACCAACTGGACCCAAAGAATGCAGCAGTTTGCCTTGGACACATTGGCTCGTTTTGTGCAGTTGAACTAAAATCAAAGTCGGAATAAAACCGAGCTTTAATTTTGATATCCTGTAAGCAACAAAAGGTATAAGGGAAACAATTACTGAGAAATAACGGTTGATGACTTGTACTCCCAGAAGAAAAGCATCTACTGATCTACCTTATCTTAATGGGAAACAAAGCAGGAGAGAAGCAATTCTCCATCAGTGTGATTCATTCATATTGACTGAGACATTATCTTAACAATGCCTTGTTTCAAAACATGTATAAAGAACGACAAGGCAGAAAAGTACCATTCCTAAAATAATGCATCTGATTCATTTTAATTGAGACATTATCTTAACAATACCTTGATTCAACATGTAGAAAGAACTACAAGGCAGGATAGTACCATTCCTAACAAGTGTTGCAGTTTTGAACTAAGATTCAGTAGTTAATTAATTCTGAGAGTGGCATTGCTTAATTTTACCAGCGGCATTAGATTAATGAAAAGCATAAACAGTTCTAGGGGAGAGTGGATGCAACAACAGTATGTGCTTCCATCTACTTATAAAGGGGGTGATGCAGAGTTTGTTGTAACAAAGCAACAAGCATCATGTCTGGGTTGGTCCCATTTTTGTTCACTACTTAATGGGAAAAGGCAGCAATACAATAGCTTCAATTCAACATTTATTTAAAACAGTACCAATACAAGTAGCACAACATCTAAAAGCACACTACACAATCATGTGGATGAAGGCCTGTACTGACCTTTCATGAGAAGACCAGGATAAAATACAAATCTGCCAACACGAATAGGAAATCCAATCTCGTTTTGTGCAGTTGCACTGAAATCAAGCAAAGTGTTTCGCGTAGCGAAGCAAAATGTCCAAATAGCAACAAGTTGAATAGATATCCCTGTTTAAACAGAGGCAAAAAAGGAATCAATTACTGGCTAATAAAGGAGGATGAAACATGCGGCCACAAAAATGGTAATCTCGCCAATCCCTAACAAGTGTTGTAGTTTTGAAATAAGATTCAGTAGTTAATTCTGAGAGTGGCATCAATTACTGGCTTATAAAGGGGGTGATGCTGAATTTGTTGTAACAAAGCAACAAGCATCATGTCTGGGTTGGTCCCATTTTTGTTCACTACTTAATGGGAAAAGACAGCAATACAATAGCTTCAATTCAACATTTATTTAAAACAATACCAAAACAAGTACTACCTCCGTTTCAGTTTACAAGTCCTGCGCGTATATCTAGGTTACCAATTTTATCACCATAATATAAACTATATAACACAAAAATTATATCTTTTGAAAGTAGAAACTCCGAAGTTTATGTTGGTATATTTTTTGTAATATATGACTTGTATTAGGTTGGTCAAATTGACGACCTAGGAGTACGCGCACGCCCTGTAAACTGAGAGAGAGGTAGTAGCACAACATCTCAAAGCACACTGCACATCATGTGGATGAGACTAAGATTTGAAACAACTCGCCACAAAGACTGGAAACAAATCTCGATCTCCTTTTGTGCAGTTCCACAAAAATTAAGCAAAGTCACCGGCGTGACATTCAAGTTGAACTGCACAAAACACTCTTAAAACATAAGTGTTTCGAGTAGCGAAGCAAAATGTCGCAATAGCAACAAGTTGAATCGATACCCCTGTTTTAACAGAGGCAAAAAAGGAAACAATTACTTGTCGATAAAGGAGGATGAAACAAACGGTGACATAAAGAAGCATCTAACTTATCTTGGATGGAAAACAAAGTAGGATAGTAGCATTTCTAAAATGGTTGCATTGATTCATATTAACAGAGACATTCTCTTGAAACAACATTCGATAAAAAATGTAATTTACTTTTAATAGTGGCATTGCTTCAATTTTCCGGCGGCATTCTTAGATTAACAACAACAAAATAGCTGTATGGGACATGCCATCACCATGTGCATCCGCACGTATAAATGGGTGATGCAGAGTATGTAGCCAAGCAGCATATATGCGTTGGTCCCATATTTGTTCTCTTTTAACCTTTTTCCTAAGTGAGGGCAGCAAATCTAGTCCTGCACAAACTACCCGGCCCCCCAATTTCTTTCCCTTTTCAACAAAGGGATCGGTTCCTTCTGAGATGTGTGTCTTTGGGTTACCCCTTTTTCCCTTTTCGACCTACAAAGCGGCTGGATAGCCAGTCTATACTACTTTCCACCCCTCCTTTCCTCATTGAACCATGTCCTAGATTCTTGCTCCAGCCCACCGCACCCTTCTTTCCTCTTTGAACCAAAGACCTAGATTCGACTACAGATCGAAAAAGATCCACATGCAGCTAGAGAAACGACGGTTTCAAAGAAACTTATACCTTAGGGTCGCCGGGATGTGGCAAGGCGTCTGCGGGAGGCGGATCTGCCCACACTACATGCACGGCAGCGAGGAAGGGGTCATGGCCCTCCCTTACAAAGCGCTGGGTGAAAGAGAACAGCGCAGCCGGGCGGTGGATTGCCTCCCTCGCCAAGGCTATAGAGTGAACGCTGCACCTCCTCCCTTCCGGTGCGACGGGATCTGACGCCTCCTTCACCACCGTGAGGGGGAGAGAGAGACAAGAGGCCAACACAATCTTGTTTAGATCTGGTGAAGAGAGGTGAGAGACTGTGAATATACCAAACCCTAGCAAATGAGCGCTGAGCCTCCAGCGTGTAACATATATTAGTGCGGCGAGCGTGTGGAGAGTGCAAACCCTAGCGAACAAGCGCTGAAGCTCCCGCTTATATATATATACTACTGTAGTACAGATTGAGCTCCAGTGCCTTCACTGCACCTGCTTTTGGCTGTATGACAGGTGAGTCAGCCACATTTTGGGCCCACCTGTCATAAACCCAACGGCAGGTGCACTAAGTCAATGAAGCCGCGTCCATATAGTACTATCGTGTATACGACTAATATATACTAGTGGAGTGGTTTTCTTATTCTCTCCATAACAATCGTTTTAAATTGTGTAAGTATGAAACGAAACTCTTTATTTAATTTACAGTGAAGAAAACTAGTACTACTTCCGATGAACTAACGATCCACGCCCACGCGTCCTGGTCGCACTTCCTGTCCTTCACGTGTGGTACACTACTCTCCCTTAAGTGAACAACCACAAATGCGCCAAATTATCGGAAACGTGTGAGAGTGTGTACAAATAAAGAATTTTAATTTCAATTATCGGAAAGGTTTGAGAGATGCATATCCATGTTTACGTAAAATTCCATTTCCATCTCCATCTCCAATCATATTTGTCCAACTGGCACATTATTTACGTTGTTAATTATATACGCAACAATATTAACGTACAACATCTCTTGTTTGCGCACGTCCGAACCGCTGCCGCGGCCGGTCCTGACCAACCCGAACCCTCTTCATCACCCGTGCGTGCTTCCCGCCCGAAACGGTCAGTGCCGCATTCATGCACGGCCAGAGCGGACGCGACCTCTCACTGGCGCCGGCATTGAAGCGGCGCACCGGCTGAGAGAGGGTCGCCCACGCCGCTTCCGGGTGCACGCAGCTGCTCCGCATTCAAAGGTCACAATAGCCGGCTACAACATGCATGTAAAAAGTTCTTGGGGGTCCGTGCTACAGCTAGCTGTCCTTCCCCAACTCGTCAATCTCTTCCAGTAGTGCTAGTACTCCATGGCGCGATCCATCGACAAGCAGGGCGGGAAAGTTATCGTATACTTGGTTTGCGGTGAGTGGCATGCCGAGTGGCCGTGTGGGGTCGAGCCGTGGAGGAGGGTGAGACACGAACACGACAGACGTGATTTAAACGTTGGTTTTTCTCGATGGCGCGATCCAACGAAACAAAACATTGGTTTCTCCTTGTTTCCATTTTTTCTCCAGAAAAATGGAAACTCTCCACTCCATTTTCATTCCTATTCCAAGGTTGCCCAGTTACAACATTCCATCAAATACAAAGGAAAACTAACACGCATGCTGATGCATCTCAATTATTCACATATCATAGCCAATATTTACTTCACAACTAAATAAAAAAGCTGTGAGAGCGTGTACGAAAGAAAAACTACTGATGGGGTCACTACGACTTAAACCCTAAACCCTAAACATGATTTAATTCCTGGCCGTAGAACACATCAAGGAAAGACGGCTGGCACCCTCGGATCATCGATGCTTTTGTGCAGTTCCACTAAAATCGACTGAGCATCCCTGATGGGAAAGATATTGAAGAAGTGTGATTAGAATAATAGTACTGGCACTAGTTCATGAGACATAAACTCATCACAAGTAGAGGCCGGTAGAAGTAGAGAAAGATCAACATGGAGATGGAGCTACGGCAGTGGAGCAAGCCGGATCCAAAAGGAAGATGGACTACTTGGGACATCGGGCTGTAGCTAGAAGGGCGGTTGGGACGCGGCATCGGCCCATACCGCGGTGACCCCGATTGGGGCCTTGCGGTCGTGGGTTTTCCTCGCCGATGTCGACCGCGTCTATGCAGAACATTGTTCCCTTCCCCCAGCTGCAGGACCAGGCAGGTCATTCTATGCTTGTGAAGAGAGCAACCTTAGCAACCAGGCTTGTAGATTAGGCTCCTGCTATTGTATATATAGTGGTTTTCTTTTTCTCTCCATTTCAACCATTTTATATTGCGTATGTGTCATTCAAGAGTGAACTGATGGTTGCTTCTTTCGACTAACTTACTGTGTGATTTTACTGCTCCTTAGTGGCCCCTACACGTAATCCCCCTACGTGTATGCAATAGTCACACGTACACAAGGACGCAAAAACGCGCGCGGCGCCCTAATGCATGCATATCCGAGCACACGACGGAACACACACGGTCACGCTAAGTGCTCAACCCACACGTGCATGCACACACATACTCCGTCAGGGTGAGCTAGTGACCGTAAACACCGGAAAATATATATATTGAGCGCAATGAGCGTATTATGAAGTCCGCTGACCGTATTTTTACAAATATACAGTGACAAACAATGTATTTATCTCGTTTGAAATTAATCCATATTAACCGGAGAGGAGGCAGTATGGACTAGCATTACTTTGTTGTGTCCCGTCAACTTGCCGAACGAGGAGAAGGTTGCAGGACGGGAGAAGCTTGCGCGCGGTGGCTCGTAGGACAAGGAGAAACTTTTGACTAATGCAAGCTCTCCCTCGCTCAGGCGGTGGACGTGCAATAGTTAATTCGGTGTCAGATTGCCAGAAGCATACACTATACTACTATTGCTACTATTGTTCGAGTTCCCGAATAGGCGAACAGCCAAGCGAGAAGTTTACTAGTACTAGTACTACTACTATAGTCTATAAAGGTACGTACTATACTAGTACTAGGAACCGGATGGAGGAGCGTCTGCACTCTTATTATAATTTTAAAATGTGATAAAGCAATCTTCAACACATTTTGTTCTCTTCGAGGGTTCTCGCATGTGATAATGGAAGTTGATTGCATGGAACACTCGCCACAATTCTCGCTTAATTCTGGCTCATATCCTGTTACAAATAGTAGCGCTCGGTAATATTTTCTCTTTTTTTGTTATTCAACATGTAAACAGGTCACAAACCTTGCGGCGCATCTTCGTGCGAACCGTGCTTGCTGCACTTTGAATGTGGCCGAGAGCTGGCTTGATGAAACACCTCGCTTCCTACTTCTTTTTTTGCGGGGTACCTCGCTTCCTAGTGACCAGTGTCTTGGCTGATCGTCCTAAGAATGCTTATATATGAATAAAGCTCTCTCATTTACCCGCAAAAAGATTAAGCCATATTAGCCGGAAAGGAGGGAGTATGGACTAGCACTACTTTTTGGTGTGTCCCGTCAACTCGTAGAACGAGGAGAAGCTTGCAGGACAAGGTGAAGCTCGCTTACGCCTTTTGACTAATGCAACCTACCCTCGGTGGACATGCATCAGTCCATTCGGTGTCAGATTGTCAGAGGCATACACTGTAGTACCCAACATGCGGAGTACCATCATTGTTTGACTTCACGAAGAGGCGAAGAGCCAAGCGCAGTAGTACGAGTAGTACTACTACTAGAACCGCATGGTGGAGTGTCTGTACTCTTATTTTTTTATCTCTGATAAAGTACACGTTTATTCCGGAGAAAGGCGGAAAACGGCAGCCCAACATGTAATGAATGATATCGATCAACCAAACATGCTCGAATATATCTTGGCTTCCGTGCGAGCCCGTCTGTGTGTTCTCGCTCCTCGTCTCTCTCAAGCAATGCCTGGTTGGGTCTTTGCCGTAAATTGAGATCGTTTTGCTCACACTCCTGTCCCACATGTCAGTGATATGCCAAGAGGAGGTGCGTTGACCGACTGGCCATACGCATACTTGGTTTTGCACCTTCATACTGTTGGGGAACGTAGTAATTTCAAAAAATTTCCTACGCACACGCAAGATCATGGTGATGCATAGCAACGAGAGGGGAGAGTGTTGTCTACGTACCCTCGTAGACCAAAGCGGAAGCAATCACAACGTAGAGGAAGTAGTCGTACGTTCTCCTCGCGATCCAACCGATCCCAGCGCCGTTACTCGGCGCCTCGAGTTCTTGACACACGTACAGCTCGGTGGCGCTCCTCGGGCTCCGATCCAAAGAAAGCTCGGGAGAGAGTTCCGTCAAGACGACGGCGTGGTGGCGATCTTGATGTTCTACCGACGCAGGGCTTCGCCTAAGCACCGCTACGATATGACCGAGGTGGAATATGGTGGAGGGGGGCACCGCACACGGCTAAGGAACGATCCGTAGATCAACTTGTGTGTTCTAGGGTGCCCCCTGCCTCTATGGTTAGGAAACTTAACCATCTTTGATTAACAAGCTAGTCTAGTAGAGGCATACTAGTGACACTCTGTTTGTCTATGTATTCACACATGTATTATGTTTCCGGTTAATACAATTCTAGCATGAATAATAAACATTTATCATGAAATAAGGAAATAAATAATAACTTTATTATTGCCTCTAGGGCATATTTCCTTCAGTCTCCCACTTGCACTAGAGTCAATAATCTAGATTACATAGTAATGATTCTAACACCCATGGAGTCTTGGTGTTTGATCATGTTTTGCTCGTGGAAGAGGCTTAGTCAACGGGTCTGCAACATTCAGATCCGTATGTATCTTGCAAATCTCTATGTCTCCCACGGACTAAGTCCGGATGGAATTGAGCGTCTCTTGATGTGTTTGGTTCTCTTGTGAAATCTGGATTCCTTTGCTAAAGCAATTGCTCGATATTGTCACAAAAGATTTTCATTGGATCCGATGCACTAGGTATGACACCTAGATCGGATATGAACTCCTTCATCCGACTCCTTCATTAGCTGCTTCCGAAGCTGCTATGTATTCCGCTTCACATGTAGATCCCTTCTGACGCTTTGTTTAGAACTGCACCAACCGACAGCTCCTCCGTTTAGTGTAAATCGTATCCGGTTTGCGATTTAGAATCGTCCGGATCGGTGTCAAAGCTTGCATCAACGTAACCGTTCATTTATGAGCTCTTTGTCACCTCCATATCGAGAAACATATCCTTAGTCCTTTTCGGTATTTCAGGATGTTTTTGACCGCTGTCCATGATCCACTCTGGATTACTTTGGTACCTCCTGCTAAGCTTATAGCAAGGCACACATCAGGTCTGGTACACAGCATTGCATACATGATAGAGCCTATGGCTGAGGCATAGGGAACATCTTTCATTTTCTCTCTATCTTCTGCGGTGATCGGGCATTGAGTCTTACTCAACTTCACACCTTGTAACACAGGCAAGAACCCTTTCTTTGCTTGATCCATTTTGAACTTCTTCAAAAAAATTTCAAGGTATGTGCTTGTGAAAGTCCAATTAAGCGTCTTGATCTATCTCTATAGATTTTGATACCCAATATGTAAGCAGCTTCACCGAGGTCTTTCATTGAAAAATTCTTATTCAAGTATCCCTTTATGCTATCCAGAAATTTTATATCATTTCCGATTAGTAATATGTCATCTACATATAATATCGAAAATGCTCTGAGCTCCCACTCACTTTCTTGTAAATACAGGCTTCTCCAAAAGTCTCATATAAACCCAAATGCTTTGATCACACTATCAAAGCGTTTATTCCAACTCGAGATGCTTGCACCAGTCCATAAATGGATCGCTGGAGCTTGCACACTTTGTTAGCTCCTTTGGATCGATAAAACCTTCTGGTTGCATCATATACAACTCTTCTTCCGAAATCCATTCAGAATGCAGTCTTTACATCCATTTGCCAAATTTCATAATCATAAAATGCGGCAATTGCTAACATGATTCGGACAGACTTAAGCATCGCTTCGGGTGAGAAGGTCTCATCGTAGTCAATCCCTTGAACTTGTCGAAAACCCTTTGCGACAAGTCGAGCTTTGTAGACGATAATATTACCGTCGTCGGTCTTCTTCTTGAAGATCCACTTGTTTTCTATTGCTTGCCGACCCTCGGGCAAGTCAACCAAAGTCCATACTTTGTTTTCATACATGGATCCCATCTCAGATTTCATGGCCTCAAGCCATTTTGCGAATCTGGGCTCACCATCGCTTCTTCATAGTTCGTGGGTTCATCATGATCTAGTAGCATGACTTCCGAACAGGATTACCGTACCACTCAGTGCGGTTCTTACTCTGGTTGATCTACGAGGTTCTGTAGTAACTTGATCTGAAGTTTCATGATCAACATCATCAACTTCCTCACTATTTGGTGTAGAAGTCGCGAAACCGGTTTACGTGATAAACTACTTTCAAATAAGGGAGAAGGTACAGATTACCTCATCAAGTTCTACTTTCCTCCCACTCACTTCTTTCGAGAGAAACTCTTTCTCTAGAAAGGATCCATTCTTAACAACAAATGTCTTGCCTTCGGATCTGTGATAGAAGGTGTACCCAACTGTCTCCTTTGGGTATCCTATGAAGACACATTTCTCCGATTTAGGTTCGAGCTTATCAGGTTGAAGCTTTTTCACATAAGCATCGCATCCCCAAACTTTAAGAAAGCGACAACTTTGGTTTCTTGCTAAACCATAGTTCATAAGGTGTCGTCTCAGCGGATTTTGATGGTGTTCTATTCAGCGTGAATGCGGCCGTCTCAAGAGCATAACCCCAAAGCGATAGCGGTAAATCTGTAAGAGACATCATAGATCGCACCATATCTAGTAAAGTGCGATTCTGACGTTCGGACACACCATTGCGTTGTGGTGTTCCGGTGGCGTGAGTTCTAAACTATTCGCATTGTTTCAAATGTAGACCAAACTCGTAACTCAAATATTCGCCTCCACGATCAGATCGTAGAAACTTTATTTTCTTATTACGATGATTTTCAACTTCACTCTGAAATTCTTTGAACTTTTCAAATGTTTCAGACTTATGTTTCATTAAGTAGATATACCCATATCTGCTTAAATCATCTGTGAAGGTGAGAAAATAACGATATCCGCCACGAGCTTCAACATTCATCGGACCACATACATCTGTATGTATGATTTCCAACAAATCTGTTGCTCTCTCCATAGTACGGAGAACGGGTTTTAGTCATCTTGCCCATGAGGCACGGTTACATAAGTGCCAAGTGATTCATAATCAAGTGACTCCAAAAGTCCATCGAGATGGAGTTTCTTCATGCGCTTTATACCGATATGACCTAAGCGGCGATTGCCACAAATAAGTTGCACTATCATTATCAACTCTGCATCTTTTGGTTTCAACATTATGAATATGTGTATCACTACTATCGAGATTCATTAAAATAGACCACTCTTCAAGGGTGCATGACCATAAAAGATATTATTCATATAAATAGAACAACCATTATTCTCTGATTTAAATGAATAACCGTCTCGCATCAAACAAGATCCAGATATAATGTTCATGCTCAACGCGCACCAAATAACAATTATTTAGGTCTAAAACTAATCCCGAAGGTAGATGTAGAGGTAGCGTGCCAACCGCGATTACATCGACTTTGGAACCATTTCCCACGCGCGTCACCTCGTCCTTTGCGGTGCTTGCTTAATCCGTAGTCCCTGCTTGAGTTGCAAATATTAGCAATGAACCAGTATCAAATACCAGTACTCTGCGAGCTCTAGTAAGGTACACATCAATAACATGTATATCACATATACCTTTGTTCACCTTGCCATCCTTCTTATCCGCCAAATACTTGGGGCAGTTCCGCTTCGGGACCAGATCGCTTGCGGTAGAAGCACTCGGTTTCAGGTTTAGGTCCGGACTTGGGTTTCTTCTCTGATCAGCAACTTGTTTGCTGTTCTTCTTGAAGTTCCTTCTTCTTCCCTTTGCCTTTCTTCTTGAAACTAGTGGTCTTATTGACCATCAACACTTGATGCTCCTTCTTGATTTCTACCTCCAGCCTTTAGCATTGCGAAGAGCTCGAGCATAGTCTTTACTAACCCTTGCATATTATAGTTCATCACGAAGCCTTTGTAGCTTGGTGGCGGTGATTGAAGAATTACATCAATGACACAATCATCCGGAAGATTAACTCCCGGTTGAGTCAAGTGATTGTAATACCCGGACATTACGAGTATGTGCTCACCGACAGATCCATTCTCTTCCATCTTGCAGCTATAGAACTTATTGGAGACTTCATATCTCTCAATCCGGGCATTACTGTTGAAATATCAACTTCAACTCTGGAACATCTCATATGCTCCATGACGTTCAAAACGTCGTTGAAGACCCGGTTCTAAGCCGTAAAGCATGGCACATTGAACTATAGAGTAGTCATCGAGCTTTGCTCGCGAGACGTTCTTAACGTCGTCGGTTACATCAAGAAGCGAACTGGCACCTAGCGGTGCATCCAGGGCGTAACTCTTACGTGCAGCAATGAGGATAATCCTCAGATTCGGACCCGATCCGTGTAATTGCTACCATCATCTTTCAACTTTGCTTTCTCAAGGAACGCATTAAAATTCAACGGAACAACAAGACGAGCCATCTATCTATAAACAAACATAGACAAGCAAGATACTATCGGTACTAAGTTCATGATAAATTTAAGTTCAATTAATCATATTACTTAAGAACTCCCACTTAGGCAGACATCTCTCTAGTTATCTAAGTGATCACGTGATCCAAATCAACTAAACCATAACCGATCATCACGTGAGATGGAGTAGTTTTCAATGGTGAACATCTTATGTTGATCATATCTACTATATGATTCATGCTCGACCTTTCGGTCTCCGTGTTCCGAGGCCATATCTGCATATGCTAGGCTCGTCAAGTATAACCTGAGTATTCTGCGCGTGCAAAACTGGCTTGCACCCGTTGTAGATGGACGTAGAGCTTATCACACCCGATCATCACGTGGTGTCTCGGCACGACGAACTTTGGCAACGGTGCATACTCAGGGAGAACACTACTTGATAATTTTAGTGAGAGATCATCTTATAATGCTACCGTCAATCAAAGCAAGATAAGATGCATAAAGGATAAACATCACATGCAATCAATATAAGTGATATGATATGGCCATCATCATCTTGTGCTTGTGATCTCCATCTCCGGCACCGTCGTGATCACCATCGTCACCGGTAGCGACACCTTGATCTCCATCGTAGCATCGTTGTCGTTTATGCCATCTATTTCTTCTCGACTATCGCTACCGCTTAGTGATAAAGTAAAGCAATTACAGAGCGTTGCATTTCATACAATAAGCGACAACCATATGGCTCCAGCCGATTGCCGATAACCGGTTACAAAACATGATCATCTCATACAATAAAATATAGCATCACGTCTTGACCATATCACATCACAACATGCCCCGCAAAAACAAGTTAGGCGTCCTCTACTTTGTTGTTGCAAATTTTACGTGTATGCTACGGGCTTAAGCAAGAACCAATCTCACCTACGCATCAAGACCACAACGATACTTCACAAATAGACTCGTTTTAACCTTCTCAAGGACGGGCGTAGCCATACTCAGTTCAACTAAAGTGAGAGAGAGACACCCGCCAGCCACCTTTAAGCACGAGTGCTGCATAGCAGTGAAACCAGTCTCGCGTAAGCGTCTGCGTAATGTCGGTCCGGGCCGCTTCATCTCACAATACCGCTGAACCAAAGTATGACATGCTTTGGTAGGCAGTATGACTTGTATCGCCCACAACTCACTTGTGTTCTACTCGTGCAAAACATCAAACCATTAGAAACCTGGCTCGATACCCTTTGTTGGGGAACGTAGTAATTTCAAAAATTTCCTCGCACACACAAGATCATGGTGATGCATAGCAGAGAGGGGAGAGTGTTGTCTCGTACCCTCGTGACCAAAGCGGAAGCAATCTGGCGTAGAGGAAGTAGTCGTACGTTCTCCTCGCGATCCAACCGATCCCAGCGCCGTTACTCCGGCGCCTCCGAGTTCTTGACACACGTACAACTCGGTGGCGCTCCTCGAGCTCGATCCAGCAAAGCTCGGGGAGAGAGTTCCGTCGGCCTGACGGCGCGTGGTGGCGATCTTGATGTTCTACCGGCGCAGGCTTCGCCTAAGCACCGCTTCGATATGACCGAGGTGGAATATGGTGGAGGGGCACCGCTTGCAGCTAAGAGCGATCTCAAGGATCAACTTGTGTGTTCTAGGGTGCCCCCTGCCCCGTATATAAAGGAGCAAGGGGAGGGCGGCCCGGCCCTAGGAGGCGCGCCAGGGGGGGGGAGTCCTCCTCCTAGTGGGAGTAGGACTCCCTTTCCTAATCCAACTAGGAAGGAGGAAGGGGGAAGGAAAGGGAGGGAGAGGGAGAGGGAAAGGGGGGCCGCGCCCCCCTCCTTGTCCTATTCGGACTCCCCATGGGGCGCGCCACCTCCTGGTGCAGCCCTCTCTCTCCCCTCTTGGCCCAATAGGGCCCATTACTTCCCCGGGGGGTTCCGGTAACCCCTCCGGCACTCCGGTTTTCTCCGGAAACTTCCGGAACCTTTCCGGTGTCCGAATATAGCCGTCCAATATATCAATCTTTATGTCTCGACCATTTGAGACTCCTCGTCATGTCCGTGATCACATCCGGGACTCGAACTCCTTGGTGCATCAAAATACATAAACTCATAATATAACCGTCCATGAAACCTTAAGCGTGCGGACCCTACGGTTCGAGAACAATGTAGACATGGCGAGACACGTCTCGGTCAATAACCAATAGCGGGACCTGGATGCCCATATTGGCTCCTACATATTCCACGAAGATCTTTATCGGTCGAGACCGCATAACAACATCGTTGTTCCCTTTGTCATCGGTATATTACTTGCCCGAGATTCGATCGTCGGTATCAATACCTAGTTCAATCTCGTTCTTGGCAAGTCTCTTTACTCGTTCCGTAATACATCATCTCACAGCTAACTCATTAGCTGTAATGCTTGCAAGGCTTAGTGATGTGCATTACCGAGAGGGCCCAGAGATACCTCTCCGGCAATCGGAGTGACAAATCCTAATCTCGAAATCGCCAACCCAACATCGCCTTTGGAGACACTGTAGTACTCCTTTATAATCACCCGATTCGTTGTGACGTTTGGTAGTACCAAAGTGTTCCTCCGTAAGCAGGAGTTGCATAATCTCATAGTTATAGGAACATGTATAAGTCATGGATAAAAGCAATAGCAACATACTAAACGATCGGATGCTAAGCTAATGGGATGGGTCATGTCAATCAGATCATTCAACTAATGATGTGACCTTGTTAATCAAATGACAACTCCTTTGTCTATGGTTAGGAAACTTAACCATCTTTGATTAACAAGCTAGTCTAGTAGAGGCATACTAGTGACACTCTGTTTGTCTATGTATTCACACATGTATTATGTTTCCGGTTAATACAATTCTAGCATGAATAATAAACATTTATCATGAAATAAGGAAATAAATAATAACTTTATTATTGCCTCTAGGGCATATTACCTTCACATACTACTCCTCCCTCCGTCACAGTTTACAAGGCGCGCTTCATTATGATGCATTTCTCTCAATGCATTTCCACCACCAGAGAGACTTTAGACATGTTTGGTTTAATGCTCAATTAATTAGGGCGTGGTAACCGCAATCAAGTCCACAATTTTCTCTCCACTATACTACTACGGAGTGGAGTAACTGCATGCATGTGTGTACCTGGGGTGGAAGCACTGCATGCATGTGTGTACGCCGTGCTATAACTACCAATGCTATTTTTCAGGCCGGTCGCTAGTCGCCTTGGTCCCAAAGATTTTTTTTCTTTTTTCCGAAGCGCGCTGTATAACAAAGTGACGGATGGAGTAGTATGAGCGGATTCAAAGAAGAGCGTATTGATGGTTGCTTCTTGAGCAACTTACGATTAGGAAAGGTGGGGCTTACGATTTGACCGCTCATTACTCACTATTAATGCGGTATACGACCAGGCTGAGTCTCCCATGTGGTTGTGCACTACCCCCTCGGTTCTTAAATATACTCCGGAGTATATTTGTCTTTCTAGAGATTTCAATGAGTGACTACTCAAATATTTGTCTTTTTAGAGATTTCAAATGGACTGGTACATATTTTAGAGTGTAGATTCACTCATTTTGCTCCATATGTAGTCACTTGTTGAAATCTCTACAAAGACGAATAGAATATTTAGGAACGGAGGGAGTACACATACGAAGAAAAATGAGTGAATCTACACCCTAAAATATGCCTGTTTGAAATTTGTAAAAAGACAAATATTTAGGAATGAAGGAGTATAATTTTGTGCATGGCACATGGACCCGGATGATGAAGAGGCTTCTGGCAATGCTATCAAGCTTCCATCATTTGTTTACATAATAGACGTACTATACAAATAATTTTCCAACGACATGCAATTGTACAATGCTGTGAGCTTTCAGCTTTTGTTTCGCGTGTCTTGCCATCGATGCTCTTTCAGAAACAATAAAAAACTAACTTCTTTGCTAATGCATGTCAATTATTAGCAGATCAGAGCTAATAATTACATCACAACTGAAGACAGAGTTGTGAGAAGGTGTTAAATTAAAATTGATCCATGCTTTCATTGGCAGCAACGTCCCCCCAGCTCTGTCTAAATCAACAAGGCATGTTGGGAAATAAGTAGCTATCTGGAGCATGCAACATTCCGATCATTTTGTGCAGTTCCACTAAAATAGAGCTGAGCATCCTGTTCCAAAGATATTAAGTGTGATTACGATAATAGAGGACTTACGATGAAACAATAAACACACAAATAGAAGCCGTCACCTTTGCGGTCTCTCTTAAGACTAACTAGTTGGAGAAGATTAGGCTCGAGTTGGATGAGGAGGATAGAGCAAAACCAATCTCCCTTTGTGCGATCGCACTAAAATGTAGAGACGCGTTGCCGTGTGACATTTTAGTACAACTGCACAAAACACTCTTAAGAAAAAGTGATTTGTGCAGTTCACCAAAAGGTAGCAATAGCGATGAGGTGAAATGGATAGCCCTGTTTGCAAAAAAGAGGTAGAAAGGAAACAATTACTGGCCAATAACAGTTGATGACACATGCGACGACAAAAAAGAGGCATATTCCTTGCCCTAAGGGAAGATAACAACACGGTTGTGTTTGTCTAAAACGGTGTGAGGACGAGAATGCAATATGGAAAGTACTGATTGGGCGAGCTACGTTTTGGGCAAAGAACTATGGAAGATCCACATGCAGCGGCGTGGGAAGGCGGGCGATGGAGCAAGGCGAAGGGGATACACGAGGTCATCGGGATGTAACTAGGTGAGCGGCGGCGGGCGGAATCTGCGAGCAGGTGGCATAGGCCCTGCCACGCTGGAGCTTGGTTAGAGAGAACGGCGTGTACCGCAGATCGGGACGTGCTGCCTCGGGGCCGTCGAACGGAGAAACGATGCACTTCCTTCCTTTCCCCCGACGGACGAGATGCGCCCGGATTAGTGACCAACGGTGAGAGAGAGAGGCCACCGCACTCCCTTTCCCCCGGCGGACGGGATGCGGCCGGATCAGTGACCAACGGTGAGAGAGAGAGAGGCCACCACACTCCCTTTCCCCTGGCGGATGGGATGCGGCCGGATCAGTGACCAACGATGAGAGAGAGAGAGAGAGAGGCCACCACAGCCTTGTGTGAGATACTCTGAAGAGCGACAAACCAGGCACGCAAGGCTCCATTGTATATAGTGAGCGGACTACCTTTTTCTCCATAAAAATTGTTTTATATTCTGTGTACGTGCCATTGAGCGGTGTAACTTTATTTAAAAATAACGCGGGAACACGTCAAGTCGAAAAAGTTTTCATGCAGGCGTGGTACACGACCTCCCTAGGTAAACAACCGCTACAGGCGTTCGAATTAGCACGTGCGCTACCATTTCGTAAAGAAATGAGCTCCACCGTGTACCAGCGCGGGTGTGGCTGGGCACGCAGGCGTGTGAGTACGTGCACGTGCACCTATTCTCTTCTTGTATACGTACACCACCTACGTGGGGTTTGTGAGAGGGATACAAACCTAGAGAGATATAGTGTGTGGGTTCTTGAGAGTTTTTTTTGGGGATGGGGTCAATAAAAAATGTAACATATGCAATGTGTGTGAAATAGAGTCCTGGATATAACATATATATAGAGGGGGCGATCCACGAGAAGAGAGTGGAGGTATCATCGGCTTGAGGTGTCCATAGAATCGAAAAGAGGGATGATGTGTGTGTGTGCGCGCGAGATCGATAAAGAGTGCCATCGAATTTGTGTGTGCCCACGTCAAAGATATAGAGTGGCTGGCCAAATGGAACGTGACAGGGGACATGTGCAGTTTGTCTCTGTGGCATGGATACCTACCTGCAGCGCTCGACTATCGGTGTGTGGTGGGGGAAGAGGGAGGCCCAATTAACTATAGAGGTACAATGGCTGGTATGTGTGTGGAGGAGGAGAGAGGCCTACCTCATGTATTAAGGAGATCGATCTGCCTCATGTATTAAGGGAGATCGATCGGCTGAAGGAAATATGCCCTAGAGGCAATAATAAAGTTATTATTTATTTCCTTATTTCATGATAAATGTTTATTATTCATGCTAGAATTGTATTAACTGGTAACATAATACATGTGTGAATACATAGACAAACATAGTGTCACTAGTATGCCTCTACTTGACTAGCTCGTTAATCAAAGATGGTTAAGTTTCCTAGCCATAGACATGAGTTGTCATTTGATTAACGGGATCACATCATTAGGAGAATGATGTGATTGACTTGACCCATTTCGTTAGCTTAGCACTTGATCATTTAGTATGTTGCTATTGCTTTCTTCATGACTTATACATGTTCCTATGACTATGAGATTATGCAACTCCCGTTTACCGAAGGAACACTTTGTGTGCTACCAAACGTCACAATGTAACTGGGTGATTATAAAGGTGCTCTACAGGTGTCTCCGAAGGTACTTGTTGGGTTGGCGTATGTCGACATTAGGATTTGTCACTCCGATTGTCGGAGAGGTATCTCTGGGCCCACTCGGTAATGCACATCACTATAAGCCTTGCAAGCATTGCAACTAATAAGTTAGTTGCGGGATGATGTATTACGGAACGAGTAAAGATACTTGCCGGTAACGAGATTGAACTAGGTATTGAGAAACCAACGATCGAATCTCGGGCAAGTAAAATACCGATGACAAAGGGAACAACTTATGTTGTTATGCGGTTCGACCGATAAAGATCTTCGTAGAATATGTAGGAGCCAATATGGGCATCCAGGTTCCGCTATTGGTTATTGACCAGAGAGGTGTGTCGGTCATGTCTGCATAGTTCTCGAACCCGTAGGGTCCGCACGCTTAACGTTCGTTGACGATATAGTACTATATGAGTTATGTATGTTGGTGACTGAATGTTGTTCGGAGTCCCGGATGAGATCACGGACATGACGAGGAGCTCTGGAATGGTCCGGAGGTAAAGATTCATATATTGGATGATATGGTTAGTCCAAGGGGTTAGGCCCATGGGGCTATAAGTCGGTGCAAAACGAGTTTTGCGGAGGCCAGGGGGCCACACGCCGGAGATCCTGGCGTCTGGCCCTGGGCCAGACGCCGAGGCCCATGGCGTCTGGGCCAGACGCCAAGGATTGTGGCGTTTGGTCCTGGAGTCTGAGTGGGACTCCTGCCTTTCGGGCAAAACCGACTTTGAGGAGGCTTTTGCTCCAAGTTTTGACCCCAGGGCTCAACATATAAATAGAGGGGCAGGGCTAGCACCAAAGACACATCAAGAAACACCAAGCTGTGTGCCGGCAACCCCGTCCCCTCTAGTTTATCCTCCGTCATAGTTTTCTTAGTGCTTAGGCGAAGCCCTGCGGAGATTGTTCTTCACCAACACCGTCACCATGCCGTCGTGCTGCCGGAACTCATCTTCTACTTCGCCCATCTTGCTGGATCGAGAAGGCGAGGACGTCATCGAGTTGAACGTGTGCAGAAATCGAAGGTGCCGTGTGTTCGGTACTTGGATCGGTCAGATCGTGAAGACGTACGACTACATCAACCGCGTTGATAAACGCTTCCGCTTAGCGATCTTCAAGGGTATGAAGATTCACTCCCCCTCTCATTGCTATGCATCACCATGATCTTGCGTGTGCGTAGGAATTTTTTTGAAATTACTACGTTCCCCAACAGTGGCATCCGAGCCAGGTTTTATGCGTAGATGTCATATGCACGAGTAGAACACAAGTGAGTTGTGGGCGATATAAGTCATACTGCTTACCAGCATGCACTACAAAAACAAGACACATCCGTGACATTTTGGGCCGAATGAAATTTTTTTCTGTCATACATATGACACTTCTATGACGATAATTGTGACAACACCCGGTATCATCATAGATGTGGTGGGCTCCTACTTCTATGACAGAAAATCATGACAGAAAATGGGCTTTTCATCCTGGGCGGGCCGGAGACGCAGCTGCATGACATTGTTTGGGCCGTCCATGACGGAAAAAATCGTGGTAGAAGCAAGGGGGAGGAAAATTTCGGAGAGTTGCTGGTTACGATTGGGAGGTCGGGGCGAAGCGTCTGCGTTCTCTCGTGCGTCGCTGCAGCGTGTGTGCGATGTGTTGGCTCTAATCGAAGCCGAGCGAGGCGTTGGGCTCTAATCGAACCCGGCGATTGCCGCTGCGACCTCAGTTCTTGAACCGAAGCGATCGATCGATGGCTGTTAATCGAACTGATGGGCGATTCGCCGCTAATGCTGCTAATCAAGCCGATCGATGCTGCCTCAGGATGAGCGATGGCGTTGCGGGGGGTTGGATGAATAGTGGCGGTGGCGTTGCCTCGGATGAACAGAACCCGTGGTGTGGAGGGCTGGATGAGCGATGAGCGGTGGAGGGTGGCCTTGGAGGGTGGTTGAGCAGGACCCGTGGTGTGGAGGGCTGGATGAGCAGTGAGCGGTGGGCGTGCCCGTTGAGGGTGGTTGAACAATAGCCGGTGGAGTAGCGCAGGGTGGAGGCTGGATGAGCGAGGAGCCCGTGGAGGCCGGAGGAGGTTGACGGTAGCCCGTGGAGGCTGGAGGAAGTCGGCGGTAGCCCGTGGAGGCTGGAGGAGGTCGACGGTGGAGATGAATAGTATCCCGTGGAGTCCGTTTTGCGATGCGCCACCCCTCCCGTTTATCGACCGTATGGCGCTCCAACACAAGTCCGTTTAAATCCGTTTTGCGATGCGCCACACCTCCCGATGAACAGGACCCCGTTTTAACCGTGGCGCTCCAACACAAGTCCGTTTAAATCCGTTTTGCGGTACGCCACACCCTCCCGATCAACAGGACCCCGTTTGACCATAGGAGGTCCGTTTCCTCCGTTCTTGATGCGCCAGGCCCTCTGATCAACGGGACCCGTTTGAACATGGCGGTCGAACACAAGGCCGTTTCCTCCGTTGTCTTTGTCGCGCCAGCCTCATTTCCATCGCTGTTCCGTCCAAGCCCTCCCGATGAACACGACCACGCATTCCGTTCCGACCCAGCGGTTGGCTCCCCATGAACACAACAGCGACGCTGTTTCTCCGTTCCGACCCAGCCATATGCGTATGCGCGATAGGCGTTAGAGACCTGCCTGTATGTACGTACATGGCGTATTTTCTTTCTTGCACACCGCGCTTTACGTGCGTGTACATGCTACGTCGCGCGCCTCTACTACGACGCGTGCGCGCTTCTACATCCACCAAGATATATATATGCGTACCGTTCGCGACCATAATGACAGCGATGCGTATGCTTCCGACCAGGTGGGTCCCGTATCGAGCACTTCCTTGCTGCGAAGATGTAGCTGGTGGGTCCCAGCAGTCGGGGCGAATCGTTTTTTGCCGGGCGCACTTCCTTGCGTGCGAAGATGTAGCTGGTGGGTCCCGGCGGTCGGGCGAATCGTTTTTGCTGGGCGCACTTCCTTGCGTGCGAAGATGTAGCTGGTGGGTCCCAGCGATCGAGGAGAATCGTTTTTGCGGACGCACTTCCTTGCATGTGAAGGTGCAGCTGGTGTGTCCCAGCGATCGAAGCGTTTTTTTCATGAAATCATGGCCCGTCCGGTGGGTCCCCGCTGTCAGGTGGAGCAATAATTATTTTCCGCGTAATAAGGAGGCACTTCCTTCTTGTGGCGTGGACCCACTGTCAGCCTCTCCACATACAGTCCACGTCCGAAAGAAGTCGTTCCTTGACCACGTTGACCACGCCGCACCGAGAGCACCGGGCGGTGGACGACGGCGAGCCTAGGAAGGGGCGACGGGAGCCGGGAAGACGCGCGATGGAAGCCAGCGGAGAGGAGTACGAGGTTCACCGGTTCGGCTGCGGTGTGAGGCTGCCGTCGCCGCAGAGAACTGGCCAGCGGTGGGAATAGTAGAAGGCGGTGAGGCCTCAGCGGCAAAGACATCCGCCACGGGAAGCGAGGAGCATCTTGACACGACCGGCGCTGCTTTGGTAATTGGAGCAAGAAGACTAGAGGTTGAAGAAGCACTCGGCCGTTGGATGGACATCGTCACGGTCCTTTGGAGCTAGAATCATTTATATTGTGTAAGTTGACAAAGCCCTTCTTCCCCGTCAACTTAGTAGGCCCACAAGTCAGCCTCCCACCAAGGTGGGTCCCAGCTAGCAGGAGGGTATTCATTTTTCTGTGCGTAATAAGGAGGCACTTCCGGTGGGTCCGCGCTGACAGCAGGGGGAACGTTTTTTTCATGAAATACGGTGGCCCGTCGGGTGGGTCCCAGCAGTCAGGGGCAAACGTTTTTTTCGCAAAATAATGGTGGCCCGTCCGGTGGGTCCCTGCTGTCAGGTGGAGGAATAATTATTTTCCGCATAATAAGGAGGCACTTCCTTGCGGCTGCCGTGGACCCGTGTCGGCCTCTTCACGTCTGATATTCTTCCGATGGAATTGATCGTTGACCACATTGACCACGCCGTGCCAAGAGCACCACGGCGGTGGGCGGCAACAAGGCCTAGGAAGGGGCGACGCGGAGCCGGGAAGACGCGCAGCGGGATGCCCACGGAGAGGAGTACGAGGTTCACTTGGTTGGCTACTGCTGCCGTCGCCGTAGAATAATAAGGGGTGTGGGTGAGTGGAGTGCGAGGATGGCCTGGCCAGCGGTGGGAGTAGTATGGGCGGTGAGGCATCTGCGGCACAACCCGACCACGGGGAGGCGAGGAGCAAGCGACACGACCGGCGCTGCTTTGGCGGTGGAGCTAGAAGACCAGAGGTTGAAGAAGCACTACCGCCGTTGGATGGACATCGTCGGTCAATTGAAGCTAGAATCGTTTATATTGACTAAGTTGACAAAGCCCTTGAGTACGATCCAACTTAGTAGACCCACAGTCAGCCTCCGAAGCAGTGCGCCCGGATGTCGGGGAGGAATTATTTTTGGGCGGTGAAGCTAAGAATATCCGAGATTGAAGAAGAAGCCGACATCCGTTGGATAGACATCCAATGGCCCTTTGCTGCTAGAACCGTGTGTTGACTATAATGAGTTGACAAAGCCTTGCATACGCGTCAACTTATTTTTTAGGGACGCACACTTAGTAGGCCCACAAGTGTGTGGCGAGAACTTATAGCCCATTTGCGTTTTGTAAGAATGTACAACCCATTTTGAATTCTAATGGAATTTACAACATCCCATTTACAGTTTGTTAAAAGTACAACCCATTTTCTAGCTAGGACAACGATTAATAATTTCAACCAACCGTTGAAGACAGAATTCAATAAAATTTCCCAAATTTTGATGGGATCCGAAATATTTTTATCCTGAAATTTCTATTCAGATAAAATATAAATTTGTATTACGTAAAAATCCAACGAAACATTGCGCGCGCAACAATGAAAATTTAAAATTTTCAAAATCCATAAATAATATTTTATAACCTAATTTCGTGTTTGGTGCATTTTTTTATAGTTAGAGCCTAGCTTTTATAATTACATCTCCTTTATTATTTTTAAAGCCCATTTTCCTGTTAAGCCTAATGCATCCCTCCTAGGAAAGATTTGCAGCACAGCGGGGCGGAGAATAACAAGTTGACCTTGCCTGGGTATTCCTCAAAAATACGTATAGCTGGGCTAGCCATTTTCATCTTGAAAAAAGTAGTATCTGGGTTGGATATCTGGCCTGGGCTAGACGAGCCACAGCCCGCCCAGTTAATACCCTGCTCTCCTATGAACAACAACGGAATCTTCGCCAAGAAAAACTCTGCAGTGCTCACGCCTCAAAAACACAAATACTAATCGAGCTGCTTGGTCCCAGCTGTCGGCCGCACCTTGTGCAATTCTCTCGTTTATATTGACTACATAGGTTGACAATGTGTGGGACCGTGATGTCAGGAAACCAGGAGAAAGAAAAAAAATATATAGTTGTACATGATAAGGAGGCACTTGCGTATGTACAGCTATGGCCCTAGTGGGTCCCTAGTGTCATCCAGTCAAAATAAAGTCATCTCCTGAATCCTCATGTTCGTTGACCATGTTAACAATGCTCGGCACCACGGCGAGCGCAACAACTCGAAGGACAACGGAGAGGGCCTCGCGGCCCTACGGAGGTCGATCTGCACCGCTGCTCATTCAGAAGCCGGGATCGCCGGACACCTATGAGCACCTTGAGAAGCAGAGCGGCATGAAGCGGTAAGGCGGCTTGTGAGCTCTGGTTTATTTCAAACATGTATTAACATACAAGTGTAATTTACTCGTCATCGGAAGGCCCGAGGTCTGTAAGTACAGCCGACGGGTTACGCGTGTAATTTGGGAGACCAGTGTATATTTTACGAGCATTGCTATATGGACGACATTACCAGACAATACATGCACAACGTGCATATCATGCCATCCATGGGCAAGGCTGAAACAACAGCTAACGGCTGGATTAACAATTGTCCGAGTGTCATTCAGCATTTTTATCGTGTGTGAAGTACTTCCGATATTTTACTAGTCGAAATCGACCAACCAAGCGCCTTCGCCCGAGACCATCTGCTTTAATTTACAAGCGTCAGTTTTACAAGCGGTTTTGGTTGGAAAACGACGATCCAATCACAGCCTAATATCATGAGTTGGTCGGAAGATCATATGGTTTCACGTCTAACCTACCCGACATGTCGTATTTGCTATGAATGAAACATCAGACGATGAACTTCTTACGCACGGAAACAACAGAAGAGGATGATCTTCTTAGCAAGCAAAGCACTGGCATTAGATCGACATGCAAAACAATACGAAGCAATATTCTCACGAGGCATGGTGAACAGCTCGTGATGCCGCATGCCAGAACATTCCTAGCTCAACTTTGCAATCAAACACAAGGCCTGGCATTACATAGACAATATTCAGAACAAACTCTTAACACAGGAATATCTCAGCAGAGTAACTATTTACTTCTAAACTGAACACAGGAATAGGAAAAAACACTCGACGCTCCTCACAGCAAGGGCGTCCCACTCAAAAATATCATATGCATGTCTTCTAGCTAACATCAATGAGCAAATTTTGACAAGGTTTTCCAATTTCAATATATTAAACTAACGTCTTCTTGCTAACATCAATGAGCAAATTTTGACAAGGTTTTCCAATTCCAATATATTAACTAACGTCTTCTTGCTAACATCAATGATTAAACTTTGACAAGCTTTTCCCATTCAAAATATTTAATGCCTATGACCGTGTCCTGTCTTAGCTTCTTGTACTTGTTTGGGCACTTTTTGCCCAGGGCACTCCACGTGTTGTTAAATTGCCAATGGTCTCTGCAGACTAGTCATGTCACGGTGTCTAATAATACTCAGTAAAGCTTCTCGGTCATTCCTACGTAATGTACCCCATCCGATGGCTGCTTCTTTCGCAAAGTGGAGCGACCAAGCTGGGCCCGATAGCATGCAGTTTGCCTTGGACACATCGGCTCCTTTTGTGCAGTTCAACTAAAATCGAAGTCGGAATAAAACCGAGCTTTAATTTTGATATCCTGTAAGAAACAATAGGTATAAGGGAAACAATTACTGAGAAATAACGGTTGATGACTTGTCTTAATGGGAAACAAAGCAGGAGAGGAGCAATTCTCCATCGATTGTAATTCATTCATATTGGTGAGACATTATCTTAACAATGCCTTGGTTCAACATGTATAAAGAACGACAAAGCAGAAAAGTACCATTCCTAAAACAATCCAACTGATTCATTTTTAAAGAGACATTATCTTAACAATACCTTGGTTAAACATGTAGAAAGAACTACATAGCAGGATAGTACCATTCCTAACAAGTGTTGCAGTTTTGAACTTAGATTTAGTAGTTAATTAATTCTAAGAGTGGCATTTCTTAATTTTACCAGCGACATTAGATTAACAAAAAGCATAAAAAGTTCCAGGGGAGAGTGGGCGCAACAACAATATGTGCTTCCATCTACTTATAAAGGGGGTGATGCAGAGTTTGTTGTAACAAAGCAACAAGCATCATGTCTGGGTTGGTCCCATTATTGTTCACTACTTAATTGGAAAAGACAGCAATACAATAGCTTCGATTCAACATTTATTTAAAACAGTACCAATACAAGTAGCACAACATCTCAAAGCACACTGCACAATCATGTGGATGAAGGCCTGTACTGAGCTTTCATGAGAACACCAGGATAAAATACGAATCTGCTAACACGAATAGGAAATCCAATCTCATTTTGTGCAGTTGCACTGAAATCAAGCAAAGTGTTTCACGTAGCGAAGCAAAATGTCGCAATAGAAACAAGTTGAATAGATATCATGTGGTAGAGACCAAGATTTGAAACAACTCGACAAGAACACTGGAAACAAATCTCGATCTCCTTTTGTGCAGTTCCACCAAAATTAAGCAAAGTCACCGGTGTGACATTCAAGTTGAACTGCACAAAACACTCTTAAAACATAAGTGTTTCGAGTAGCGAAGTAAAATGTCGCAATAGCAACAAGTTGATTCAATACCCCTGTTTTAACAGAGGCAAAAAAGGAAACAATTACTTGCCGATAAAGGAGGATGAAACAAACGGTGACAGAAAGAAGCATCTAACTTATCTTGGATGGAAAACAAAGTAGGATAGTAGCATTTCTAAAATGGTAGCATTGATTCATATTAACAAAGACACTCTCTTGAAACAACATTCGTTAAAACATGTAATTTACTTTTAACAGTGGCATTGCTTCAATTTTCTGGCAGCATTCTTAGATTAACAACAGCAAAATAGTTGTATGGGACATGCTAGCACCATGTGCGTCCACACGTATAAATTGGTGATGCAGAGTATGTAGCCAAGCAGCATATCTGTGTTGGTCCCATATTTGTTCTCTTTGAACTTTTTTCCTATGTGAGGGCAGCTAATCTAGTCCTGCACAAACTACCCGACCCCCAGTTTCTTTCCCTTTTCAACAAAGAGATCGGTTCCTTACGGATGTGTGTCTTGGGTTACCCCCTTTTCCCTTTTCGACGAACAAAGCGGCTGGATAGCCAGTCTATACTACTTTTCCTCCCTCCTTTCCTCATTGAACCACGTCCTAGATTCATGCTCCACCCCACCGCACCTTTCTTTCCTCTTTGAACCAAGACCTAGCTTCGACTACAGATCGAAAAAGATCCACATGCAGCTAGAGCAACGACAGTTTCAAAGAAAGTTATACCTTAGGGTCGTCGGGATGTGGGAAGGCGTGCGGCGGGAGGCCGGATCCGCCCACACTACGTACGACATCGAGGAAGAAGGGGTCGGTGGCCCTCCCACACAGGCGCTGGGTGAAAGAGAACAGCGCAGCCGGCAGTGGATTGCCTCCCTCGCCGAAGGCGATAGAGTTAACGCTGCACCTCCTCCCTTCCGGTGCAGCAGGATCTGGACGCCTCCTTCACCAGCTGTGAGGGGGGAGAGAGACAAGAGGCCAACGCAGTCTTGTTTAGATCTGGTGAAGAGAAGGTGAGAGATTGTGAATATAGCAAATCCTAGCAAATGAACGCTGAGCCTCCAACGTGTAACATATATGTATTGCGGTGAGCGTGTGGAGAGTGCAAACCCTAGCGAACAAGCGCTGAGGCTCCCGCTTATATATACTCCCTCTGTAAACTAATATAAAAGAGATTAGATCACTACTTATATAAGAGCGTTTAGATTACTGAAGTAGTGATCTAAACGCTCTTATGTTAGTTTACAGAGGGAGTACTAATGTAGTACGGACTGAGCTCCGGTGCCTTCACTCCATCTGCTTTTGGCTGTATGACAGGTGAGCCAGCCACATTTTGGGCCCACCTGTCATAAACCCAAAACAGGTGCACTAAGTCAATGAAGCTGCGTCCATATAGTACTCTCGTGTGTATCGACTAATATATAGTGGAGTGGTTTTCTTATTCTCTCCAAAACAATCGTTTTAAATTGTGTAAGTCTGAAACGAAACTCTTTATTTAATGTACGAGAGGGAGTAGTACTTCCGATGAACTAACGATCCACGCCCAGCGTCTGGTCGCACTCCTGTCCTTCACGTGTGGTACACTACCCTCCCTTAAGTGAACAACCACACATGCGCCAAATTATCGGAAACGTGTGAGAGTGTGTACAAATAAAAAAAATTAATTTTAATTATCGGAAAGGTTTGAGAGTATTACAAAGTTTGACTTCAGTCAAATCTAATATGTGGAGTAAATAAAAATGGAGGGCTGCTACGTCCATCCGGGTTTTTAGTCCACACCATTTTTAAATCAAAGTTAATAGCTGGAGAAATAAAATTACAGGGAGCTGGAGACAAAGTTGTGAGAAGGCTTAGAAATCAATACAAAACTTATGCTCTTAGTACCAGCGTCGATCCTTCTTGAGAAACATTTGGTTCATAGCCAATTGTGTGATAAAATAGCACCAACGTGAAAGACGATTGCGTCCCAGCGCAACCAAGGTGAACTGACGAAGGATATCATCTTTGTGCGTAACAAGCAAAAAGCACGATGGAAGACAGCTTTTTTTCATTGAAAATCGATCAGCTTCACCAGCCGACGCAACCATGAGGCGCGACCATGAGCATCGATAGGTCATCGTGGTGATGCATCATCCATTTTGGCATCAAGTTTGGGTGAGGCACCTATGAAGTTTGACAAATCCTCACTGTGGTCTATTTCTTCTCAAGAATCAAGCTCGAGGAAGGAAGAACCACGTGGCGGAGACGATGGCGGAACAACAATGGCCATCA
The DNA here is from genome assembly GCA_021605205.1 of Aegilops longissima. Classification (NCBI taxonomy): domain Eukaryota; kingdom Viridiplantae; phylum Streptophyta; class Magnoliopsida; order Poales; family Poaceae; genus Aegilops; species Aegilops longissima. The sequence goes on from CM038682.1 coordinate 711,847,334, forward strand.
ATTTTGTGCAGTTCCACTAAAATTGAGGAAGACATGCGGGTATGGAGACACGCATCGCTGTTTCCAAAAATATAAAAAGGTTTAATGAAAAGTACACCAACAAACGAAAGCATCATAATTATATCTTGATGGGAACTAAACCAGGATACCGAGAAAAAATCATTTCTTCATTTAACCAAAGATAGTACTACCACCATATGGACAATGACCGCACAACCACCATGTACTTTTGTCGAAACAACATGTATACCTCCACCGAGGCATAAATCAGGACAACTTTTAGTGGCATTTCCTCTATAAAAGTACTAGTAGGTGATGTAGGACCAGCCGACGAACCCTAGCTACTATGCATGGGGAGCTGGGGAGTAGTCGCATAGAAGAAAACCCACACGCAGCAACCTGGGGAGCTGGACCAGTACAAGAAGTTATACCTCAGGTGGGCGAGATGTCGTTTAGGCGGGCGGGTGGGATCTGCCCACACGACGGCAGCGAACAAGGGCGCGGAGGATCTTCGGCCGCGCCAGCGCCGGCTCTGAGAGGACGGTGCGCATCGGCTCCCCCCGTCGCTGACGGCGACAACGTCAACGCTGCACCTCCTCACCTCCCAGAGCAGACGAGATTCGGCCGGATCTGTGACCACCGGTGAGGAGAGATATAGACTGGACACTGTCATCTTGTTTTGATATGGAGAGGGTGAGAGCGAGACGCGAGAAACTCTATCAAACAAGAGGCTATAATGGAGTAAAAAATCTCTCCATAGCAGTGGTTTTAAATAGAATCATGCGTTCGGAAAAAAGCGAAAACTGGCGGACAATTTTTAAGGGTCATGTAGGACACATCTAGATGTGACATAGTTATGTCACATCTAAGTTGATATCCACTCTGTTTGTGGTCTATTTTTTTGTCCTATTTTTTTTGTTTCTTGTTGCTACATTATATACTTGTGGGAGCTTAGATGTGATATCCTTAAATAACATCTAGATGTGAATTGGACTGATTTTCTAACGTACCAAGAAAGAAAACTCGATCAAAAACACGCCTCCGCTTCCAGGTCGCGGGAGTCGTCGCGCACACACACATAGACATAGACATGCATATCCGTGTTTACGTAAAATTCCATTTCCATCTCCATCCCCAATCATATTTGTCCAACTGGCACATTATTTACGTTGTTAATTATATACACAGCAATATTAACGTACAACATCTCTTGTTTGCGCACGTCCGCACCGCTGCCACGGCCGGTCCTGACCAACCCGAACCCTCTTCATCACCCGTGCGTGCTTCCCGCCCGAAACGGTGAGTGCCGCATTCATGCCCGGCCAGAGCGGACGCGACCTCTCACTGGCGCCGGCATAGAAGCGGCACGCCGGCCGAGAAAGCGTCGCCCGCGCCGCTTCCGGGTGCACGCGGCTGCTCCACTTTCAAAGGTCGCAATAGCCGGCTACAACATGCATGTAAAAAGTTTTTGGGAGTCCGTGCTACAGCTAGCTGTCCTCCCCCAACTCGTCAATCTCTTCCAGTAGTGCTAGTAGTACTCCATTGCGCGATCCATCGACAAGCAGGCGGGAAAGTTATCGTATACTCGGTTTGCGGTTTATGGCATGCCGAGCGACCGTGTGGGGTCGAGCCATGGAGGAGGGTGAGACACGAACACGACAGATGTGATTTACTGTGTGATTTGACTGCTCCTTAGTGGCCCCTACACGTACTCCCCCTACGTGTATGCAACAGTCCTGCGTACACATGGGCGCAAAAGCGCGCGCGACGCCCTAATGCATGCATGTCCGAGCACACGACGGAACACACACAGTCACGCTAAGTGCTCAACCTACACGTGCATGCACACACATACTCAGTCAGGGTGAGCTAGTGACCGTATAAACACCGGGAAATATATATATTGAGCACAATGAGCATATTATGAAGTCCGCTGACCATATTTATACAAATATACAGTGACAGACAATGTATTTATCTCGTTTGAAATTAATCCATATTAACCGGAGAGGAGCCAGTATGGACTAGCATTACTTGCGCGCGATGGCTCACAGGACAAGGAGAAATTTTGACTAATGCAAGCTCTCCCTCGCTCAGGCGGTGGGCGTGCAACGATTAATTGATGTCGATTGCGGAAGCATACACTATACTACTAGTGCTACTATTGTTGACTTCCCGAATAGGCGAACAGCCAAGCGCAAAGTTTACTAATATAGTCTATAAAAGTCGTACTATACTAGTACTAGGAACCGGATGGAGGAGCGTCTGCACTCTTATTATAATTTTAAAATGTGATAAAGCAATCTTCAACACATTTGGTTATCTTGAGGTTCTCGCATGTGATAATGGAAGTTGATTGCATGGAACACTCGCCCCAATTCTTGCTTAATTCTGGCTCATATCCTGTTACAAATAGTAGCGCTCGGTAATATTTCCTCTTTTTTTGTTATTCAGCATGTAAACAGGTCAGCAAACCTTGCGGCGCATCTTCGTGCGAACCGTGCTTGCTGCACTTTGAATGTGGCCGAGAGCTGGCTTGATGAAACACCTCGCTTCCTGCTTCTTTTTTTGCGGGGTACCTTGCTTCCTAGTGACCAGTGTCTTGGCTGATCGTCCTAAGAATGCTTATATATTGTCGGTGTACTAGAGTAGGGGTACCCTAGTATCCCGAACTCGTGCACGGGCAGTCGCAGCACCCCGCGGCAAGGCTTGCCTAGTGACCGCCAAGATCCTCCGTGGTTCCTTTGGGGCCATTCAAGAACAAAGTATTTAACCAAGAAAACAAGGCCCCGGCAAGAGGAGCTTGCCGGGAAGGCCATTCAAGGCACGCAGAAGACAAGACCCCGGCAAGAGGAGCTTGCCGGGAAGGCTTGGCGAGCGACAAGCTCCCGAGCACGACAAGGATTTAGCCGCGGCAGGCAACCTCTCTTCATCTCCGCTCCAGCTCATTCACCAACGTGTCGCCATGGGGCCGTTCTATGCACGCGTGTCAAGAGGCTGTGCAGCCAGCGGGGAGCAGCGATAAGCGACGCTGACGAGCTTACCATCGTGGCAAACGGTGGCGCTTTGACGGTCCTGTTGCCTTGTTTAGGCGACGAGGGGCGGGCATTTAATGCTTTGTCCCTTGCTGTTAGAGTTAGGTATAGTACCTTTGTACCTTTGTACAAGTCGGTGTACCAACTACTGTTTTTCCATTTGTACCCTCATCTACGTTGCCACCTGTGGTGACCCCTTTGAGCCTATAAAAGGAGGCCCATGCGCAACGTAGAGGGGGTTCGGGTTCGATTCGGCTCATTCGATTCACTCGAGACTAGAGACACTCAAGCTAGGTTTTGTAGCTCTCATTGCTCCCTAGCAAGAACACAAGATAATCAGACAAGCAGCAGTAGGAGTATTATCTCTCCGGAGAGCTCCGAAGCTGGGTAAAACTGCTCGTGTGCATCGCCTTGATCTGCTCTTCGTGCAATCTCCCCCCCCCCCCGAACCAAAAGGGACTCGGTCCGCCGGTCCCATAGGTGTTAAATGGGTCACGATCAACTTCCCAGACATCTTTGCACGCCCGGTAGAGTGCGTCGAGGCTGTGTGAACCTGATCCGGCGTTCACACGAGCAACATCTTCAACAATCTTCATCAACATGCCACCGAAGAAGAAGGCTTGGCGACAGCAGAAACCGTCGCGTCAAACCCACCACCACCGGAGCTGGCGAGTGGTGGGGAAGACGCCAGCGGAGAATAAGGCGTCGTCGAGGAGCCACACGCCTGCAAGTCCAAGGACAAAGCGGCGCAGACCTCGGCGTCCGGATCGTGCGCGTCCATCTCGGAGGCCTTGAGACCGGCAAGCGTCATGGTGCTCGCAGCGCCATGCGTTCAATGGGCCAAGATCGAGCTGGTGGATCCAGGGACGCTCAAGAGCAGCTCGCGCGCCAACAGGCTGGTACGAGTGGGGCACGGTCTCCTGGACGGGATACTGCTCCTTCTAACATATTTAGAAGTCCGAGCATATCCCGCTCCTCGCATCGTTCGCCATTGCCGCCCACCACTCAAGCAGAAGCTTTGGTGCGAGCTCAGCTGCTCCTGGATTACCCTCCATCGGTAGACAAGGTCGACGAATGGAGGGCCACCATCCAGAGTCTCACCAGCTTTGCCAGCAGCGTCTCACAAGACAACCAACTGCATCCTTGCCGGCGAGGCGACAAGGCACGAGCGGTGGCGGCAGAAACCTATGGGGTGCGACCACCATGCACTCTCCATCGAAGAAGGCCAAGATCGCCCGACCGGCGGATCCACCTCGACAATGACTCCACCGCGTCGCCGGATCCACGAGCTTCGCCCGTGATCAGCGCCAAGTTCTTCAAGAACGGCAACAAGAAGACGCCGAACTTCGCATTGGCGCCCGAAGAGAAGCGCGGCGTCAATCCGACCAGCGCTGGGCCCTCTATTGACGATGCATGCGCCAGAACCAACGGTGACTTGCCGTACGCGGTAGGTTGCCCTGCGTTCACTCGTGAGCTGCGGCAAGTCCAGTGGCCCGACAAGAAAAACTTCAAGCCAGATGTGCCAGAGAAGTATGATGGCAGGACGCACCCATCGGAGTTCCTCAGCATCTACACCATTGCGGTGCAAGCTGCAGGAGGACGAGACGACAAGATCCTCGCCAACTACTTCCCGCTGGTGCTCAAGCCCAATGTCAGATCTTGGCTCATGCACTTGCCGGATAGTTCCATATCTTCTTGGGCAGATCTATGCCATCAGTTTGTCGGTGCCTTCACAGGCGGCCACAAACCTCATGGCCAAGAGAGTGACCTTCACCTGCCGCCTGGAAGGAAGGAGAGTCCCTGCGCAAGTTCATTCAGAGATTCAGCCGTGTGCACTACAACATCCCAGATGTCCACCCTGCCGCGGTGATCAACGCGTTTCATCAGAACGTGCGGAACCGCAGGATGAGGGAGGATATGGCGATGTGCAAAGTCAAGGATGTTAGTGAACTGTACGCCCTAGCCGACAAGTGTGCACGTCTTTGAGGAAGGAGGAGACTCGGGAGAGAATCTGAAGCAGGAGGATCGGCGGTGAGGAGAGCGCTCGGCAAAGAAAAATGTCGGCGGAACAACCGAAGGAAGAAAAGCAAAGAGGTACTAGTTGTCGAGCAGTCCGCAACGGAGGTGGCGCCAAGAAGGCCAAGGTTGGTGGCTCCGCAAGGAGGTGCGGCGACACCGACCGCCAGACTGTGGCTGCCGCCCGACAAGCGGACAGCTCAACAAACAAGATTGCAAGATTCACCGCACCAAGGGCCATGACCTCCAGAGCTGCAAGAAGGTTGAGCAGCTTGTTGAACAGCGTAAGGCTGAGTACGAGTGGCGCGACAAGGAGAAGGCCCAGAAGGTGCTGGGGAGTTAGCAAGCGACCGGCGGGGAGGGCCGCCAAGGCCAAGCAGCGGCAAGGAGATAGACCTCCAGCGGCCGCGACAAGGATGAAGACGACGATGATGATGAAGATATGGAGGATGACGAAACTGATGAGCAGGAGTTTCAGAAAAGCAACAGAGGTCCTCTGCATTGACGGCGGTGCTTCTCTGCATACCTCACACCGCCAACTCAAGCAATGGATGAGGGAGTTTAATGCAGCAGAACCATCCGTAGAGTCACGCAGCCTCTACAAGTGTCCACCGCGCTTATCATCTTTGATATTGAGGACCACCCGATCGCATAATCTGCGGTCGGGTGCTTGCCGATGTTGGTCTCACCAACTATCCGCAACCTCAAGGTCACCAAGATGCTAGTTGACGGCGGGCCGGGCAAACCTGATCTCCTCCGCAGTGCTCCGAAGCTTTAGATCCCTGACAGCGAGCTCGAAGAAACCGCACGTTCCAAGGAATCAATCCAGGAAGGAGCAAGCCGAAAGGGAAGATCACGTTGCCGGTAACATTTGGCAGCGAGCTAAACTTCAGAACTGAGAGGGTCACATTCGACGTCGCTGATTTCCCATTGCCCTACAATGGGATACTTGGCCGTCCAGCACTTGCCAAGTTCATGGCGGCCTCTCATTATGCATACAACTTGCTCAAGATGCCCGGCCCGATAAGTGTCATTTCTGTTCATGGCGACAAGAAATATGCCCTTATCTGCGCCGACAAGATTTACCAGGAAGCAGCAGCTGCAACAGAAAGCAAGTCACTTGCCGCTGAAGCTCCCGGGGGGAAGAAGAAGACCAAGTCCGGTAAAAGCTCTGATGCCCACTCCAGCAAGCGCACCTCTTCGGAGTGCTGCGCTACCGTCGAGGACGCACCATCGAGCTCCACCGGCAAGTGCAAGAAGACGATGGCAGCTCCGCCGAAGACCAAGAAGGTGCCCGCCAAGGAGGGCGGCACGGTGGTACCTTCACCATCGCTGCCACTCTCGACCCTAAATAGGAAGGCGCGCTCGTTGCTTTCTGCGGGCGAATTCGTGTGTTTGCATGGCAACCGTCGACATCCCGGTGTTCCTGGAAAGTAATTGAGCACCACCTAGCTGTCTGTCCTCATCGCGCCGCCCGTCAAGCAAAAGTCGAAAACAGCAAAGCGCCAGAATTCATTGCAGAAGAGATCAAGAAGTTGGAAGCAGCAGGCCTTGTCAGAGGAGTGCTCCATCCCACGTGGTTGGCCAATCCAGTAGTTGTACGCAAGGCAAATGGGAAATGGAGACTTTGTATTGACTTCACAGATGTTAATAAAGCTTGTCCCAAAGACCCATTTCCCTTGCCACGCATCGACCAGATTGTTGACTCCACGGCTGGATGTGATCTGCTTTCATTTCTTCATGCATATTCAGGATATCATCAGATCTTCATGGCAGAAGAGGATGAAGAGAAAACCGCATTCATTACACCATGTGGCACATACTGTTTCATACGGATGCCTTTCGGTTTGAAGAATGCTGGTTCAACGTTAGCAAGAGTAGTCCATGACGCTTTTGAGCCACAAATGCACAGAAATGTAGAAGCCTACATGGATGACATAGTGGTCAAGAGCAAGGACAAAGCAACTCTGGTTTAAGATTTAGATGAGACCTTTGCAAATCTGCGCAAGATCAACCTCAAGCTTAACCCCGAGAAGTGCGTGTTTGGAGTTCCTTCCGGCAAGCTTCTCGGGTTCTTCGTGGTCTCGTGGGGAATTGAAGCCAATCCCGACAAGATCAAGGCCATTGAGCAGATTGAAGCACCAAAGCGCGGCCAAGGATGTACGAAGACTTGCCGGTTGCGTGGCTGCTCTCAGCAGGTTTATCTCTAGGTCTGCTGAGCGCGCCCTGCCATTTTTCAAGATTTTGAAAAAGGCAGGTCCAATGAAATGGACTCCCAAAGCGGAGGCTGCGCTGCAGGACTTAAAGAGGTACCTGTCCTCTACTCCAATACTTGTCGCACCTAGGCCACAAGAGAAGTTGCTGCTATACATAGCGGCAACCAATCAAGTGGTTATTGCTGCGTTAGTAGCGGAAAGGGAGGCAGACGATGAGCCGGCAACCGAGGCAGATGCATCCAGCGACAAGCAGGGGGCTTCATCGACAAGCTCTGGTCCCGACAAGGACGGATCTGCGCAGACGAGCGAGAAGATTCAGAAAAGGATGGTGCAGCGCCCAGTGTACTTTGTCAGTTCCCTTCTACATGGGGCTAGGTCAAGGTACTCCGGTGTCGTGAACTGCTTTCGCCTCCTCATAGCCTCGAGAAAGCTGCGCCATTACTTCCAAGCACATGAAATCACAGTCGTCCACTCGCTTTCCGCTGAAGAGGATATTGCAAAACCCGAAGCAACAGCAGGATTGTCGAGTGGGCACCGGCACCAAGAGCACCTCAAGTACATAGTCCGGATGCACTTTCCCAAGGAACAAGCAACAAACAATACTGCAGTATGAAGGCTTGCTTGCCGGACTCGAGATAGCAAGGACCTTGGGATCAGAAGCTCATTGTCGGGGTGACTCGCAGCTTGTGCGTCCGCCAAGTGAACAAAGATTATCGAGTCCGTTGATGGAAGCCTCGTTGATGAAGTGAAAGCTAGAAGAGCACTTTGAGGGCCTGCAAATGGAACATGTTCCAAGAGCTCGTAATGATATTGCTTGATGGCTTTGTCAAAGTGCACCGCCTCAAGTTACCTGTGGAACCAGGAATTTTTGTGCTCAAGCTGACTCAACCAACCAGTAACGCCATCAATCGGACAGAACAAGAAGAGGAAGTTGATTTACGGCGACTATTTTCCGCAGAGCTACCCAAAGCCGCCACCGCGAAGGTCCCCAAGATCAACACTAAGAGCTGCCGAGGAGCAGTCTGCTCCGACAAGCCCTGGGTTTGTTTCGTTGAAGCGACGCCCCGACAAGTTTTGCTCGGCAAGCTTGCCGGGAACATCAAACTAACGGCCGAGCCGCAGGTTCTTACCGTCGGCGGATGTTCCCAAGCAGCGAGATGTGCCTTTAGTCCTTGTTGTCGAGCCACAAGCTCCAAAGATGGGCACAGAGATTGTCCATTTCCTTCGACGGAGAACTTCCCAAGAGCAAGAAGAAGCTGAAAGAGTAGCCCGGCAGTCAAGTATGTACCAGTTTGTTGACAACACACTGTACAGAAGACGACTCAACGGTGTGAAATTGAAGTGTATTTGCCGGGAGGATGGGCAGAAGCTGTTGGCAGAGATTCATGGAGGCATATGTGGTCACCACATTGGCGCAAGAGCACTTGCCGGCAAAGCTTTCCGGCAAGGTTTCTTCGCCGACAGCCCTCCGGATGCAACCGCACAAGTAACCAAGTGTGAAGCGTGCGAGTTCCATTCCAAGCAGATACACCAGCCAGCTCAAGCTCTCCAGACGATCCCTTTATCCGGCCATTTTAGGTGCAGGGGCTCGACATCCTCGGCCCCTTTCCCCGAAGGCTGTCGGGGCTTTGAGTACTTATGCGTTGCAATCGACAAGTTCACAAAGTGGCGGAAGTGGAAAGCAGTGAGGAAGGTGACAGACACGGTCGTGATCAAGTTCTTGAGTCAATTGTTTGCCGTTTTGGGATTCCTAACAGGATCATCACCGACAACGACACACAATTCCTGAGTCGCACCTTCATGCAATCGTCCAAGATCTTGGCGCCAAAGTCTGCTTTCGCTTCGTTGCTCATCCGAGAAGCAGCGGTCAAGCGAGAGGAAAACACTGAAGTGCTGCGAGGACTCAAGACCAGAACTTTCGACGGTGCTGCACAAGTGCGGAAGAAATCTGGATTGAGGAGCTACGGTGGTTCTTTGGTCGATCGGGGCGACGCCAAATCGAGTCACCGGCCGACACCTTCGCTCTAGTCTATGGAGCGAGGCAGTTCTCCCCACGGAACTCGTATACGGAGTCGCCTCGAGTGCTCGCTTATGATGAGCTCGAGCAAGAGCAGCTGCGACAAGATGACGCTGCTCCTTGAGGAGGATCGTCTTGAGGGCTGTCGAGCTGCTCGTTACCAGCAAGCTTTGCGTCGCTACCATAGCCGCAAAGTTAGTGCCGAAGCTTCGAGGAAGGCGACCTTGTTCTTGGTAGCGTTCAGTCCGCCAAGAATTCCAACAAGTTGGCGCTGAAGTGGGAAGGCCCTTATCGGGTGAAGCGAGTCACTAGGCACAGCATCTGTCCGCCTTGAGACCGAAGATGGCATTCGGTGAGCAACTCACGGAACATTGAGCATCTTCGTAAGTTTTACCCAGAGGCGCGATTGCGGAACCTGTTCCGCAACCACCTTAATACAAGTCTTGCCGATGTTGCATGTAATCCTTTGTACAAAGCGAAGCGCAGACCCGTGCATCGATAAAGCTCATGTGTTGCGCGCAACTTGTTAATTTCATGCTTTCATAATCAATTTGCATGAGTTATCTGACATTTTGTGCAGCATCCACACCCGGTAAGCAATAACGAGCCACTAGGCTCCATAACTTTATTTTCTCTTCTTTCTTCTCAAAGAAAGGAAGGTTCCCTCGCGCACAAGTTAACCAGGGGGGAAGGAGAAGATAATAGTGTGGGCCGCCAAGCGTCGCTCGAGGAAGTATCGCCTTGCCGGAAAGCAAACGACAGAAAAGCTTAGTTGCCAAAGTTTGAGCAATCAGTTTTTAAATTCTTAAGTTATCTTCCTCGAACGATAGTACTTTGTATGGAAAACCTGTGCGCGGAGGAACCAACTCGTAGCTAGTTTGCGCCCTTACTTTGTTTCGAGTCCGCTCAACAACTTAAGTGAGCTGCAACTAGTTGCGACAAGGTTGCTTGTCGGAGGCGGCACCGCCGAGAGGCTGCCGACGTTCAAGACTCAGGCCTTCATGACAAAGGTGCTGCACCGACAAGTTCCCTAAAAGCGTAGGGCAAAAACGTACAAAGGAAGGAATCGAGTAAAGGAAATAACATTGCAATCATTGCCTAAGATAGAGTATATTACAAAATAACTTGTCGCAGATCTAATAAATTGTTCTGAACATGATCAGCAGCGACAAGGGAAAGATAAATTTGGCGACCTAGTCTACGCGGTCGCCATCAACCCGCTTGATCTTGCCCACCCTGTCCACAATGGGTGCGACAAGGGCCTTGAGTGCCTCCACATCAGCATCAGGCGGCAAGGACTTGAGGACTCCGTCGAAGTTGAGGCCTGGATTGCGGAAGGCCACCTTCATCAACACCTCCTGGAGGGCTCCTGCGCAGATCTGGCGCGATTCCTCGGCCAGCTGCTTCAGGATCTCTTCCCGGAGTCGCTGGAGAGCCGTCACCACGCCCTTGAGGAACAGGCTGAGTTTGGCGTTGGGTTGGAGGCGCTCGTCGGTAGAGTACCCAAGATCCACCATCCCCAGCTCCATCAGCTCCTTGTCGATGGCGGCGGCAAGATCCACAAGACCCTCCCGTCCGATTGCATCACGTTCTCTCTGAAGGTGTCTGGCGGTCGTGGCACTCGCCAACAGCTCTCGTTGGCCTTGATCTTCTCCAACGAGGCCACCTCCCGCTCCTTGGCGCCATCCAGCGTCTCCATCAGGTGGTCAGCTTCAGCTCAAGGTTTGCCTTGGAGTCCTTGGCGACATCGAGCTCTTTGATCCTCTCAGCGAGATGGCCACCGCAACTCGCCAAGAGTGTGGCGTCCTTCTCGCTGTGTTTGTGTGCAGCAAGCTCCTCGCGCTCTTGAAGGTTGGCCTCCAGCTGGGTCACCTTTGTTTCCAACTCCTTCTTGGCAGCCTCGGCAGCTGCGGCAGCGTCCTTTGCTTCCTTGAGCGCTTCGCCAAGTGATTGCTCGCGCGCGGAAAGCTCTTCCTCATAGCTGTCCAGGTTGATCTTCCGCTGCGCCAGCTCGCCTTCTTGCGCAGATAGCTTCTCACCGGCGATCCTTTGCTGCTCCTCGACCTCAGCCTTCTCAAGGATGAAGGCTGTGCGCTCTTCAGCGAGTTGCTCCCGCGCTTCTGCCACATTCCGGAGAGCTTCTTGATTGGCGCCCCGGAGCTCTTCTGTGCGCTTCTCCATGTCAGCTCCCGCCCTCACAACAAGTGCCTCCCGGGACTCCAGCTTGGCTTGTCGGGCGCGGTAAGCGCGGCAACTTCTTCAGCGATTGCTCCTCCTCGAGACTACGCCCGATGCTGCTTGGCGCGTCAACCAGCGTCAACCAAGCGGCGCGCGCTCTTCGTCAAAGGTCTCCCCTTGACCGGCGCCACAGAACTCGGCGCCCGAGGAGCTTGATGAAAACGCCGTCGCCCGACCGAGGTAAGCGCCGGGTGCGGGGCTCTTGAACTGGCGCTGCATCGGTGGCGGAGGATCGGCGGTCGGCGTGGCGCTGGCGCTCCTGCGGCCTCGGTCGTCGATCTGATCGCCCGACCCCTCGCCAGCCTTTTGCGGCGGCAGCCTGGCGGCCTCCTGCTTGGCGGATCCATCGGCGCCGACCTCTTCCTCCATGGTGGCAGCGTCGTCGGTGTTGCAGCAGCGTCCTCCTCGCCCGGCGACCTCGGTCTCCATCGGCTCTGCAGCAAATGGATCGGCGATCAAGAAAAAAGAAAGAAATCGAGCAAATGTTGAAAGAAAAACAAAGAAAAGAACCCAAGGGAAAATTTTGGTCAAAGGATTACTGCGATGGGATCTGTGGCGCGGTCTCAACCGGGAGGATGGCGGCGCTTCCCTTGCCGGAGCTCCCCTTGTCGGGCGTCCTTGTCGGGAGGCGGCTCCCTTGGGGAATTCTCCTTGGCGGCGTAGTTGAAGCAGATGGTATTTCAGGGGCGGCTTCCGGGCCCTCCTGATGAGGCTGCTCTGCTCCTACACAAATCAACAATTCAGATACCAGCAAAGAAAAAGCACTCATGCATATGAGAAAGAAATAAACTGTATACTTCGCTGGGGGCTGTCTGGGGGGCTGCTACTGATGAAGGTTGCGGAGTCCAGCAAGGGGTCTCAGAGCGCACCTCCAGCCGCCCGCAGGGGGATCGTCTTCGATGACCATCACGGGTCTTAGCTCTCTTGACGCTCTACGGACCAGCGTCCTGAAAAAGGAAAAGAGTTGAGAATAAACCGTCGGATACAAGACAAGACAACCAAATTGAAGAAATACAAGCACAACATAGAGACTTACTCTTCTTCTTACGCCTCGTCGGGAATCTAGCGCGGAGATCAAATTCAGCTCGTCTCCGGTGTGAAGGGGCGGAGGAGTGGGCTCTCTTGACCGCTTAGCGGGGTGGCAGTGGCCTGAGAGGATCCCGCCTCGATTGTTGCCACGTGATGTGGCGCTCCGCAGCTGCTTGATGCTGCAGCTTGGTGGAAGCGCGTCGCAACATGCTGCCATCTGTTAGCCTGCTGCCACCTGTCACTTCCCGGCCTTGCGGAGGCGCCGTGGTGGAGCTGCGGGCTCCGCTCGCGTCAAGCTGCTTGAAGGTGTGGAGGAGGCGCCCTCGGCGGACTCGCTCGGCTCAACCTCGGGCTCGGCCTGCTCCTCCCGCCCGGCAAGCTCCTCTCGTCAGCAAGGCTTGCCGCCTCGGCTACCTCTGCCTCCTCCACAGTGAACCCAAACCACGCCAGCGTGGCTCAGCAGCTGCCGCCTCCTCCAACCTTGTAGCAATCGCACCATCTCGGTGTCGGTGGTGTCATGGTGAGCCACCTCTGCTTGCGTCGTGGCGGATCGGCACTTCTTCAAAGCTGTCGAAGAAGCGCGCCGCGATGTCGTCGGAGGGCTCTTGCCAGGTTGGAGCGATCCATGCTGAATCGCACAAAGGGGATCATGCGCGGATCTTGGTCAGCGAACTGTTGCACAAAAGCGACCCCCTCGGCAACATAGACCACTTTCGGGGTGATCGGGTCGTGCTTGAACAGCTCTAGCAACATTAAGCGTCCAACTCCAAGACAGTGAAATTCAATTGAGGCCAGGCGCAACCTCATGATATCCGCTGGGTTTTGGAACTCCCAAGCAGGCCTCCTCCTCTCCTGCAAGGGAAGCGATCACGGCCCGAAGGAAATCTGCGCCAGCTGCGCCTACAGCGAGTCCGGCAAGCACGAGCGCAAGATCGAGTCACAGCTATCTTCAACCTAGCATCCTCCGGCGCCAAGTTGCTCCAATCGTTGCAGCGCACTATGGGAGTTTAGGCTGGGCAGTGAAGGACTGCGGGTTCTCCTCTCGATCCAACACCAATTGGCTCTCCACTCCTCCCACTTTCTGCGCAGCTCTCCTTCCAGATAAGTTCTTTCTTGCCGATCCTGAGATCCAAGCAATCCCTCCGGCAAGTGGCTCTCCTCTCGGCCTTGAGCATGAAGAAGTGGCGGAAAAGGGCTACATTTGGGTGGACTCCGACAAAGTTCCCTTGAGAGGTGTCGCGAAAACCGCCATGGTCAGGACAGCGTTGGGGGTGAAATCAGGAGGCGAAACCCGTAGGTGTTCATAACATCGAGAAGAACTTCGAGAGAAGGCGGGCAGAGCCACCATAGAAAGAAGCCGAAGAAGGGTACCGCTCGAGGCTGACTACGATCTTGTGGGAAGTACCGTGCGTGCGGATGCGGCGTCGTCTCCGTCGACCAAAAGAGGTAGTAGCCCTCCTCAGCTCCTTTGCGTCGAGCTGGAAGAAGGGCCCGCTCCTGCGCAGGCGCCTTGAGCCGCCCGCGCCTCGGCCGACTACGCCCTTCCCTTGTCGCCTTCGAGCCATGGCGGAGGCGGTGGAGGAGGCGATGGCGTTGATGGCGCTGGTGGCGAGGCGGGCGTTGCTCTCTTGGACCAGAGAAGAAGGAGGAGGCGATGGTGGTTTTCGAGATGTGGCAGCAATGGCGAGGTGGCGACCTGCCCTGCTTCCCCCATTTATAAGGAGGGAGAGGCGGACGTTCCTTTCCAATTAAAAGCCCCACGATCTCTCCCACGGCGCCACGTTAAGCGCGTCTTTGTTAAATGGGGGCGTGGTGGAGTCGGGAAGCGATAGCGGCGTGATCTGGGCCCAGCAGCGTGCCGTGCCTTTGTTTTGGGCCTGGCCCAACAGCGCTTCGGCACCGTGTGTGGCCGAGCCGAGGGCTCACAGCCGGTGTACTAGGTAGGGGTACCCTAGTATCCCGAACTTCGTGCCTGAGCGTCGCAGCACCCAGCAGCAAGGCTTGCCTAGTGACGCCAAGATCCTCCGTGGTTCCTTTGGGCCATTCAAGAACAAAGTATGTAACCAAGAAAACAAGGCCCGGCAAGAGGAGCTTGCGGGAAGAATATTCAAAGGCACGCGAAGACAAGACCCGGCAAGAGGGCTTGCGGGAAGGCTGGCGGCGACAAACTCCGAGCACGACAAGGATTTAGCCGCGGCAAGGCGCTTGCGGCAAACAACTCTCTTCATCTCCGCTCCAGCTCATTCACCAGCGATGTCGCCATGGGGCCGTTCTATGCAGCGTGTCAGAGGCTGTGCAGCCAGCGGGGAGCAGCGATAAGCGTATTGACGAGCTTACCATCGTGGCAAGCGGTGGCGCTTTGTGAGGTCCCTGTTGCCTTTGTTTAGGCGACGAGGACGGGCATTTAATGCTTTGTCCCTTGCCGTCGAGTTAGGTATAGTACTGCGTACTGCTGTGCAAGTCGATGTACCAACTACTATTTTTCCATTTGTACCCTCATCTACGTTGCCACCTGGTGACCCCTTTGAGCCTATAAAAGGAGGCCCATGCATAGCGTAGGGGGAGTTCGGAGTTGATTCGGCTCATTCGATTCACTTTCGAGACTAGAGACACTCAAGCTAGGTTTTGTAGCTCTCATTGCTCCCTAGCAAGAACACAAGATAATCGGACAAGCAGCGGTAAGTATTATCTCTCCGGAGAGCTCGAAGCTGGGTAAAACTGCTCGTGTGCATCGCCTCGATCTGCTCTTCGTGCAATCTCCGCCCCCCTCCGAACCAAAAGGGACTCGGTCCGCCCGGTCCCATAGGTGTTA